>CM054132.1:54500400-54675524 GCA_028751855.1 Ambrosia trifida | reverse complement strand
GCAACTTTGTTTATTTTTTTTAAAAAAATCCCTTCGGCGCTTTTTATATTCTTTTTTTGGCCCAAAATGCTTAAAAACATGTATTTTACATTGGTTATTTTTTTCAAAAAAAAATTGATTTTTTTTACATGGGTTTTCCGAGGTTTTCTCAACTCAAGAGGGTTTTCAATTTATCCTTCCCCTATATATATATATATATATATACTATATATATAGGATCCGGATATTTTATATATAGGATCCGGATATTTGAAAACTCGTGTGAGTTGCGAGACTTGAGAACTCCTCTAGTCCAATAATATTGTGACACATCACCCACTTAGTATTATTATAATGGGGGCATTTTCGTCAAATACCATCTTCCCTACCCCACCCCACCCCACCTTCATCTGATTGTTATTTTAAATATAAATAGAATTCTCTCTCTCTCTCTCTCTCATACAACACAACAAGTTTCTCTCTCTCTCTTCTCTCCTAACACACACACACACACACACACTCCATCTCTCTCTCTCTCTCTCTCATCGAAGAGGCTCACCACCAGATCTGAAGACGATAGTGATGGTGATGAACAGATCTAGATGGTGACGGGTTAGGGGGTCGGAGGGACGATGGTTCTTGGTGGTTCGTTGTGTCTCTCACACACAAAACAAACACTTGTGTCTCCCTCTTTCTCTGTCTCTTCTTCTCTCTCATCCCTTCTCTCTCTAAAAAGAGGAAGAACACCAACAAGAACAAATGAAGAACAGATTTGAAAGGGTGGTGGTTCATAGAGGTGATGGTGGTTTTCGTTGGTGGTTTTCGAATGGGGGGGGGGTTTCAAATCTGAATGGCGGTGGTTCAAAACCGACCTCTCTCTCTCTCTGTCTCTCTCTCTCTCTCTCTCTCTTTCTCTCTCTAAAAAAATCAGAACAGGGACTGGTTTTTGATTGGGGTTTTGGGGGTGGATCTGATGGGTTTTGGAGGTGGATCTGACGTGTTTTGATGGTGGTGACGGTGGGGGTATGGCTGTGGTGGATGGCAGAGGGGGAGGGTGGAGGTGGTTCATGGGTGGTTTCATGGATGTGGTGGTTGATGATGGATGATGATGGTGTAGGTTTTCAGGTATATTATTATTATTATTATTATGATGACCATGAAAACAGGCCCCCTTGATACACTGGTGTAAATTGGTGGTGGCTGAGGATGGTGGTGGCTCAGACGGTAAGTATTTTTGTTTCCTTTTATACACTGGTGTAAATTGATTTAAGTTATGTTTTGTGCAGACCAGGATCTGATTTGTTGAAGAGTTTTACACCGGTGTAATTGCTTGAGTTAGTTGACAAGATAGTTTAGATTGTAGGTTTCTTATATTTTTGGTGGATTTGTAAATTTGGTTATGTTTTTCGTTTTCTTTACACTGGTGTATTTTGATTAGTGGCAAGTTTTATTGCAAGATTTTGTAATTTATGGTTATGTTTTTCGTTTCTTTACACTGGTGTAAATAGGTTGAAGTTAGTGGTGTATTTTAAAAAAGTAACTCAGAATTTAAAAAAATAAGTTTAAAAAAATCGTCTGATGTGGAGAGTGATGTATGTGACGTTTTTGTGTTGCAGAGGAGTGATAAACATTTTGCTAATCTATACCAAAAATACCCTTATGGATGATTATTATAATCAGAAATTATTATCAGAGATAAACATTCCACAAAATGACAAAAAAAGTGTTAGATGAAATCTCAACCATTGATTGCTCAAGATCAAAGGTCCAAAAGGGTTCCTATGGTTCTCTCAACTCATGGTGGTTTTCAAAGTATCCTAACCCTATATATATATATATATATATATATATATACTATATATAATAGGGGGCGGTTATTCTACAAAGTAAAAGAAACGTGCGAAGGATGCGAAGGATCTTTGTATATGATAATTACGTAATGTTTTTTTTTGTTCATGAAAGCATTACGTAATTATCATTACGTAATGATAAATTACGTAATGTTTTTGTATGTTTATGAAGGCATTACGTAATTATCATGTACAAAGTGATCCTTCGCACGTTTGTATTACTTTGTATTTGATCCTGCCCCTATATATATATAGGATTTGGTTCAAATGAGAACTTTTTTCCCAAATTGAGAACTGAGAGAACCATTCTAGACTACAAATTTCTCCAAGGCAAAATTTTTTTTTTTTTTTTTGCTTTAATCGCTGCTTTATATGCAGGAAAAAAAAAATTTATTTTTTTTTTGTATTTTTTTTTTCAATATAGACATGTGTATAATTGCATTATACACATAAGGGTTATCTTGAGAACGCTAAATATTGTGAGAACCATGAGAACAAGTAAAAAAAAATCAATCAAAATCATAATTTTTAAATACAAACCTCATTATATTCAATTTACAACGTTAATAAATGAATTTTCTTTCCAAATAATTCATCTTTTCTTGCAAAAACACATTTCAAATTAACTTTTTACACATGTGTAAATGAAACAGTTTACACATGCATAAACAGTAAATTTATACATGTGTAAAAAACAATTTATTTTCGTATACGTTTAAATTTTTACGCGTAGATTGTGTTTTTGAGATTGTATTTTAATAATAAAGATAAGTGTAAATTTCTTTTTTGAATTTGAATGGTTTTAGATGTCGTTCTCACGGATCGCACGAAATATAGGTGTTCTCAAATAAACTTTCCCCATATATATATATATATATACTATATACTATATATATATATTATATATATAATATGCAGAAACATGTTAACAAAATATATATTTCTCAAAAACGAATCTCAATCCCATTCTTGTGATCCGAATACAATAACAAATAAATAATATACAAAACACAACCCATAACGTATTTTATATCCGTTACCTTGGCGAAACACCAAAAGACCCCGAATGATGAATCAAATACGCTTCACTAGTAAGCACAATCACCAAAATTCAAGATCCAATCTTTCAACCACTCGAATACCTTGTCTAGATCCGATCTAACATGAAACATGGGGCACGTGAAACAAGGGAGGTAGTGCGTGGTCGCGGGAATGGTGACGCGTGAGCCGCATAAAGCGCCTGAGAGGGTTACGTGTGGGGTTGCCATGGGTGGTGGGTGGTGGGTACCGCGTGAAACGCACGGTAGGTGGTGAGCTGGTCGTAGGGGACGGTCGTAAGTGGTGGTGATGGTGGCAACGAGTTGGTGAAGACTTGGGTTTTGTGGTTTTTCTCAACATTAACCCTTTAATCTCTATGGTGGCTAAATGTTTTTTATTAGAGACATTAGGGTTTGGGATTTTATGTCGATTATAATCATATTTTACACTTAATCCCTAAAATTTTGTCTTAATACCTAAGGAGTTAACTCATATAATTAACATTTTATTAGTTTCCCACCTTTTATATAATTAACACTTGACTTATATAAGTTTATGGTTTCATTAATCTACATAATAAAAACATAATATCATTTATCCCTTTAACGATAAACACCTTTCATAAAGTCCACATCTTTAATTATCGTCCAAAAGACAACTATCAAATCACCGTTAATACCGAATAACGAGTATTCGATCAGTCCAATGCCATTATTATCCAATAATAGATCAGTGGCGCAGGATAGTTGGGGGCGGGGAGGGGGCGGGCCGAGCCCCCCCGGATTTTTCGCGCAGAAGTTCCGATTATATAGTATTCGTATAGAAAATTTTGAAAATATAGGTTTCGACCCCCCGAAACTAGTGACTTCCGACCCCCCGGTGACTTCCGACCCCCGAACCTTCGGGTCAAGCTTCGCCACTGATAATAATCATTCTATCGTTCAATGCATTAGATGATCCAATTAATTATTCCACTTCCCTGAACAATTGTTTACTCTAAAAAATTATCACTAGTTTGTTCGTAATAATCTTTCAACTAAATTATTTCTATAAATTTAAATTTCACATAGAAGCGGTTGTGTTAATAATATTTAACAATTAAATATTAGATTCTTCTTCGAAGTTTAAGGATAACTCATTGGATCATACTTTGATAGTCTCATTAAAAAATCGATAAATGTACACCTATTTCCATCAGTTTATCAACCACTGCTAGCCACAAAGGGCACTGCCCTTTACCAAATAATCACATAGTTACCTTTAGACACATTATATGACCACAATGTTAAACTATAAACGTTTTTTGAGACTTTTTGTGGTACATTTAGGCACTCACATTAACTTTAGACGCAATAAGTCTCCTTTAGCTTTTATTATGCAGTATGCATTACTTTAAACCCTTTATAATTTGTCACTTTAAAACTTTAAGGATACTTTAGTAAACGTTATCATGCTTAACAAAGTAATAATTTACTTTGAAAATAGTTAGAGAGTCTGCACACCATCCCAAAACAGTAAACATAAATATGGCTCTAGAAACTCACATGTGATACTATGCTATAATCTGCCTGATCGTCAAAAGGATCATGATACCCATAATCCTTAAGCCAATATTTGGTTATCATGCATGCATAATGTTAGCACTGCTTTCCAATGTTCATTGATGGGCCCCTCCTGTGCAAATCAAATCTATGTTTAGACAATGTTTAAGCGCGAGCTAAGCGGCGCGTGAAATATATTTTGGCTGAGGGTAGTTGATGTGTGTGGTTTTGGTGACTTAAAATCATTTTCTTAAAAATAACAAGTCCCGGGTGAATGTGCCAAAAACTTGATGGTGAAGGAGTTTAAGCCGAAAACATTGGTATGTGACACTTTCAAGTTTTAAATTTATAAAATAAAACGATAGTTTCTTAACGTTCTAAATCCCACACAATAAGTAAGTGTACCTATCGAGCGTAGTATAGAAATGAGCAACTATCGAGTATCAAATCCGAGTACACGATTTTTACTACTCAGCTTCCTAAAAATTATTAAAAGAGTTTTTAATTTCTTGAAAGAAAAGTAAATGAGAGATTTAAACCGTAAGAGAAATCAATATCAAAACAAAGATGTTGCTTCCGGATCTAATTTTACTTGTTATGAGATAATAGTAGATTTTTATTTAAGTGGTGTGTTTAAAAACTAAGCATAGCCACACTAGACTCTAAACGATTTATGTTCTTAAAGTTATTATGAGGGTCTTCCATCCCGGTAAGCTGACCTTTCAACAATGAGGAACGTATCGACTAAGATTGTGTTAACCCAACCCCAAAAGACACATCTCCCACAGTTGCGATATTGACATTCAGCTACTCTTTTCTTTTATGGATAACCTACCAACAGCCGGAGCATGGCTAACAAGCTACCACTTGACATGGTAGAGGTGAAGCCGCCTCCCGTGTACGCTCATCCTCTACTTGCAATAATTAATTTTTTAAAAAGTGATTGGCCTATTATTAACTGTGCGGCAATACAATAATATAAGTAAATATAGACCGTTAATGTCTTACACGAGTTCACCAATCTTTGGTTTGCGCCAAAGCTAACACATAGACCATGTAGCTAAGTCACTCAAGCAAGTCTTGGCTTATCACTAAGACCAAGTATATAGACCGTACCGACCCTAAGTGAAGTATTAATAGTTGAGGATCAACCACAAAGTGAATATTTCTATCCATAAACAGGTAATCTCTACACGTGGAGTTAGGTTAGCTTACAAGTGCGTGAGGTTTTACACGCCACGGGTACACTCATAAGTCCTTCCACTTCCTACCAAAACACTCACAAGACCAAATACTAAGTTCATTAATTAATTAGTTACTCAAATAAAGGAGTAGAAGAAATTGTTAAGAACACAAAGAACCACTTTAAATAAAAATATTCAATTTATTCATACCAAGTTCCATCATCACCCTAGCAACACCAAGAGATACCTACCCTTGCATGGTTGATATAACAAGCTCACAAGGTTTGGTTTGAGTGCAAAACATGGTGAAGGTTGTATACAGATTTCTTGGTGATTTTGAGTGATTGTGGGGTGTTTCTCTCTCGAATGTGGTGTTTATCAAGTGATCCCAAGCTCCAAAGGACACCTACAAGTCCTTAAGATAGCAGAAACTTCGTATAGAAGGTGGGGAATGAGATAGGATGGGATGCCAAAGTGAGGAGTGTGGGTCTCTATTTATAGGTAGTTCATGTTGAGCACGCCCATGCTTCAAGAGGAGGCACACCTGTGTACGGAATTTAGAGCAGTTGTAGAGTCCTTGTGTGCAGGTCCTGTCGAGTCAGTTGATGATCATGGTCGTGCTCATGTATGAGCACACCCATGATTGACACGTAGCTAATCGTCTTGTCAGTTTTGGTCGATTGAAGCCTTGGGCCACACTTTCAGTGGAGCACGATCGTGCCATTGGGGTGAGCAGGCCCGTGCGCTTTGACTTCTGTTTCTTTTGGCTTTGGAACGTTGACTTGTTGACTTGGGACAGGTGCATGACCAGAGCGTGGTCGTGCTGCATCTAAAACAACTCTCTAAGTCTTCTATTCCTTGCCTTTTGTGCCTTTTTTTCTCTCCTTTTCATTCCTTGACCTAAAAACCTGCAATTATCAACAAAGAAAGATAAATCATGATAAACTTAAGATAAAAACATGATTTTGAGTGGAAAAAGGGTGAAAATGCACATGTAACACATGTGTAAATCTCGGCACATCAGTAGTTCGCATCTTACCACAAACAAGGGTGATATATACATATATATATATATATATATATAAGATGCTAAACTTTGCATGTGCCCATGCTACATTATGTATGTGTGTGAAGCTATACTAAGCATGAACGTCAAGTTATATTATGTGAGATCACGCGCAAACATACCTTGTCTTCCTTGTGGAAATTCTAATCCAATCTTGATGGACATTATGGATCCAAGATCTGAAAACGAATCTAGATACTAATGTTATCCTTCCATAAAACTCAAAATATACATGTACTAAGTCCTCGTGCATAACCTTTCACGTATAACTGAACTTTGTATGAACTTACCATAAACTCGAGCTCAAGATTTAACCTCTAGAAAACTATATGAAATAGGTTCCAAAACACCATCTTTTTGGTTGATGATGGACCATGAGTGTCCTTGTTGTTCTCCTTTGATTCAATCATGAATTTGGCTCAAAAAGAGTAGCTTAAGCGCTCTCTTGCTCTACTTTCTTTCTCTAACTCCAAATAGAAACCTACACCTGAAGGGTTGGAATGGTGACTAAGATTTTCCATTTCTTTAAATACCTTCATGCAAGTTTACTCTTTTGCCTTTCCAAAGTTACCAATTTATATTGAAAATTTAGGATGTAACAACTATGATATGCGTGTAACGACATTGCACAAACATGACCGCTCACTATGGTTCAAGCTTGATCTTCTTGACACTTATTTTAAGAACCGAGAACTATAAAATGTAACCTATATTATGCAAGCACAAAGTGATGCTTCTTTAACATGGTACAATGAACCTGCTCGATGAAGGAACTCCAGAACTAAACCTTGATAGCAGCTATGAAGATTATAATCTAAAAAGAATTCAAGATGCCAACTTCATGAATCCATAAGATTCGAAATCAATTTTAAGGTAATCCTATGCATAAAATCCGCTTTTTAAATGAGCTTTTAAGTGAAACTGACCTTGCAATCTTTAATATCAAAACCAAGGTTTTAAACTTCTTGAAATCGATCTAACACTCCTCTTGATCTTCCTAATACTAATCACAAGCAATCTAATAGCATTTTACTTCGACACCCCTTGTATTTGACTGAGAATAAACCCAAAGCAATTTTCTTTCTTACGTTTCTCCTTTTCTCTCTCTAGAACTTTGAATATAAATATAAAAGATGGAAATGAGGTCTCCATGTAACCCCCTCCCCACCATAGGGTTTAGAAGGTAAAGATACAA
Organism: Ambrosia trifida; assembly: GCA_028751855.1. Lineage (NCBI taxonomy): Eukaryota > Viridiplantae > Streptophyta > Magnoliopsida > Asterales > Asteraceae > Ambrosia > Ambrosia trifida. Next base: position 54,667,671 of record CM054132.1, on the reverse strand, counting down.
AAATGTCCTTCCAAGGTCTTTTCCATGATTCGTGTCACACCCTCAAATTTCAACTTGCGGGGTTTTACCGCGAGGCGCGTGACACACCAGGATCCAAGTCAACGGTCACAATAACGACAACTAAATGATATGAAAATAACGTAAATTGCCCATTAAGTTTTCAAAACCGTTCTAACACAGTGGAAGCAAAATGTATTATTACAACTCAAAAGTAAAACTCAAGTCTGAAATACTCAAAATGAAATGCAAATGAGTCCTAGACGCCGTGAGACTACGTGCGCCTATCGATAGCTGCTACCTTAGCGACCTGAGAAAAGCATGCTAAAGAACGTCAGCAAATAATGCTGGTGAGTTCACAGGTTTTTAAGTAAAACGTTTCACGAACTTTTGAAAGACTATCATGATACTATCGACCGATGAAGACACTCGTTAAACGTTTGAACTCCATAACGAACCTCCCAAACGAACCATTGTCCACCGCAGTTAACGAACTACCATCCCATGGTCAACGAACTACTTTATCATAGCTAACGGACTACCATCCCATGGTCAACGAACTACTATATCATAGCTAACGAACTACCACATAAAGGCTAACGAACTACCGCACCGCAGCTAACGAACTGCCACAACATAGGCCATATAATACTGAACATAAATGAATACCTTGAACCCAAATGAACATTCCCAAACGTAATGAATACTCCCAAAACGTAGTGAATACATGAGTACCCAAAAACATAGTTGTCACGCCTTTTAGGAAAACACATTTGACACACGTTTAAAGAACACAGCATGTTTTCTCCCCCGAAAATGTAAAACCAGTAAAAGAGTGGGGCCGTGAAACTCACCTTAGAGTGCGTCTTCTGATAATTAGAAATCCAATACGTGTATGATAATCCCAACTAATGACAACCTATCAATGAGTTTATATAAGTGTGATGACTACTAACCCGAAGGCTAACTAGTTCCCGATTGTCCAGATCTTGACTACGTGTGTTAAAAAGTATGTTTAAACATTGACCGGACATCCCAGACCGACCCGACATTGTGACACCCCAGGAAAATCCCACATCGGCCGTGGCCAGGAGAGATCCTTGGTTCATAAGTAATGTCTTGCCTCTTAAATCACCAACGCGTTTTGGGGCTTAATGTTAGTGGATGAGAGGAGAACTCCACAGTTAAGCGTGCTCAGGTGGGAGAAATTTCAGGATGGGTGACCTCCTGGGAAGTCTTCACTTGGGCAACCAAAAACAAATCCGTGAGCTCTGGATGGGCAAAGCGGACAATATTGGTGATGAGAGGGGCGGGGTGTTACAGATGGTATCAGAGCCACTCCTGTGCCGTTCGGGATGGTGGGTACATACCTCATCAGGGACGATGAGACTCTAACAGGGGGTGAATGTGACACCCCAGGAAAATCCCACATCGGCCGTGGCCAGGAGAGATCCTTGGTTCATAAGTAATGTCTTGCCTCTTAAATCACCAACGCGTTTTGGGGCTTAATGTTAGTGGATGAGAGGAGAACTCCACAGTTAAGCGTGCTCAGGTGGGAGAAATTTCAGGATGGGTGACCTCCTGGGAAGTCTTCACTTGGGCAACCAAAAACAAATCCGTGAGCTCTGGATGGGCAAAGCGGACAATATTGGTGATGAGAGGGGCGGGGTGTTACAGACATCCCGTTGGTGACCCAATACATCAATTAGTCATGCACATAAAGTTAACACATAAGTTTCAAGCATAAAACACTTAGTTTGCATCAAAAATCTTATTCCGGACATCAGATGGTCGAATGTGGTTTTTCTTATTTCCACGTTCGCCCGTTTGAGCCATGTTTTGTTCCACGTTCGCCCGTTTGAGCCACGTTCGCCCACACGAATGGTCGAATGAGAGCCATGTTCGCCCGTTTGCATCAGCACTTCATGAAACGCACCGAAACGCATCTAAACGGTCCGAAAACATCACGAAACATCACCAATCACAGCAGTCAACTATCATTAACATATTCCCACAAAACCCTACCAATTTTATCCCTAAATCCGTCCGTTTTACAAGTTACCCGAAATAGCAAATTATGGAGATGTCACATCAAACGCATGCAATCTTTACCCAATTAGGAAACTTTCTGAAATCAATCAATAATCAACTTAATATACTCAGATTATCATGAACAAGAAACCCCCAATCTTATCCTTATCACTATCATCATGAACAAGCCCTAGATCTAACCCAAAATCCCCAAAATGAACAAAACATCATCAATAATCAATTGTAACCTATCTCAATCATAAATCATCATCAATAACAGTCCTAGATCATTGTTATAACATCTATACAACAATCAATCATCAAACAATACATAACATCACATAAAACACCATTAACACATGTTAATTTGTATGAAAACTCATTGTTTATGAGTAGGTTTTGTTTAGAAAGATATTAGGAAGGTTTTTATCCATGAAAACATGTTTGAATCAGATCTGGACTCTTGGTGTTTAATAAAAACGAATTGAAATGCTTTAAAAATGATTTAGAATGAAGAACACACCTTAGATCTTTGTGTAGAGGATGTTTGTAGGTTAGATTATAGGAAAACAAGAGCAAAACTCCTTCCCCAATGTTTAAAGTTGCTAGAGAGTGTTTAGAGGCGTTTAGGGTTTGTGAAATGGTGAAAAATGACAAAGTGTGGTATTTATACTATGTCCATATTCGCCCCTTTCACAGGGTCAAATGTGCATGTTATGGTCGAATGAAACTTTTTCATTTCCACATTCCAGGTTCGCCCCTTTGCTAAGGGTCGAACCAAGATTAATCTCCAGGTTCGCCCACTCGATGTGGTCGAACCAGGACTCATGTTTTTCCTAGTTTTCCAGTTTGTCGTGTTTAACGCATTTTAACGCACCTTGTCATACGAGCATGCAACCTTAGTCTATGTTTAACATATTTAAGCACGGATGATTATCTACACATCATATAAACACATCTAAGCATATAATCCACCATACGACAATTAGTCTACACATACACTTAATTAGTTTATGTAATTCATCAACAACGGGACTCGTAACGTGTGTGTGTAATTAACCCAATGATCCCCCGAATCATTGAACCCTGGACAATACGGACTGTATTCCGAATCTACTGACCCCGTCAAGTATGTTTAATAAACGTTTTTCGCTAAGGTAGACTTATGTGTTTATAAAATGTTGACCCAAACATGCCGGGTGTCACAATTCGCTCCATAGTGGGTTGCTTTAATTAGCTTTTTGCCCTTTCGAATTTACCAAATTTATTGAAAATTTGAGATTTTACATAGTAGGAGCTCCTGAGAACCACACTCAAAGTACGTGATGGTGCTAGAAAAGAGGTTCCCAACAATAGGTTTAAAATGTATAACGAATTTACGACTTAAGAATGATCAGATAAAGTCTACATCTAGGTGAATCCACTAAAACGTCTATAAATGTATTATAATAGAGGTAGCCAGAATGAGTAATGGTGGAAGAAGACAGTGCATCTCACAATGAGGGATTTATATACAAAAAGAAGGTATTGTTAGTCTTGAGAGGAAAACAATAACCATGAGCAGTATCCACGGGTCTACGCCTCCTTAATTTTTTTCCTATAAATAGCAACTTCAATCTAGCCTAACTTGTGTCGATTGTTACCTTTCTTGAGGCTTCTTGAGTTCTTGGGGCATGTGGGGAGACCTTAGGGACGACCAAGCCTTCTCCAAGGGTAGGAGCTTTCCTATCTTGGGTTTGCGATCAAGAAATGGCACCGTAGGATTAGTTGACATGTAATAAAGTCAAGGGTCATGAGAATCATATCATACTCATAGGATCATGATGGTTGGAAGCTTGTCTATGAGTGCTATATATATATATATATATATATATATATATATATATATATATATATATATATATATATATTCATTTTTCTTATGTTGTTACTTCGGTTTGTTAGACTTTATATATTATTAGTATTTTATTTTTAGTTACTTTATCTTCTTAACTAATTCTTGTTTGTTTATATTTTGTGACAGGTTCAATTAGTGGTTAACTTAACAATCCTAAAATCAACCAAAAATTAACTTATCTAAAAACTATCATGGGGTTCGTACAGCTTCTGGTAGTCCCAAGTAAGATCCAAGGTGAGGATTCCGGTAGTGAGATAAATCCTTTGGGTTTCTGATCTCCAAACCAGATTCCAAACAATGGCTTCTGAAGTTGACCAGATCAGAGTGACATGTTTCTGGTAACGCACTAGATGTGTGAGTGGTTTTCTTGGCAAATGACGGATTCCCTATGGGTGCTCAACGGTCCTCAGGCTACACACCTTTAGGATTATGTTCCACATTTGTTTAGGTCTTCATTCACAAGGCTTGGGGGTTAAGGGTTGCAATTGTTAAGTCATTTAATATTCACTAAACTAAACTTATAGTTAATTGATCACTAAATATTTAAGTTGTCCATAGTATTTATAGTGTAGTGTCTTTAACAATCGTCGAAGTTCAGGAAGTGGCTTAGAGTTGTTTAAAGACATGAAAAGTAAATACTATATAAAGATGAACATAACAATAATATTTTATCTAACTATCATTAGTACAAACTCGTTTACTTTTTTAAGGATTTCATGCAACACTAAATCCTTTGGTACGAAAAGTGAGAGTTAAGAGATGTTGAAGGGATCCTAGTTAGAGTTCACCTCTATTTTAATTTAAGAAGGTAAATTAGAAAATTCAGTGCTTAAACGAGTGGTTTTATGATGGTTTGGGAAGAGTCTAAACAGTAGGACCTAAGCTTTCTAATAAACTGCATGACTTGTGAGCATTAGGCTCGGTGACACTTGCTAACCAGGAGAAGACCAGCTTATAGGGCAGCAGTCCGAAGACACCTTTATGGGGACTCGTGCGCTTCCCCTTAAGTGACCCATTTAGTTACCAGAACGTCATCCCTTATTTACTTCTTTTCTCATCTCCTAACTCTGAAGGGATCGTTCAAAACTGTTTTACACATTAAGAATTAAAAGTACTACTTTTAATATAATTTGTCTGTTTATCCGAAGAGCACCTAAGATTAGCACATTTATTAAAGCAACTATTTTATCTTTTATTTTCAAAACAAAACCTTTTTTAAACAATTTTTCTTTTCAAACCCCTTTGTTTTATTTTCTCTTTCAAAACCCGATTAACTAAAGTGATGGAATGTTGAGTAGGGAAAGTGTGCTCTCTGGAATATGGTACTCGGTATTTACCTTAAAAATTTATGCTATGCACATCAGCTTCTCTGCTTGTGTGTTAGTCTTAGTTTTTAAGTAATTATCATTTACTTATAAATTTAAAACTTGATAATGTATTAGTAAACCCCATCTTTTTCATGATGTTTGATGTTTTTAACATCCAAGTTTTTGGCACCGAAAAATGATATGTTTTAGCTTACTAAAACCGACACACCATTGGGGTTGTGCTCGATGGGGCGGTGAGTAGATTGCAGAGAACGATGAGTCTCAAAGCAGTAGACATTATGCATAGCAGCTCAGGTTTTACTTTTAGTTATATGTTATATTTTTATTTTGGTGGTTGGTTAGCATGTATGAATATAATAGTATATTTGAATATTGTGGGTCAAAATCTAACTGAATAGTATATATAAAACTATGAATATATTTAAATTAGTGTGTATATAATTCTTATATAAAATATTTAAAAAATTATGTTATCCCATCCAAGCTAAACAGACTTTTGCCCGTGCTTGGCTCGTTTACGAACTATACGGGAGTTGAGCAGCTTTTTTACAACCGAACCAAAAATCAAACGATTTGAACAATCCTAACTTCAATCAACCAAATGGCACCAAATATGGTAACTAAAATTTGCAAAAAATAATAATAATAATAATAATAATAATAATAATAATAATAAATAAATAAAGTCTCCAACAAAAAGCATAGAGGTTCTCTACGGTGGTTGTCATGGTCGAATAGTGCTTCAACATTCAAACCAAACTCAAGTGAGCATGAATGCCTTATGTTCAATGCAACAATTGTACTCTACCATGGAACGATGGTCTTAAAAGAACTGAACATACAAGTACGGAACCAACAATTAATGAATGATTGAATTCTACGTCCCATCCAATGACGATAATCATCGAATGCATTATCTTCTGCATAAGATTTTTCAAAAACCATGTTTAAGATGAAAATAATATTCTTCCATAAATAAACATTGATTTTAAAAAATATAAAGAAACACAAAGGCTAAAAGTAATTTCTCAAGATTTCAATAAATAAGATATAAAAAAATGACGATATAGTCATTGAAAGTTTTTATTACTCCAAATAAACTTTAAAGTGCTTCACATTATAAACATATGAAAGAAAATAGGTTCACACAAATTGCGAAGTGGGACAACTTATTTTGCATGGACACAATTCACCTTTCGTTGTTGTAAGGATATGTCTTGATCAAATGAGCTTTCGTCCATCTCATACTTTTCTAAGTCAAACGTCACTTGGTTCACACTGATTTAGCAATTGTTTAAATCATGACAATATATAAAATTTGCTTTTACCATATGGCTTTTGGCATAGTGGTATTAATGTGTTCAATAAGGCTTTGCCTTACTAAGTGATGACGGGTTCAAATTCCATGAATGACAAAAAAAATTAGCCATTCAAAAAAATTATCAAATTTGGTTTTCCGACTTATTGCAATGAATAATTATTAGTTTTAAGATGAGAAGAGGATCCGAGCATCCCTATCGAAGGATTAGGTGACCAGACCAATCTTAGTGGAATAATGTGATGGTTATCTTGTAATGATCATAGAGAGAAAAAAACTATTGACTAAAAAAACATAGGATGGATGAAAAATGAAGTCAATCTGTATCCCAATCACTCTATGTCATTGCTTTTTAGTGGTGATTCCATTTTCTTCTTTTGTCTTTGATTATATATTACTGGTTTATCTATGGGTTGTTGGCCCAGAAACTTGTTTATGCAGCGGATAAGTATGATAATCACAAATACTAAAGACGCAATATAAGAATGAACAATATTATAGGATCGAATGTTTGAAATCAGATACAAAAGAAACAATGAATACAATTGAATTCAGGAAGTTTTTCGACTTGAGAGGATTGTGAATATGTTTACAATCTTGATAACTGTTTTCGTTGCCTTGTCTTTGATATATATATATAGTTTCCGAATAGGTGTGTCTTCATTGAACTGTTGTGATACTTGTTCCCACCGGTTTGACTTAGATTTGGCGCCAAAAATTAACTGATTCAACTGTAAGGGTATTTCTGTCTTTTCAGTCCTTTTTGCAGCCTTCGAAACCTTCAGATAAGATCAATATTGCTTCTGCTTCTTTGATTCGATTACATATAAGTATGCAGCCTTGTTAGATGTTGTGCAGCCTTGAAGCATTAATGTGCAGCCTTGATCTTGTCTTTGCAGCCGATGTTTGACCCATTTACATTGTCCTTCTTAATGTATTACTAACTAATCTATGGTTCCTAAACATAAATGTTCTATAAATTACACATAATATATACAAGTATTCATATTTACAACACAATACATAAAACATTAATAAGTTATATTTACAAATCAACACTCTCCCCTAAATATAACTAGGGCTCATGGGACTTGTTGGTAGAGTTTCAATTGCTTCTTTGAGGGCTATTTTGGCTTGTGTAAAGTCGAAGTTTCTTCTCTTCATAAACCTTTTTGCGGCCCTTCAATCACCACCCATGTACAATGCATAGTCTTCTTCACTTGGTTTTACTTCTTTGCTTGATGTTGATGCATTCATAGACATGTTTGGCATTGTATCCGCCCTTCTAACTTGACTACTTTCATGCCTTTCTTTTTCAATTCTCTCGGCTGTTTTTCGGGCATTTTTATGGAAAAGGTATTGCCAATCTAAGACATTTAGATATTGTGCATATAAGATTCTCATCATGTTCTTGTCCTCATAGTCAAATCCTAATTCCTTTGCAATCACAACCCAAATATTATACATAGACACTCGCCTATGTCCTCCTTCTTTTTGTACCATAATGTATAGATCATACAACTCCACATACTTTCCATTTTCAAACGTTGGAGGAATTGGCCTATTTGTTATCCCAAGGAATTCTTTTAGGAACCATGATACCATTTGGATGAATGGTCCTTTAAGAATGTTTCTATGTGCCCAAGGATACTCCATGTCATGTATGATGTCCAACAACTCAATGCACTTGTCAAGGGAGTCTATTTTTATATTTTTAACAATATCATCTTCATTTTAATGATGGAATCGGCTTCGGCCGATAGGGATTCAAAATAATCATTTGAGTAATTATTTTTCATCCGGTTATGATCCTCATCACCATTTTCCAATAATTTCGATATTGTTTCCCTTGAATCACTATTGTTTTCTATGAAACGGAATTGCATACTCTTGTCTTTGAACATATTTTCAACAATACAAAAGTTTCCCACAATCTTTACTACAAAACCTTGTAGTTTAAGTTGTGGAAGACTTAGTATATTATCCTCCAAATCGGTTGAATAAAACACATTTGGTATAACCAAATTTTGATCTTCAACCGATATACTTACTATTCCAACCCCCCTAATAAATGAAAATTCTTTCCTAATCTTACTCTCAACCCTAAAAGATCTCTTTAACTTAAGAAAGAAATCTAGATTACCCGCAATATGATTTTGAAGATTAGGACTCAGATACCACATGTTCTTCCACAAACCATTGTCGGATCCTTGAAGAATATAATCTTCACCATCTCCAAACGACTTCTCGGGATAATATGAAATCCCCGTAATGGCATCTCTAATCAATTGTGCACCCTCATCTCTTTCTTTTATGCCACAAATACCAATAAGATGACCCGGTTGTTTATAATAGTAGCATTTTCTTGTTTCAATCCCTCTTCACCTTAGTGCAGCCTTTCTCTCTTTCTTTTGTCTAAATCTTGCCATGTATTGTGGCCTTGATCCCGTATATGAAATCCCCGTAGACTCAGACATGTTTGTATCTTGTTTGTATTGTTTGTGATAAGGAAGTGTGTTCGAAAAAAAGGGACCAACTTTCTGAAGTGGTATTAACAGAAACAGGATACAAAAAAAAAAAAAAAAAAAAAAACAAACGACAATATTATAAATGACTTTGATTGACTCAATATTTCAGAATACAATCTAAACTTCCTGAATGATTCTTTCGTATACTAATCGAATAAACAATGAAGAAACTAGACTTATGATAATCAAATTAATGACAGGAACACAGAAACAGTGTAACAGAAATTTGCAGACTTCGAATAATTGTAAAACTTGTGAAGAGACTTATGATTGACTGATGATCGATTTTGAAACCAAATAAATTGTAAATGATAGTGGACTTTTTAAAACCGAAAGAACAACAAAGAAAACTGACACGGAATAAAATAGAACAGGAACAGAAATCAATAACACAGACACAGAAATATTGACACAGATTATGTGACATCCGGGAACCAAGCACACACTTTTTCTAGCTGGCTTTATTGTTTACTTGATGAATTTCGGGATGAAATTCTTTTCAACTTGGGGATGATGTGATACCCCGCAATTTCAGGTTCTCACTTTAACTAAACTCTAGTTACATTCCTTGCATTATACTTAAATAGGGTTAGCTAGAGAGGACACACGTTGCACAGTTTTAGGTTAATAACTGCATGAAATGGTAATTCGGGGAATTACCAGACTATATACATGATTAGTGAACCTCGGACGTTGGTAAACAATGAAGTTAAATAATTTTGAGTTAATTGATTGAGATTGATTGCAATTACGTGCTTCTATGATACTCTGTGAAACTATGTGCAAACTGTATGTGATTACGTGAACTTAAACCGAATACATTAATAAAAACCATAATGGATGGACCATTAGGATGGTTGGGATCTTAACACATGGGGTTACACTTGTTATGGTCCAAAATAGCGAAAACATCGAAGAAAACAGGCTGTACAACGAAGCAGGCCACCCGGAGCGGGCCAGGGAGGAGTGAGCGGCTCACTCTCTCCGAGCGACCGCGCGCTCCCTCCGAGCGGCCGCGCGCAGCATTCTGACACAACTAAACCGACTTAAAACCCTATTTAAATAATCTTAAGACTCATACAACCCCTGAACTCAACCCTAATCGCCCCCTACTGCCCTATTACGAAATATTAACCCCTAAACACCTGCTAAGGCGCAAGAACATCGATCGGGAAGCTTCAAGAGCATTCGGTTGATTGTTTTGAAGAGCTTGCGGTATAATCTTTAATCTATTATGCTTTAAACTTCTTAATATGTTATAAAAACCTTATAACTAAGTTTGTCCAGGTCTGAAACCTTTTTATAAAGATTAAAACTTAAAGTTTATAAAGATTTAATGGGTTAAACATGATCCTATGCGATTAGTGATATGATAGGTTGCTTGTTGCGCAAGTTTGTGATGTTTTGATCGTTAGGGTTTATGATTTTGCATGTGTTATGATAGGTTCTGATCATGCTAGGTCTTATGAATGTTTTGTGATGATTATTGATTGTTGTTGATCGATTATACGCACACGTGGGTCGTTTAAATAAGAGTTTATGCATGATTAAAATCTGGACAGAATGTTTAGGTCAACTTGTAGAGTCTGTTACATGACTTAAACATGATGGTTTTGATGATTTCTTTGCATGGTTGTATTATAACTGGTCTTAGCTTTTCATAATGGGTAAAATCGAGTGATTTGGACGTCGTTTGAATAGTTTTTGGAATTTTCTTTGAGTAAAGGTCATATCAGATTTTCGGATTAACTAACTGAGTCAACTTTAAACAATCATAACTCGAGTTTTACAAAGAATTAAGTTATGAAATTTTTACAGTAGATTAACATTAGAATAATTTGGCTTTTGCAAGTGGATTCATCCCATTTGGATGAATACACAAGTTTTGGGAATTTTTCTACTAACCTGATCTGTTGTAGAAACTTTCTGGACATACCTGTGATGAACGATTTTTCATAATTTTGGTATTTAGTTTTTTGACAAAAGAAAAATTTGGGTTAACAAACGAACTCCAAAGAATATTCAGTAAAAATTTGGGAGTTTAATTCGTTTATTAAGTATTTTAAATAAACTAGTTTTCGTGGTGCATAATCTGTCCTAAAAACACAGATTGTGTATTATGTGACTAATTGAAGTCCTATGTGGTATGTATTTGACATGTACTTGAATGGGCACTTATATGAGACGCACATGAAGTGTAGAACTAATGATAACCAACATATTCACCAACGGGTCCGTAGGGTTTACTTATGCATATAGAATCACTAGGTGTCACTTACACGATTTTGAACATTTAAACGTCTTGGACAAATGGGTTATATGGTGTAACGGTATTACACATATACTTACTTAGTGACACATATAGTAGGGAGTCGGTAGCACACCCTACTTTGGAGGTTGGATATATTTGCTTGCATACTAAGGTGAGTTTCACTATTTTTTCTCAAAAGCATGCGTCTCGGGTTTGAGACAACTTACAAAGCGTTTTCTAGTCCGGTTTGGGACTACTTTTACATCTCGGGTTTTGAGATGCTTTGACTCCTTGTGTGGGTCGGGTTTTGACTCCTTGTGTGGGTCGGGTTTTGACTCCTTGTGTGGGTCGGATTTACGATTCCTTGTGTGGATCGGGTTTTGATCAATTTAAAACTTATTGGTCCTTTGTGAACTAAACACTCTATCACTTGAAAAGTCCTTGCACATTATTGGGTTAATCGTTGGAGGCGAACGGGGTATTAGATGATAGTGCTATTAGGTTGTGCAGCAACCTCATGCCTGAGGTGCTTGGGTCACGGGCATGAACTTCTGACCACATTTGAGAACTAGTGTTGATAGACACTAGTTATCGAGGCAAATTATTATACTACTGAAGGTGTCCCAATAATATTGTTTAGTTGCAATGAGTGGGTTAGCTACCCCTGACACGCTTAAACTGATAACACTTGATCATTTTGGTCTGGAGGACCTACGCTTTTACTTGGTTATGTGGTTTTGGAAACCAGCAAATTTACTTACTCATTTTCTTTACTTAGTGAACTCACCAACATTGTTTGTTGACCCACGATATGCATGCTTTTGCAGGTAGTTAGCTTCCGATGCCACGATTAGAAAGCACTGCACACTTCACTGCATTTGGGGTCTTGGGCATACACCTAAATTATATATCCTGCTTTTATGTTTTCTTTCATATGGTTTTATCTTTGGCGCGTTGTTTTGCGCATGGTTTTAAAAAGGTTTAAACTTGGTTTACGCTTCCGCAGCTTAACTAAACTTGATTTTTGAAAACGAACTAAATGGTTTGGGCATTTAGAGTTCGTTCATATGACTTATGGCTATGGGATCCTGGTATGTCATGTACCTCGCAGTATAAACCCCGCAGTGAAAATTTGAGGATGTGACAGATTGGTATCAGAGCCATTGGTTATAGTGAACTAGGACTGCATGTTGAGTCTAGTCTATAATCATCATAGCATAAGTACACTCATAACTTAAGTGCACAACTAGCTTTTAGCTACAAACATCTATAACACATGATTTCAGGAGATATGTTATCTTCTAGTTCTAGACCTAATTCTGAACACGTCAATGGTGGGAACCCAGGGTTACACCAGGTGACGCATTACTGGGAATAGTATCCTAACAAACTTCGTGGATGAGGAAACAACAATTGTACAGGGGAGAAAGCCCTTGCGAGCGTTGTGGCTCACGTACACAGGAAAGCTGCACGATGCGCATGACGTGATACCATTGAACCGAATCAAATTCAAATACTGAGACTTATCCTTTTTCACTGAGAAAGGAGACAATTAGTTTCTGTTCCTTGTTATTTTACCTTTCTTACCCTCATTTGGAACTCAGACGAGACTGGGCTACTCATATAAAAGTTTATCCTTACTCTAATACGTTTACGCCCTGTATGAGCAAGCGATACATGACATACGTGTCACTGTTCCTCGTGAGTATATAATAGATTCAAGGGAACACATTAGATCGGGCCTGGTTACACACACTCTTGGGGAGTTATGTAAGGCCTGCGATGCAGTGCAATATCTCAAAGGAAGACGAAACCTACCCGAGACCGATAGTCACGATTGGAGGAACGAGTGGTGCTGTTGACCACTGAATTGACTTACACAGGACCGGAGAAGGAGACTGTACGTGATAAGAACCATATAACACTAACACGGCGAAAAAGGAAGAAGAAGGGATGGAAGGGGAACCTGAGTAGGACGAGCACATGGAAGGTGAGGATGAAGACTCTACTATCTAGACAGAGAGTGGAGACAATTGGCTCTTACCTTTTTCTTATTTGTCTTTTCTTTCCTTTCCCTTTGTTAACTTAGATAAGACTGAGTTCTTATGATCAACAATAGGGTGGTTGAGGCCCCCGCATCTTTCCAAGCTAGTGAAGATCCATTTTGCTAAATCATTCTTCCACATTCGAACTTTCTTATACCTTGAACGCACATGCCACAACAACAACCTGCCATCATATTTTCAAGGCTTTTATTGGTTGTAAACCTCGATAAATCCAACGGAACTGAAGGAGACCGTCTGATTGCTTCGATAGTATAAGTCTTTGTCATGTGCAATTGCCCCAGGAAGGATGGGGTAATGTATGCTACATGCCCACTCGATGAGTTACAGATACTTGGGTGGAGAATGTAACCCCCATGACCAAATTTAGAAATTTGTTATCTAAAGACGGTTGGGTCTGAGATCGAAGCTTACACTACCAAGCTACAGGAGTTAGCTACTATATGCTCAAATCTATTTAACCTACCTTACAAACGGGTCGAGCTTCATACCAAAAGAGTGGGTCCCTCAGATTCGTGGCATGGCCACTGCAGCTCACCTACCCAAGATCTAACCAATCTTTCACCTGGCTCACAAACTCACTGATGAGGCTGTTGAGCATGGTACTTTTCTGAAGCATGGTGCTTCATCTTCTACTTTTGGTGATAGCAAGAGAACGTGGGATAGTGTGAGGTATAAGTCCTTCAACAACAACAACCACAACCACAACGGTAACAACAACAATGGGGCTCGTGGAAGAGCATTTGTGATTGGCTTTGGGGAATCTAGGACTGATAAAAATGTCGTGACGGGTACGTGTTCCTTGAATGACACTCTTGCCTCTATTTTATATGATACTGGTGCGGACTATAGTTTTGTGTCATCGAAACTTAGCAAACAATTAGGGATGGTTCCTACTCTTCTCGATACCTCGTACTCTATAGAGTTAGCTGATGGAAAGCCTGTTGAGGTAACCCATATTCATCGTGACTGCAAGATCGAGCTAGATGGGCAATTGTTTGCCATCAACCTTCTACCTATCACCCTAGGAAGTTTTGATCTCATGGTTGGCATGGACTGGTTGTCCAAGCAACACGCAGAAATTCTCTGTCAGGAGAAGATTGTTTGTGTCCCCCTCCCAAGTGGAGAACTTTTATCTATACAGGGTGATCGTGGTGGTGCCATGGTGGGCATCATCTCATTTTTAAAAGCCCAGAAGTGTATTCGTAAGGGCTGTCCAACCATTTTGGCTAACATATCTGACACTCGAGCTGAAACTGAAACTAAGATTGAGGACATCCTAGTAGTCCGAGCATTCCCAGAGGAACTACCTGGACTTTCACCTGATCGTCAAGTGGAGTTTCAAATTGATCTTGTACCTGGAGCAGCTCTAGTTGCATGCGCACCATACCGCCTAGCACCAGGCGAACTTCAAGAACTGTCTACCCAACTCCAAGAGCTATTGGATAGGGGCTTTATTAGACCTAGTTCTTCGCCATGGGGAGCTCCAGTTCTGTTTGTTAAGAAGAAAGATGGGAGTTTCCGCATGTGTATCGATTATCGGGAGTTGAAAAAGTGACGGTTAAGAACCGCTACCCTTTGCCTCGTATTGATGACTTGTTCGACCAGCTGCAAGGGTCGAGTTTCTATTCTAAGATTGACTTGAGGTCAAGATACCATCAGCTGAGAGTCCGAGAAGAGATTGTGGCGAAGACAGCCTTTCGAACTCATTATGAACATTATGAGTTTTTGGTGATGCCATTTGGGCTAACCAATGCACCGGCTGTGTTCATGGATCTAATGAACCGCGTGTGCAAGCCCTATTTGGACAAATTCGTCATAGTGTTCATAGAAGACACTGATTTATTCCAAGAGCACAAGCAACACCTGCAGCTGATCTTGGAACTTTTAAGAAATGAGCAGTTGTATGCAAAATTCTCTAAATGGGACTTTTGGATTCGAGAAGTCCAATTTCTTGGACATGTGGTTAACGAGGCAGGAATACATGTCGATCCCGCCAAGAGTGATGCTATTAAAAAGTGGGAGGCTCCTAAGACTCCCACAGAGGTGCGCCAGTTTCTTGGTCTTGCGGGATATTATCGCAGATTCATTGAGGGATTCTCTAAGATCGCTCAACCCCTCACTGCTTTGACACAGAAGGGTATTACTTACAAGTGGGTAGATGCCCAAGAATCTGCTTTTCAATTATTGAAGGCGAAACTTTGCGGTGCACCTATACTATCATTACCTGAGGGTACAAAGGACTTCGTGGTGTACTGTGATGCGTCTATCCAAGGGTTAGGGTGTGTGCTGATGCAGAGCGATAAGGTGATCGCGTATGCCTCACGTGAATGAAGGTTCATGAAAAGAATTACACCACCCATGACTTGGAACTGGGAGCATTGGTTTTTGCTCTAAAGATTTGGAGGCATTACCTCTATGGGACAAAGTGCACGATCTTCAGTGACCACAAGAGCCTCCAACACATATTCGATCAAAAGGAGCTGAACATGCGACAACGTCGATGGGTCCAGCTTTTGAATGATTATGACTGTGCCATCAAATATCACCTAGGGAAAGCTAACGTAGTAGCTGATGCCCTCAGTCGTAAGGAAACGAAACCTAAACGGGTGCGAGCTTTACAACTTACCATACATTCTAATCTTCCTGATAAGATACGTGAAGCCCAGGGCGAGGCTTTGAAAGAAGAAAACATCGAGATGTCACGTCAAATGCATGCAATCTTTACCCAATTAGGAAACTTTCTGAAATCAATCAATAATCAACTTAATATACTCAGATTATCATGAACAAGAAACCCCCAATCATGTCCTTATCACTATCATCATGAACAAGCCCTAGATCTAACCCAAAATCCCCAAAATGAGCAAAAAAACATCAATAATCAATTGTAACCTATCTCAATCATAAATCATCATAAATAACAGTCCTAGATCATTGTTATAACATCTATACAGCAATTAATCATCAAACAATACATGACACCACATAAAACACCATTAACATATGTTAATTTGTATGAAAACTCATTGTTTATGAATAGGTTTTGTTTAGAAAGATGTTAGGAAGGTTTTTATCCATGAAAACATGTTTGAATCAGATCTGGACTCTTGGGGTTTAATGAAAACGAATCAAAATGCTTTAAAAAGGATTTAGGATGAAGAACACACCTTAGATCTTTGTTTAGAAGATGTTTGTAGGTTAGGTTATGGAAAAAAGGGCAAAAACTCCTTCCCCAATGATTAAAGTTGCTAGAGAGTGTTTGGAGGCGTTTAGGGTTTGTGAAATGGTGAAAAATGACAAAGTGTGTTATTTATACCCAACCCACATTCGCCCCTTTCTCAAGGTCAAATGTACCCACATTCGCCCCTTGTTCAGGGTCGAATGTACCTTTACTGGTCGAATGAACTTATATGGTTTTCTCATCCCAGGTTCGCCCCTACATTGTGGGTCGAACCAAGATCATTTCCCAGGTTCGCCCCCACGCTATGGGTCGAACCTGGACCTATGTTTTCTAGTCTTTCCAGTTTGTTGTGTTTAACGCATTTTAACACATCCTAACACATGAACATGCAATCCTAATCTATGTTTAACATATACAAGCATGGATAATCATCTACACATCGTTTAAACACGTATTTCAGGCCCGGTTTTAGGGTAGGGCGGGTTGGGCGACGGCCCGAGGCCCAAATCTATCGAGGGCCCGAAGTTTATCGGCGGACTTCGCGGCTACCGGATGCAACAACTCTTGACCGCCGGCGACAGTGGCGGATCCACATGAGAGGGACGGTGGGTCTGTGTCCACCGTAGAAGAGTGTTTGAAAATGGTGGTGAACATCGGAAAATATAGACGGTATAGCTTGAGATTTGATTCTGGTCGGAGAGAGCATCTCTGCAACTTTGAAGATATAGATAAGATGAGGTTTAAAAAACTAAAAAAAAAGGAACATTTTATTACTTAAAATTGATTTTCTTTTTAGAAAATTGATTTTCATTTTATATTACTTCTGCATTTTATATGGTTACAAATCTATCTGATTAATTTAATATATGCTATTAAATATTAATTTAGTTGAGGAATGAGGATTATCGGATTATATAACTTTTATCTTATGTAATTTTGTTAAGGTAAACATAGCATTTAATCACGTAAAAATGTTAAAACACAATAACCAAGAATGAGTATTAAAGTAATAACATTAAACGTAGGATGGTTTGAAAATGAAAAACTTATGATGAATTAATTGATGTACAATAGAAAAATAAATAAGTTATATTATAACCTCAAAAGAATTCTAGTTAGTTGTAATAGGCCTAACTCCAAATTCTAAAATTCAAGCCTATAAGGCTATTAGCCAGCTTACGCAACTTAACCATTAGTTCATTAGCCAATACTTATGAAGTCTTAGCCTATTTAAGTTAAAAGAAAAACTTTGGGGATTGACGATGATAGTTATCGAGAACGTATTGTTCGATTAAATAAACCGTGAAGAATTGATTCATCAATTTCATATTACTTTAATCGTTGTTTTAAAAAAAAATAGTTTAACATTATTAATTTCGTAAAGACCTAGGGCTAAGCGGCACATATTTTGCGTCTTGGTCCGGACATCTAAATTCTCAGGGACGACCCTGGAATACACTACAAAATTTTGGGCCCAAATTTTTTTTCGCCCGAGGCCCAAATTTTTTTTGCCGTTTTCAGAGACGGCCCTGACGTATTTGCATATAATCCACCACATAAGGATCAATCTACGCATATCACTTAATTTAATTTATGTAATTCACCAACAACAGGACTCGTAACGTGTGTGCGTGTGTGATTAACCCAATGATCCTCCAATCATTGAACCTTGGACAGTACAGACTGTGTTCCGACTCTACTGACCCCGTCAAGTATGTTTAATAAACGTTTCTCGCTAAGGTAGACTTTATATGTTTGTAAAATGTTGACCTAAACATGTCGGGTGTCACATCCTCCAACAGATGTTATTGAAAGACTAAGAATAAGCTTCGACACACTAGATGACAGTATGACATAGAAAAGGATATATTTCTTGACATTGTGTGTTTTTTCAATGGAATTGAGAAATAATTTGTTAAGATATTTGATGGCTGTGGATTATTTGGAACAATTGGAATGAGTACCCTAATAGTCAGTTTAATTGATTTCATTTTTGGTTTCGATAGGGGACTGAAGCGATTGAAGTTATCGTTTTAGACCAACTGATGAAGCTACATTTTAGCACAAGGCCCTTTGCTAGAATGCCAAATTTAAGGCTGCTGCAAATCAATAACACGAATCTTGTTGGAAGCTTTCACGGTTTGTTTAAAGAGTTAAGATGGCTTTATTGGCATCGGTTTTCAATGGAATATTTACCCACCGATTTCCATTCGGAAAAACTTAATACACTTGATATGCAAAGAAGTAATCTTCACATATTGTGGCGCCAAACCAAAGTATGACTTACGATATGATTTTTAGTAGTATATGTATTGTATAACTATCTATAATCTATAAATTATAATAAAAGAATTAAATATTGGTGAGGTGACATTCAATGGAGGCCGCCACGTGGCACGTTGAGGTGAGAGTTTTTAATTTAATTTTTTATTTTGTTTTCATCCATTCTCCTCAGTGACGAAGCTTGACCCGAAGGTTCGGGGGGTCGGAAGTCACTAGTTTCGGGAGTCGAAAACCAGTTTCGGGGGGTCGAAACCCTATATTTCCAAAATTTTCTATACGAATACTATATAATCGGCACTTTTACGCGAAAATTCGGGGGGGGGGGGGGGGTCAGCCGCCCCCGCCGGCCCCTAGTAGGCTTCGCCAGTGATTCTCCTACACTTATCTAATCCTAATCTCTTTAAGAATTTAAAAACAAATTTAGATTTTTCTCTCTAATGTTTCCTCCCATTATTTTTAAACGTTAATATCTTTTATATACGAGATTTTTTAAAGAAAAAAATTACACCAAATTAACAAGCGTTTTATTATCTTTTCCAACGAGTGTCATAGTGCTATATAAAAAACGGAGAAAAAAACGACTATTTTTTATGGGGTTTCGTTCATACAGTAAAAAAAACACAAAGTGTTCAGGTTATTCATTAATCATGTTTTTTCTTTTAAACCAGGTTCTTATATACAATATTGAAATTTAGCCCAATCGCCATGCTATCATTGGAATTTTACTCTTCTAAAGATGGATAGGTATACTTCATCAAAAGAAGCTAGGAGAAAGAATCGTGCAACACTGCAACACATGGTGTCACCTTATAGCAAGGTTATTTTTTTATTTATTTAATTACAAAAGTAATAATTATTACTATTAGTATTAGTATTATTAGAATGATTATATTTTTTAACTCCAGGACAATCCCGGGATAAAAGCTAGTATAGAATAGAAGAAAAATTTGAATGAATAAAACTTTACATCAAATACCTTGTTTTGGTAAATATCAATTTGGAAGGTGAAACCAAATTTTGAAAAACTGAAACTGACTTATTAATTATAATAATCAAATTCACTTCATAAATTAACACTTGAATTACTCAAATAAAAGATTTACCTGTCTTTTACAATAGAAAGAATATAATTTAAAATTGTTAAAATTGTGAAAAAAATGTCAATGCCGAAATAGGGGGTCAGGCCTGACCGTGAGAGCAAATTGCCTATGGCTATTTGTCATATGATCCTGCTCGTTGAGACATTTCCGTCCGTTACTTGTGTCCCATAGTAAAAGTTATGTCCAATGTAAGTTGGGCCCTTTTTCTTATTCTCGACGTAGGTTGGGGCCTTTTCTGGTCCCTTTGCCCTTTGTCCAATTGCTTTGAGGTGTGAAAGTTATGCCCCGTAGCTTTAAATAGAGTGAAAGTATAAATGTGTTATCACTTGAATCAGCTCCATATCATTATTTAACCCTTTTTTTTAATATTTATGCACCAACAATTTCTTGGTAACTTGAGTTGGATAAATTTTCATGGCATGGGCTTGAAAGAAAATAGCATGATGTAATACATAACTTAATTGAATAAATCCTTTATATTCAAATATGCGGTCTCATGTAGTAACATAAATGAAAACGGAGTTGCAGAATTGTTGAGTCGCTTTAGTCCCTACGTAGCTACGTGAAACCAATAGCGAGAAACGTGTGATGAAAAAATAAACACCCACGGCAACGCGCGGGCATTCCCACTAGTATCAATAAAGATTTGCCAACAATAATATTATCAAATTTGAATAATTACATTCTAAATCAAGAATATAAATAATTATATAACTATTTAAATAATTCAAATTAGACTCTTCTAACCTTGATTTCAGTTTCAATGGAAAAGCTTTAGGCAAAGTCCTGATGAAGAACATGTATTGCTTGTAATAACATGAGAGAAAGTATCCACAAGCTGCCCTGCAAGTGCAACTGGATCCTCCATTAAAGTATCTACAAACACTTTAACTATCCTAACCTCTTGTTGACTTGCTCTCAAACTATACCAAGTGAGAATTTTTTTCCGAAAGGCGGTATCTATATGTCCTTCGCACTCTAACTGTCGAATCACTTTCACATAGTACCCGAAATCCTGACCATCTGATCCATCTGGTTCATTATCCGACCCCTTATCAAGATTCGGATTTGAAGCTTTTGTTTGAGTTTTTGTTGCCAAGATTGAGTCTTTTATGCTTTCCGACTTGTAGGGGGTCATGGGTAATTTAGCAAAAGTAGAGGGGGTAAAAGTGTTAAAATCTTTCTCATTGTTTTTGGTAATGTTTACAACTTCAGTGTTTGCAGCCTGCTCTTTGTCCTTCTGCTTGTTAACAATATTATTGTGTTCATAATCAACTGAAGATGGGTTTGACAGGCTGCTAGAATTCGTTGGCGGGCTTTTCTCATTATCGTTGCTCGTGTGAAACATAATTTCTTTGCTTCCCAATTCGCGGGTGCATTCAAAGTGAACGACTTTTAGAACATATTGTGTTGATGGAGTTAAACCCGAGAGTAAGAACTTGGTACCAGTTTGCGCAAACAATGAACAAGTTGGCTTGTTAGGGTAATCTTCATCTTCGGCTTTCCTATGCCACATTATGTATCTATGTGTCCCTATGTTATCATCGCTAAAAGGTTGATCTCGG
The DNA here is from genome assembly GCA_028751855.1 of Ambrosia trifida. Classification (NCBI taxonomy): domain Eukaryota; kingdom Viridiplantae; phylum Streptophyta; class Magnoliopsida; order Asterales; family Asteraceae; genus Ambrosia; species Ambrosia trifida. Next base: position 54,646,126 of record CM054132.1, on the reverse strand, counting down.
GAAGACAGTATCATAGAAATTGATGTGGGAGAGACGTGTTCAAATTTGACAATTCGGGTCAAGATGCTGGGATCTGCATAGATTTAGATCAACAAAACTCTTTTTACCACTAAAACTAGAGATGGCAAATCGCGGATTGAGTAACTTTTATATGACAAAACGGGTCGTCAACTAAATAAATTTGTCATAAAAAAATATTTTGTCAAATATGATTACAAACATTATAAAGATTGAATAATCATATATTGTTTGTTTAGAAAAAATGATTTATGAGGTTTTATGCATTAAAAATGAACGTTTGGAATACTTTCAACCCTATTTTCTTTTAACAGTTTGACGTGCTATACATAACAAAACGATCTGAATCACATATCTGTTAGTAAATGGGTCAAAATTATCATCTCTAACGAAAATGTAAAATACTACAAATGCACAAATTCCTAACATCAAAATTGTAGAGACTAATAAAGCAAGAAAAAATGAAGTCAAATTTTGGGAAAGGAATTTGTTGGTTTGACTTTAAAAGTCAAACATTGTTTCTTATGACTGGACAGAAAAGCAAGAGATCAAATTAAAAGAAATGTAAGAGTTTAGAACTCTAAGATCAAACGAGCTAAAAGTTGCGTACGTGTGAACAAAATGCATATCGATTTTGATGATAAAGAAAGTTAGTTTGACCTCAAAAGTCAAACTCTGTTTCGTGCAGAATAGAGGTAAAAGCATAAGATCAAATGAACAAAAATAACTAAACGCAAGTAAATAAGAGTGAGAGAAAAATATACCACTAAAGGTCGGGTTGGATAGGACTGAATCGACGGATTCAACTGCAAAAGCGCATAGTTTTTGAACCTCTTGTCCTGAAGAGAGCCGGTTGACTATACCTCTGGCCCGTTTGACTGGCAAACCAGTCAACGGGCCGACATCTGCTTCGAGTTTCTGCATTGCTTCATTTACAATGTCATGAAGCTTTTGGTATTGTAGGGTCCCAGCCAACAGCTTTTGGCTTAAAGATACGCGATAACATAAGATATCAACACGCCTAGTGTCCCTTGCTATTGTCATTTGTTTTCTCCAACATCTGTAGTTTTAGGTCCACTAAAAAGTAAAACTTTGTGGTCATACAAAAGAATAAATTGGCAGTGGGTTATCTAGGCTTTGCCGGTCAACCGAACCGCATAGCCCAACACCAAATCTGTAGGCATGCAGATCAAATGTATTAAAAGTTCTTAATAACTTATAATGTCATCAGTATCTCTAATGGTTACAAAAAAAATATGTTTTTTTTTTAAGTTTCACTTATTTTTTCTCATTTTATTGTAAATAATTAATGAAATAATTATGCATTAAGAGAACTCCTTACTCGAAAACACACAAGACCCCACCAATGCTCTGCTAACCAATCAGATCAAAAACCAGTGGAAGCAAGATTATAACTTTACACCTCTGCTAGAGGGGAATTAGGCGCTTACCACTACACCACCCCTTAAAAGTTCTATATAAAAGAAAAAATAGCTTACCCAAGTAGATCATTCACTTCACCACATGATACACAATAGAAGCTCCCATCAAGTCCTCTATTAATCCCATCTTTCGGAATTCCAGATTTTTCATGTGTTATCGCGCATTCAAGATGACACGACATCCCACAAGAATCGCCCTGAAATAGAGGATCTGAACCACAAGTCAACCATAAACTTGGATCCTTATTGTCATCATACTGATGGCAAATACAACAAGAACACCTTTTACAAAACGCCACATCCTGAACCATCTTAGCTCTACAAGCCGAGTTCTTACAAAATTCAACTTCATTATCAACTAAATCAATGTATTCATTATCCAATGCAACGTTCAGGCGGTTAGGATGGTCAGATTTCCTTGGTCTTTTAACCGCGCTTTGATGCTCACTTCCTGATGAGTCAAGAGTCATCATAATATCATCGTGTGCTCTTTTTTTTGATACTATTTTCAAAAGATGTTCAATAATCTTAAGTTTTGTTAATCCGGTGTACTTTCGTTGTTTTCCCATTTCAGCACATAGAATTTGAAGAATATCTTGACGGCTCCAAGATTGTAGGAGCTCGGGTGAACCATTAGAACAAGCGGATACTTCGTATACTAGCTCTCTTTTTTCTTCCATACTCAATTTGCTACACTTTGATGGGTCAAGAACAAACCCTTAACATAAATAAGAACATGTTAATCAGATGTAGTTTCTATTCAAGAACATTATAGAGTTGTTTTATAAAGATTCATTGCATAAATAAATTTATGTTAAATAGTGATTTTATAAAGAAAGGTTGCTGCAAGTTATAAATATAAAGAGTTGACATAGTTACATAAAACTGATAGAGACAGCCTAACCATGCCTTGTACTGTCCCATATAAACAGAGTTTTGTGTCTTGATAATAATCATTTACATGTAATCTTTTGAAGTCTTGAATTTAAATAATCAAAATCATTTTGTGTGTGTGTTACTTTGCCATACTGCCAGCCATACTGATGATGGAGGATGACAGTTTGACAAAGGTAAGAATTGGGAAATATTATGAAATAAAAGCCATAGGGGGCCGGGGTACTCTACGGCAAGGGGAGCACGGTTAGATTGCCGTGCGGCAACACCGCCGTCACCCCTTTGGCTACCCTCAAAAACTTCACCGCTCAGCAACAAGTAACCGATCAACAACCAAAATTTTGATGATTTTTGGTGTGATATTTGACATGGCAAAGTGAGGATGGGTGGGACTCGGCAACTTTTCCAAGAGCGTCCCGGCCACCCTAATAAGGTTTTAATTTATATAAAGACAAACTTTAACAACTTTAACATAGGGAGTGTTTGGAAAGCTATAATTGTGATTTAAATAATCAAAATCAGATAACAAGTTGATTAAACCAAAGGATACAAAAGGACATTTACATTCATCTCACTAATCAATATTTTAAACCACTTTATACATGATTGCTCAGATCTGATTATAATAATCATCATTTAAAAAAGACTTAATCATATTTGCATTAATCCAGTTGGCCAAATTGTATATATTTTTATAATATATGAAACCAACTGCATTACAGTCATCCACCAAATATGAATATAATATGTGTGCGCGTGCACGCGTGCAACAACAGATACCCCAGTAATGCCATACAACCACCAGGTGAAATCACCATACATGCCATATGGCTTTTCGGTGGTGGTCACATCAGTCATTTTTGTGTCAGTCAAACACATCATACAATTCGTATGATCAGACAAACACCACCTCCTACGATCTCATAACTAACATCAAACGGCCCGTATGACACATCAGTGGCATCTGGATGGAGATGGCTATATATATACGGATATGTATGTGAATTATTAGCTGGTAGGTGAGACATACAAAACAAACAAGTAGTATCACTATATCAAAGGCAGGTCTAATCAAACAGGTGATATTTGTACACAAAATGTTTATAAAAAAAAAAAAAACTAATCTTTTTATAAGCAGATAATAAAAAAATAAAAAAATCAAATCTTTATTATCATAACATACAATATGTTAAAAAACAAACACAGCCCAGAATAATTAGTTAAAGAACTAAAGACCCCATCAAAGAAATGATCAAATTAAGTACTGAAAATAGATTGATTGATTGATTACCTTCAAAAGAGAGAGAATCCATGATGAGGGAAGTGATGTTCTTCAAGAAAAACAACCAATCAACACATTATGAAAATAATAAATCTTGTAAAAATATGAACTATGTTTCATCAAATAAGTAGTTAAACAAATAATGGAGGTTGTGCTGTAAGTAGCCAAGTAGGAAGGAATCCATGAAATGGGTCCTTTGTATGCTATTTAGCACCTAATGCAGGCTAATATAATAATATACATATTATAGAGAGAGAGAGAGAGAGATGTGAGAGAAAAAGTCATTCAAATAAATATTGAGAGAAGAATCCTAATACCGGTTGCGGATGGGAGTCATAAGGAAGATGTTGATGGGATAGTTTGAAATGTGAAATGTATGAAGGAGGATGTGAAATCGAGATTCGGTATAGCAATCGAAAAAGATATGTTAAATGTGTTTTATATCTATTGAAAACGATAACAACGAATAGGCCGGTGCTTTGGAATTTTATAAAGCATTATACTATATAATTAAATAACGGAAATAGTAAACGGTGTGTGTATATATATAGGGTGAGGTTAGCGTACAAATGTCATATTTCGTGAAAAGTGTGAGAATGATCAAGAACTGATATGTAGACATCATTTTTTAGACTTAGTCTTTTTAGACTTAGTCATGATGTTCTGGATTGTTGATGTTAAAATAACACCAAACATAACAATTAAAAACACAAAACAAATTATTTTAGGCTTAAATCATAAAAACACTATGCCAAAAACATGTGTTTTAAACTGTTATGTTTTAGCTATGTATTAAATTTCATGGCTATAATATATTAAATTGTGTTTTAAATTGTTGTGTTTAGTTTTTTCTAGCAAAAACTACCCAAAACATAATTCCTAAATCCAAAACATAATGCCTACATGTCAATTCTTGATCATTCTTACACTTCTCACAAAATATAATCTTTGTTCTCGAACCTTTACCTATATATATGTGTGTGTGTGACATGTATATTTGTGTTTTGATCGCTAGTAGATTACTGTACACAATTTGATTTTGAATAAAATTTATATCGAGATACAAATACAAAATAAATATGTCACAACTCCATGCTTAGAATTTTAAAATATATTGCATTTAGAAAAAAAATGCTAAAATGGGTGGAATTATAACTTAGAAAAAGAAAATTATAATATTATATATTAAATTTGTGAAGGATATATGATAAAAACTTTGGTGATTAAATTGTAAAGAAGTAAACTTATAAAAAGAAGCAAAGTTACTATTCATAAACTTTTGTGATCAAATTATAAAGAAATCAAGTATGTTGGTTAAACTATTAAAAGAGGGGGAAAAAGATTACTATTGTTAGATATTGAGTCTTAATCAAGGTCAAATAAAAGGTCAAACTAGTCAATGAAAGTTGAGGGACTAGTTGTGACATGTTCTAAAGTTCTTTTCTGCTTATATTAGTTTTTTGGGATAATAATGCAAGGTCTGTTATTTTGGAGGGGCTGATCCTGTCAATAGTGAAAGTCTTAACAGACTTTCAACCAACAAAAGAGGAGTTAGAGTTCTATATATAGCAGATCGATTGTAGGTTTAATTCAGTCTTTTCTTCCATAATTTCTTTTTTAATTCGTTTTCATATTATCAATAATAAGCTTGAAGCATTCGATTGTTTGTTCTTGTTATCAATTTCATAGGTGTTTTACAACAATTGGTATCAGAGCCTCGTTGCTCTAATTCTATGAAATTGGTTGTGTTATCCGTGTAATAAGATCAAGAATGGTGACAACGAAGTGCGAGTTAGAGAAGTTTGATGGGAGAAACGATTTTAGTTTGTGGAGGATGAAGATGAGAGCCCTATTAGTGCATAATGGTGTTGTTGATGCATTAAGGGGTGAAGATCATATTCCTGGTGATCTCACAGATAAGGAGAAGAAGGGGATGTTAGAAAAGGCTCATAGTTCGATCATATTGAGTCTAGGTGACAGGGTATTGAGGGAAGTATCAAAAGAAACATCTGCAGTAGGTATATGGGCAAAGCTTGAGACCCTGTACATGACCAAGTCATTGGCCAACAGGTTGTATCTCAAGAAGAAGTTGTATGCGTTTCAGATAAGCCCTGGTAAGACACTGGATGAACATACAGATGAGTTTAATAAACTTATTTTGGATCTTGAGAATATTGAAGTTGAATTGGATGGTGAAGATCAGGCCATCATATTTCTCACATTATTTCCATCTTCGTATGAGCATTTTGTGGATACTCTTATGTATGGAAGGGAGACATTGACTATGGATGAAGTCTTGGTTGCGCTGAATTCAAAAGAGTTGAAAAGAAGATCAGATGTGGTAGAAGATGGTGGAGATGCATTGTTGGTGAGAGGGAAGGCTGATCAGAAGAGTTCAAAGTTCAAGGGTGAATCAAGATTCAAGAGGATGTGTTATGTTTGTCACTCAGAAGATCATTTGAAGAAAGATTGTCCTGAGTTGAAGAAGAAAAAGGGTGAACAGAGGTAAGTTAATCACAGGCAACAAGAAGATGATTCATCAGATGAATGTGATGTATGTGATGTTCTTGTGGTGACCAGTTGTGACAACCGGCAAATTTCGTACAACGATTAACGTGATTCTAATCATGTTTTAGAAATAATTAACATGGTTTAAGGTTAATTATGGTTAGTTGAGCTAATATGAGTCCTACGATGTCCTTTTGAAAGTTCGTTGAAGTCTTGATGCCTTTAAAGAAAGACTTCGCGTGTTTAACGTAACGAACTGACATCAGCAAAATTTGTCAAATTGAAATAACATAAGCTTATTCTATGAAAATACGACACGTATTTACTATCGATGCGAACGGATGTGAAAACGGCGTGGTAAACGGCCAAAAACGCAGCGTTTTGGAGAACGCGGAGAGGAACGGGCATGGGATTCGAACGTCGAAACGCGTGGCTTTAACCGTTACCGAACTTCCGGAATAATTATTTAATTGCTCGGTCTGGTGTTATTTATGACTACGAACAAAAACCGGGTCCAGGAACGATAACGGGCTAAAACGGAGTAGTTGGTACGCGACGTTGGGCTTGAAGCCCAATCCAAAAGCCCACCTATATAAGCCCATAACCTCCCAATTCTTCTCATTTCTCACATCACTTCCTCTCTCTAAAAACCAAACTCTCTCAACTCTCTCTCTCTCTAGAAATTCCGGCAGCATTCCGGCAGCCTTCCGGCAGCATTCCGGCGGCGGTCCGGCGGCCGTCCGGCGACTTTTTCCGGCGACCGTCCGGCGACTTTTTCCGGCGACCTTCCGGCAAGTTTTTCCGGCGACTTTCCGGCGAGTTTCCGGCGACCTTCCGGCGACTTTTTCCGGCGACCTTCCGGCAAGTTTTTCCGGCGACCTTCCGGCGACCTTCCGGCGACTTTTTCCGGCGCGTGACACCTCCACCCCCACTAATTTCGACGCCCCGAACGCGATGGTGAAGGCTGTTTTCCCTAAAACGAAGCGGTTTGAACGTTGGTACCATTCCGGCGACTTTTCCGGTAAGCTCGTTTTCGAGTTTTCTTTGTACAAACGTTTAGATCGGGTCTTTGGGAGACTCCTCACAAGTTTTCACGGGATTTCGTTCTCCGGCCATATTCCGGCGAGCTATTTCCGGCTAGTTGCGCGTTCGGGAGGGGCCGGAGTGGGTTTGGTTGGGTCCCGATGGCGCGCAAGTATTCAGAACGGAGGTTTTGGTGGTCCGGCCACGGTGGTGGTGGTCCGGCCACGGCAGTGGTGGTCCGGCCACGATGGTGGCGTCCGGCGGTTCGGGTCCGGTCAGTTTTGGGTTCGGGACTCGGGGCTCGGGTCAAGATTATGCTTCCGGGTCAGATTCAGATCTGGCTCGGTTTGCGTGCCGTCTTCAAGTTCTAGTCGTGGGTCAAGTATGGTGCTCTCGGGTAGATCCGGTCAGATTCGGGTTGGTCAACCCGGTCAACTCAGTAAACTTCGGTCAAGCGTTACGGTATAATTAACTAGCAATTATTTCGTTATATTATTATTTACACATATATTTCTAAAATATATAAATATGAACGACTAACTCGCTAACGAACCGATAAAAATATTAACGAAAAGCATTATGAGCTAATATTTGTGTATTAGTCGTGACTCGCGTTGTTGTTGGACTAAATTGATGGACTATACGTATATATATATATTTATATAAACAGGATGATTTATATAATAGTCACAACGTATAAAGTCTCGCGGATTAGAATGCGGATAAATATAATGTCGTCTTTGTTAGGAGTTGATTTTGGGAATTTGTAGACAACTTGTGTTGTCTGGTTTATACCAAAAACAGAGGAAACTCTGCCGAAATTTTTATAAATCCGAAGCGCGACAAGTGTGACTTTATTGTTCGTTCTTATAAATAACTTTCCAAGCGCTTGATAAATGTAGTCATGTACAATCACGACGTTTTGACAAATATTATTTGTAACAATAATAGTCCATTCCGAGAAATATTTCAAAACAAATATATAGTCTTTTGCTACCAAGCGTCAAGGATTGACGAGTTTTTAAAGGTTACTTGGTAACTAAAATATGTTTGTTGTTCGGATTAAAAGATGTATAAACGTTCGGATTTATTTGGAAAACCTTTTTATAAAAAGCAAAGTCTTGAGATTTGTAAGATACTCGGATTCGGGAAAAGAAATAACAAATGTTATTAAAAAGGATTTTAATAACTATATTATATTTCAGAAAGGTATATTTTCCGAAAATAACTATACAAGACGATTACATTTATCCGATTTACGAGACAAGCTATTACTCGGGATGAGTTATACGTTTCGTGGTGTTAGTCCAACATGGTTTACACACGCAGAGTAACAGGTGCGCGACTTGGGTACTATGCCGTGTGTGAACACATGAATTATGGTAAGTCACGATCGGTTCGTCGAGTTAAAGCACTTAAAGACTCGGGTTAGTACACACGAGTCAAGATAGTTGGATAAACTATCTTTTAACCGGAAAAATAAGCTAGGTATATATATGATAGACTTTAAGGTGTCCTTATTGGTACTTAGGGCACGAGGAAGTCGGTCAAAGCTTTGGATTTTATTTGCTAGCTAAGCATGGAAATTAAGGTGAGTCTCACGGCCCCATTTTACTGTTTTAACTGGGGGAAAGATATGTTTGTCAAAAGTTATCACATATTGAAATGTTTTCAAAGGTTAAAATGTGGTAAGTGGCATGATGAGTACTTGAGTTTTTGGTCGCCACTCGGGGTTGGGTCCTCGCTACTGTAACCATTAATTCAGGTAAATGAAACTGAAGGAATATTTGGATAGTACTATTGGTGCCTGACAAGGCCCACCCCTAATCGATAGCGTCGATTATGCATCGGCGTATGCCTGGGGTGCACGTATTCTGAACTTAAGTCGTTGGGTTCCGAGAAACGACTTGGAGCGGGGCATATTTATTAGTCTTGGTTTGGTTATGGGACTCAGGGGATTGCTCATCATCATAATTTGTAGGAGCTAGCTACTCCATACAAAGGCCACGAAATGTGCTGGATTTGCACAGGATATAAAAATGTGCTGGATTTGCACAGGATATAAAAATGTGCTGGATTTGCACAGGATGTAAAAATGTGCTGGATTTGCACAGGATGTAAAAATGTCGTATTTACGAAACTAAAACCTGTGAACTCACCAATATTTTATATATTGACGTCTTTTTAAACATATCTTTCAGGTAACTAAGTGCTGAACAGGTATGCGGCTAGTACGGTGGAATTTGGGATGTCGGACAATGGTTGGGGGTTTTCATCTATTGTTACCTTCGGGTTGGGACATAAACGGAAACACCCCACTTTAAAACTTAATGTTTGTGGTTTTAAGTAATGTTTGAAACCAGGTACTCCTTCCCGACATCTTAATATAATGATCTTTTCTAATTAAATATAGTTTGTGTTAATCTTGACTTTGATATGCTTTCGAGCGTCGCGCCACGTGTTTCCGCCATTGGCGTGGTGTGACACAAGTGGTATCAGAGCCAAGGTTATAGCGAACTAGTATTTTTGAAAAATCTAGACTATAACCGGTTTTGGCTCGAAAACGGAGTTTTCAAAAATAAAACACAACGAAACATTTTTAGAAAAGAAAGAAAATTGTACATGGATTGTACAAGGGGAAATTCCGACCGACTAGCCATGTGTGTCAATATATAAAATGTTAGAAAATAAGGATAGGAATGTTTAAATTGTGTAGAGATCCGATTTTCTAACTAGTGCTAGTTAATGCATATAAGTAGTACAGATAGCTTGCCTGTAAGGATATCGTCTCACACTTCACTTTAGTCCGCACTTTTGCATCGGTTACCGACATCGACAAGCGGGAAGGACAAGCGGTGGTCTACGACGAACTCACCCGCTTACCTGCGGACGGGATGATCGGAAGGGCTAACCTTTATCGTGCTAGTGGACGTTGTCGTGTTGCTGATGATGGGAAGGCAAAGCTAGTCTAGGTCCTTTATTTGTGAAATCTTTGTTTTGGATCAGGAAGCTCGGAACTAGCGGGCACCAAAATTACCTGGCAACACCGATTATCATTGCGGGTGCACACGTAATAATAACTTGTGGTGCACGGTAACCTAGGTGGGCGCTAGGGCTGGGGTTGGTGATCACTTCTTGCCCTGTCTATTCTTGTACTGTAGGGTCAGTCTTAGCTTTTGATTGGCCAACGGGCTAAAAGGGAAGTCTTGTTGATATCCCTTGATTTCGATCCTCGCAAACTGAATGAGCTTTCTTCAGCATTACCTCTAAGGTACGAACACGGAAGAGCTCGAACTTTTATTCATATGAGTAATCTAACGTAAACCCTCGCATCGGATAAGGACAGGAGACGAAAACTTCCTTGTATAGGAGTTTAATGCCTCCGCACGAAGTTCTTCGATGGAGCGGACATACGAGGATGCACTGCCTACCGAAGGGATGAATGCTTGGTACGATGCGTGGAACGCTAAACTTGGAAACCAGTGAAGACCGAGGGTGCGTCCCTGCAAAACCAGTGCGTTTTGAGCACGGGACCCTATGTGGATCAGTATTGAGATTAGTTGCCCGTGTGCTGCTATATTATTACTGTGAGTAAGTCATTCTTGATCTAACACATGCCCAAGTTGTCTTCAAGGGTCAGGCGTTCCTTCCCCTATCGGGGGGGCAAAATCGTCCTTGCGGAGTTAATAGGCTTGATCATCTTTATCTAGAAGGCATGATAGCCCGCGTCTAAATCAACAATGTCGAATCGGCAAGACCATAGTATATTTATTTAAATGGGAAAATAAATATATGGTAAAGTGAGCCGAGTCGGGTGTTGAAGACGAAATATCGATCGGCAAGATCCTAGTATATTTATTTAAATGGGAAAATAAATATATGGTAAAGTGAGCCGAGTCGGGTGTTGAAAATGAATTATCGATCGGCAAGATCCTAGTATATTTATTTAATGGGAAAATAAATATATGGTAAAGTGAGCCGAGTCGGGTGTTGAAAACGAAATGTCGAATCGACAAGACCCTAGTATAATTATTTAATGGGAAAATAATTATACGGTAAAGTGAGTCGAGTCGATGGTCGTAAAATACAATGTCGAATCGACAAGATCCTAGTATAATTATTTAATGGGAAAATAATTATACGGTAAAGTGAGTCGAGTCGATGATTGTAAAATGTAATGTCAAATCGACAAGATCCTAGTATAATTATTTAATGGGAAAATAATTATACGGTAAAGTGAGTCGAGTCGATGATTGTAAAATGTAGTGTCGAATCGACAAGATCCTAGTATAATTATTTAATGGGAAAATAATTATACGGTAAAGTGAGTCGAGTCGATGATTGTAAAATGTAATGTCGAATCGACAAGCTCCTAGTATAATTATTTAATGGGAAAATAATTATACGGTAAAGTGAGTCGAGTCGATGGTGGTAAAACGAAATGTCGAATCGACAAGATCATAGTATATTTGTTTAATGGGAAAATAAATATATGGAAAGGTGAGTCGAGTCGATTACGGGAAAAATGAAATCTCGACTGACAAGATCCTAGTATGACTACTTAATGGGAAAGTAGTTATATGGTAAAGTGAGTCGAGTCGGAGATAATTTTACCCAAGTCAGTTAATATATATGGAGACATACATATATATTGAATATAGGATCACGACGTGCGTTTTGCGTCTGAATCCGTCATAATACTCGGGGAGTGAAACCACATTTCGGGAGCCGAAATCGTAAAGCGTGTGACTCGTAATTGTCAAGTGTCACGGAACGCTCTGGCAGACATCGAAATTCCCCTCGAAAATCAAATAACGGACTACTGGAAGTGGTCACGTTATTCGGTCAACTAAAACTCACCCATGGGACGGAAATTCCATTGCTCATGTTGCAATGTTGAACGTCCGCTACCCTCGTCAGGACGACGAGACTGGTTGTCTATTTGGGGTGGCAAATGATGCGAAGCGTTTTTCCATCAATCCCCATAGGTATTGAGACGTTGCGTCCCTTTGTCACGGTGTTTTATAAACTAAGGTTGCGAGATCCATTCGTCATGGACAATGTGACTTGTCTAATCTCTTGTCATATTTCGAAACTCTCACTGCGTGGCCTATCAGGAAGAAAGTTCGCTGGCCTTGCTTAAGTGTCGGAGAGGCATTTCGGTTGATGACTATCGGTGCTAGGACCAAAATAACATGCAAGAGGACCCTAATGAGAAGGATGACTCGGTTGAATTGCCAGAGTCTGTATCGTTTTATTTTATCGTGGTGTCTCGATAAATCATGATCCTTCTACCTCTACTATTCTCGTTGTGACCGATATTTTTGATACTGGAGAAGATGTAGCTTGGTTTCTAGGTACTATGGATACTATTTACCACACATCTAATAGCTACGACGGGTCTAAGGTTTCTGCTGAGCCTGCTGTTGTTGCTGCCATCGTTGTTCTATGGCCCAAGCGAATATTGTCGTCGCTGCTGAGAGTGTAGCTCATACTGAGCGTGTTGAGGATGTTTCTATGGCTGTTGTCAAGTTTGATGTGACTGTTGTTTCGAAGGCTCCTGCCAAGATCATTGCCATTGACATAGATATCTCTAAGACCCTTGCCAAGCCGCTATGATCATGTTTGTGTCACGACGGAGTTCGTTGCCATTAACTCCATTTTCTTTGAGGTTTCGTTGAACCGCTCGTTATCATTCCCTGGCTCCTGCCAAGAATGGTTCTCAAGCTTGGGTTAAGTCTGTCAATGGTACAGTCGCCATTATTCGAGTGACTTATATCGAGCCTGCAGTCGTTTTCCCTAAGGACGATGTCGGCCTAATAAGTCTACTAAATTATGTGGAACCCATTGTTCCCATTTCTGTTGTGATGGCGGATGCCTTTGGTGATCCAATCGTTCCTACTAATGAGCCTATGGAGTATAGGTTTGTGGCTGAGGATATGAATAAGGATTCTATCACCATAAGTAAGCTGAAGCGCACAGGGGTGCGTGCTCACCGTAATAGAGCTTCTTGTAGTTATGTATAGTGGACTCGCTAGGTTGTGTGTCGTCCTGCTGTCGTGAATTCATGTTGTGGTGTTACCCCTAACGATTGTGCATCCTTGTAGTTGCACAGTTTTGCCGACTGCATATCCGTGCGGTTGCGTTTCACTGTCGGCGGTGCAGTCCTGTTGTTGTGCTGCTCCTGTAGTGGTGTAGCCTTGTTATCGTATTTCTCTGTGTCATGCGGTCCATGTTGCGGTGTTGCCTTGTTGTCATGCTTCTTTGTCGTCGTGTTGTTCCTGTGCGGTGTTCCCTTGTTGATGTGTTCGTGGATGTGTTGTTGTCATGTCGTGTTATTTCTACTATCGTATTGCACCGTGAACGTATTGCTACAATTGTTGGATTGACTTGATGATGTGATAACTTGTCGTTTGATTCACTCTTGGTTCCCTCGGGATAAAGACACTACCCCAAACCCACGTAACCGTTGTTATATTGCTGAATGGTTGTGTAGTGTCGCCATTGATTATTTAGGATTTCGGGTGTCCAACGGACTTTTGGGAAGTCATAATAAGACACTCTAATCCTAGTGTTAGCACATGTATCTCTCTAAAGCTCGAATCTCGTAAGTTGAGTAATTGACCGAATCACATGTCGACCTCTTTATATGCTCGCGCGTTTCGTGAGCATTACCTCTTCAAGATCTAAGGCATCAGTGACGCCATGTCCAGCCTTGACCTTTACGCGCATTTTGGTCGACTAACCACTCTCGAATCATGTCGGAAGGAAATCCCATGATCCACACATGACGGGGTGAGCCTCGTCTTTGCGATAAAGGGATTTCGAATACATCTCGAACTTGAAGTATCGAGTAAATGTGAGCGATATTATGACCCATACCTTTGGGCTAGTAAGAGTTGAAAGACTCAATTTATTATTGCTCATCCCAGTGGATTCGTTTGACATCATACCCGCCAACGTGTCATGCCGATGACTGCGGGAATAACAGTGTGGACCCACCCACGGCGAGTGCATTGGTGGAGTCCCCGGTACGTGATTCGGAGGTCTTATGAAACCCTGAATCTAGAAGGGCATGTAGCATTGTCTACTCTATAAGGGTGCTACCCTACCATGATGAGATCTTCGATCAACTCAGCCCTCGATTGATGTTATCCTGCCAATGGTAGGTTTATCTTGTCTTGGTGCCGTTACGCAGATTCATGGGATTATGGAACCCTTTCGACCTTGGGTCGATATGGGTGTTCCCAGTTATTTTACAGTAGCATTGCTCGCACTAGAGCAAAATCCCCTGTCCTTGGCAAACGCTGTTGGAGACACCATAGTAATGTGAGCTGCCTAGTTAGTGCGTTTAGTCCATGACTAATCAAGATGAGCACGAAAGCTTACATGTTGCACCTATGCGTGTGACTACCTGAGTCGTTGAATGGGATGCCTTATTGGAAGGCTCAAGACTACTTCTTGTAGGGCGATCTCGGTCGTTTGTTGTTTTAAGCAACGATTTTGGCGCATGAAGCCGCCAAGCCCAAACGTGAGATCTATGCCAGATGCATTCATCTATGACTCAATTTCACCTCTTACCTCGAAAGATCCCGAAAGATGGAATATTCGGCGAGTGAGGATTCCGGGTCGGGACTCCTTTCACTCAGATCTCTGCATAGGATCTAAAAGTCAATTTGAGGGCGTGTGGCCTGTATTGTCCAGAATTGACTTACTAGGTTGCTAATGACGATAGGACACCAGTGCTCGTGAGGCACATACAGCAGGACAAGCACTGGGTACCCTTGTTTTGGGTAGTTACCAATGCTCTGCTTACCGTTTCAGTGGAAACCAACGTGTTGAGATGTTGTCAAGACCCTATCTTCTATTTATTACGGCAACCATATTATGATGGTTCATGTACATCAATCCCATGTTGACCAATGTGATGAGGTGATGTGCGCCTCTAGACATTTGTGTTTTAGTCGGCTTAAATTCTCGTGTATTGTGGAATTGTACGACCGTATGTTGAATATACACCGTCTACTGTCTGGGGAACTGAGGGGTGAAAGTGACGCAAAAACTTTCGACCACCATCAGTCCATATTAGGCGTCCTAGTACCACTAACCACAATCGCGCATACGAAAAGGTTGTAAGTTGGTGCATAGTGGATTTCGGTCCATGTGAGGACGCAGGATTACCATCCGCTACTATAAACAACCTGGAGCGTCCTCGAGAACGTCGACTGCTTTGTGATCTGGTAAGATCACCCGATTAGTGAAATTCAACGAGCGAACCTAATGGTCATGTCGCCTGAGGTGTCCGGTGGCTGTGATGAGGCACAGGAATGATCGATCGCTGTTTGGAACCTTCTCATCCCCCTACTCGTTGCAGTTATAATATGAGGCATACGGATAGCCACCTATACTCTTGGAGAGTCGTGGCTAGACACTAGGTGCCAACCTTCACGATATCGGATTTTAGTAGTTACCCTGCCCCAGGGTGTGCCAAACCTTGAACGCAAGTCTGGGATACTCAATTTGAGATGAATATGGATTACCACTCTCGAACGAATGAATTATTGTCCTAGACGGAAGTGTCCTGTGTGATACGATTAGTGGCGGTGGCAAATCAAATTCGTGTACTTCATCGCCAGAATTTCCTATGTGATAGGGATTATCACTCTAGTGTTCGGGGTGTACTACTCGAAGACCTCTGGAGTGCATACGTGTACGTCTCTAGAACATTGAATGACAGATAGAGATATACACATGATCTGGCTTGAGTTCAAGAGATGACCGACGAATTAGGTAGATTCAAATCTTCTTGAATAAGTGGCCAAACCGATCGGGAAGTTGTGCTAACAAAGAGTTAGCCTTAGGAACTTCAAATCGGTATAGGACTTTGCTGAGTGTTATACGCTGAAAGGGTGTTGTTAAGCACGAAAACGGTAATGGAGCGACTTCGCTTAATACTCCAGTGACTCGGATATGTCAGTTAAAATTGGCCTTGCAACGAACAAGCTCGAACTATCGCAAGAGCTTAGTGGGACTCTTGACGAATCCCGCAGGTCTGGCTTGAGGAAGCATTGTCAATTCCTCAACCGACAGGATTCAGGTTGACGCAAAGCTCTACTATTTCGGGAAAACCGATATTGTGCCGGATTGCGATACCCAAGAGCTCGGCCGTAGCCGACTCATGACATTGTGTTCGTTAGGACGCTAAGCGTGAACTGGAGTTCACGAAGAAAAGGGGTAATCGTGTGAGTTGCAAACATCCCGCCCTGTTCAAGGATACTAATGTATCGGATGACTTGAACTGAATTCCGGGACGGAATTCTCTTAACAGGGGGAGAATGTGACAACCGGCAAATTTCGTACAACGATTAACGTGATTCTAATCATGTTTTAGAAATAATTAACATGGTTTAAGGTTAATTATGGTTAGTTGAGCTAATATGAGTCCTACGATGTCCTTTTGAAAGTTCGTTGAAGTCTTGATGCCTTTAAAGAAAGACTTCGCGTGTTTAACGTAACGAACTGACATCAGCAAAATTTGTCAAATTGAAATAACATAAGCTTATTCTATGAAAATACGACACGTATTTACTATCGATGCGAACGGATGTGAAAACGGCGTGGTAAACGGCCAAAAACGCAGCGTTTTGGAGAACGCGGAGAGGAACGGGCATGGGATTCGAACGTCGAAACGCGTGGCTTTAACCGTTACCGAACTTCCGGAATAATTATTTAATTGCTCGGTCTGGTGTTATTTATGACTACGAACAAAAACCGGGTCCAGGAACGATAACGGGCTAAAACGGAGTAGTTGGTACGCGACGTTGGGCTTGAAGCCCAATCCAAAAGCCCACCTATATAAGCCCATAACCTCCCAATTCTTCTCATTTCTCACATCACTTCCTCTCTCTAAAAACCAAACTCTCTCAACTCTCTCTCTCTCTAGAAATTCCGGCAGCATTCCGGCAGCCTTCCGGCAGCATTCCGGCGGCGGTCCGGCGGCCGTCCGGCGACTTTTTCCGGCGACCGTCCGGCGACTTTTTCCGGCGACCTTCCGGCAAGTTTTTCCGGCGACTTTCCGGCGAGTTTCCGGCGACCTTCCGGCGACTTTTTCCGGCGACCTTCCGGCAAGTTTTTCCGGCGACTTTCCGGCGAGTTTCCGGCGACCTTCCGGCGACTTTTTCCGGCGCGTGACACCTCCACCCCCACTAATTTCGACGCCCCGAACGCGATGGTGAAGGCTGTTTTCCCTAAAACGAAGCGGTTTGAACGTTGGTACCATTCCGGCGACTTTTCCGGTAAGCTCGTTTTCGAGTTTTCTTTGTACAAACGTTTAGATCGGGTCTTTGGGAGACTCCTCACAAGTTTTCACGGGATTTCGTTCTCCGGCCATATTCCGGCGAGCTATTTCCGGCTAGTTGCGCGTTCGGGAGGGGCCGGAGTGGGTTTGGTTGGGTCCCGATGGCGCGCAAGTATTCAGAACGGAGGTTTTGGTGGTCCGGCCACGGTGGTGGTGGTCCGGCCACGGCAGTGGTGGTCCGGCCACGATGGTGGCGTCCGGCGGTTCGGGTCCGGTCAGTTTTGGGTTCGGGACTCGGGGCTCGGGTCAAGATTATGCTTCCGGGTCAGATTCAGATCTGGCTCGGTTTGCGTGCCGTCTTCAAGTTCTAGTCGTGGGTCAAGTATGGTGCTCTCGGGTAGATCCGGTCAGATTCGGGTTGGTCAACCCGGTCAACTCAGTAAACTTCGGTCAAGCGTTACGGTATAATTAACTAGCAATTATTTCGTTATATTATTATTTACACATATATTTCTAAAATATATAAATATGAACGACTAACTCGCTAACGAACCGATAAAAATATTAACGAAAAGCATTATGAGCTAATATTTGTGTATTAGTCGTGACTCGCGTTGTTGTTGGACTAAATTGATGGACTATACGTATATATATATATATTTATATAAACAGGATGATTTATATAATAGTCACAACGTATAAAGTCTCGCGGATTAGAATGCGGATAAATATAATGTCGTCTTTGTTAGGAGTTGATTTTGGGAATTTGTAGACAACTTGTGTTGTCTGGTTTATACCAAAAACAGAGGAAACTCTGCCGAAATTTTTATAAATCCGAAGCGCGACAAGTGTGACTTTATTGTTCGTTCTTATAAATAACTTTCCAAGCGCTTGATAAATGTAGTCATGTACAATCACGACGTTTTGACAAATATTATTTGTAACAATAATAGTCCATTCCGAGAAATATTTCAAAACAAATATATAGTCTTTTGCTACCAAGCGTCAAGGATTGACGAGTTTTTAAAGGTTACTTGGTAACTAAAATATGTTTGTTGTTCGGATTAAAAGATGTATAAACGTTCGGATTTATTTGGAAAACCTTTTTATAAAAAGCAAAGTCTTGAGATTTGTAAGATACTCGGATTCGGGAAAAGAAATAACAAATGTTATTAAAAAGGATTTTAATAACTATATTATATTTCAGAAAGGTATATTTTCCGAAAATAACTATACAAGACGATTACATTTATCCGATTTACGAGACAAGCTATTACTCGGGATGAGTTATACGTTTCGTGGTGTTAGTCCAACATGGTTTACACACGCAGAGTAACAGGTGCGCGACTTGGGTACTATGCCGTGTGTGAACACATGAATTATGGTAAGTCACGATCGGTTCGTCGAGTTAAAGCACTTAAAGACTCGGGTTAGTACACACGAGTCAAGATAGTTGGATAAACTATCTTTTAACCGGAAAAATAAGCTAGGTATATATATGATAGACTTTAAGGTGTCCTTATTGGTACTTAGGGCACGAGGAAGTCGGTCAAAGCTTTGGATTTTATTTGCTAGCTAAGCATGGAAATTAAGGTGAGTCTCACGGCCCCATTTTACTGTTTTAACTGGGGGAAAGATATGTTTGTCAAAAGTTATCACATATTGAAATGTTTTCAAAGGTTAAAATGTGGTAAGTGGCATGATGAGTACTTGAGTTTTTGGTCGCCACTCGGGGTTGGGTCCTCGCTACTGTAACCATTAATTCAGGTAAATGAAACTGAAGGAATATTTGGATAGTACTATTGGTGCCTGACAAGGCCCACCCCTAATCGATAGCGTCGATTATGCATCGGCGTATGCCTGGGGTGCACGTATTCTGAACTTAAGTCGTTGGGTTCCGAGAAACGACTTGGAGCGGGGCATATTTATTAGTCTTGGTTTGGTTATGGGACTCAGGGGATTGCTCATCATCATAATTTGTAGGAGCTAGCTACTCCATACAAAGGCCACGAAATGTGCTGGATTTGCACAGGATATAAAAATGTGCTGGATTTGCACAGGATATAAAAATGTGCTGGATTTGCACAGGATGTAAAAATGTGCTGGATTTGCACAGGATGTAAAAATGTCGTATTTACGAAACTAAAACCTGTGAACTCACCAATATTTTATATATTGACGTCTTTTTAAACATATCTTTCAGGTAACTAAGTGCTGAACAGGTATGCGGCTAGTACGGTGGAATTTGGGATGTCGGACAATGGTTGGGGGTTTTCATCTATTGTTACCTTCGGGTTGGGACATAAACGGAAACACCCCACTTTAAAACTTAATGTTTGTGGTTTTAAGTAATGTTTGAAACCAGGTACTCCTTCCCGACATCTTAATATAATGATCTTTTCTAATTAAATATAGTTTGTGTTAATCTTGACTTTGATATGCTTTCGAGCGTCGCGCCACGTGTTTCCGCCATTGGCGTGGTGTGACACCAGTGAAGAATTTTGTTTAGAGAAATGGATCTTGGATTCAGGAGGGTCTTTTGGGATGACATATGACCAGGGGTATTTCAGGGATCTGAAATATGGTTATCTTGGTAAAGTCAAGATGGGTGATGGCAGAACTTGTGAGATTCAAGGGATTGGGACAGTTATATTCATGATGGACAATGGTGATATTGTTGAGGTTCATGATGTGAGGTATGTTCCTGACTTGAATAGAAGTTTGTTATCATTGGGTTGTTTAGAAATGATAGGTTACCATGTGTGGTTGAGATATGGTAAGGTCTTGGTCATGAATGATCAAGAGGTTATGATGACTGGAACTAGACATGTGAGTAATGTGTATGTTCTGGATGGTTATGTATTGCCTAGTGAGAAAGAGTTCTTGGGTCACACAGATGAACAAATGTTGATTGGAAATAGTAGTCATGATGTTGATCATGGTAATGGTTTAGAGAGGTGTAAGACTATGGTGGAGTTGAGTCACAGTATGTTGGTCTCTGGTGAAGGACAATCAAGGGTTCATGGTAGAGAGTGTGACAGAGTTGTGAACTGGGGTCTAGGTGGAGTTTGTGATAATCTTTTGGTTAAAAACGATGAGTTTCCAAGAGGGGTAGTTTTGGAAATGTTTAACTCTGAAGTGAATATGATTTCTGAACAGGAAGAGTTGGTTTTAAGAATAGGAAAAGATATGTTCTTAGTGAATTCTGGTGATGAAGTGTTGTTCAGTATATATGAAAGAGGTTATGAGAAGCCTAAAATAAAAGATAGCAGGTTTATGCTATGGCTATGTAGTGTTTTGTCTAAGGTGGAGTGTGCACATGTGAATATCCAGATTAAGGTGGAGGTGTATGGTTCATGTGCAGGAAAAGATGCTTGGTTATGCAGTGATACTTTTGATGTAAGTCAGGTCTGTCATGATAGTGACAGAACAAATGATAAAGCTGTGAAGATTTTGTCTTGTGCTGATTTTGTAAAACCAGGAGATTTGACTAAGTGTATGAAGGATATATCCATGGAACTGAGTTTAGTTTGTATTAATGATACTTGGTTGATGTTTAGAGGTTTTAAAAATCAGTTGATGCTGGTTAAAGATGTGAAAGAGGGCTGTAGGGGCAGAATTGCCATATTATGTAGAGTTTCTGGGTTAACAGAAGTGAAAGGCTAGAAATGAGTCAAAACCAATGGAGTTTATCAGGTCTTTAGATGTTGTTTAAGTTTGGAAAAGATTATACAACATGAGTCAGATCTGAATGGTGTTGATTCAAGGGTAGCAGTTGAAAAAGGAAGGGCAATTTGGTCCTAGAAAAATCTGTTGCTGAAACAGCTGTTGGATGTTGTTGATATGCACAAGTTTGAACAGCTGATGGTGAGCAATTATTTGGATCAGATGTTTGGTGGTCAGCTGTTTAGAAATATGGTTCAGTGTTGATTAGTGACTCAAAGGTGGAGATTGTTGGATATTAATTCTTAATCAAGGTCAAATAAAAGGTCAAACTAGTCAATGAAAGTTGAGGGACTAGTTGTGACATGTTCTAAAGTTCTTTTCTGCTTATATTAGTTTTTTGGGATAATAATGCAAGGTCTGTTATTTTGGAGGGGCTAATCATGTCAATAGTGAAAGTCTTAACAGACTTTTAACCAACAAAAGAGGGGTTAGGGTTCTATATATAGCAGATCGATTGTAGGTTTAATTCAGTCTTTTCTTCCATAATTTCTTTTGTAATTCGTTTTCATATTATCAATAATAAGCTTGAAGCATTCGATTGTTTGTTCTTGTTATTAATTTCATAGGTGTTTTACAACAACTATTTATGCACGTTTTTGGAGATTTGACAAATGTGAGTGTGTTTATGTAATTATATTTTCATGTTTGATTGTAAAATTGTATCGCACACCTAGTCTTATATATGTTAGATACCTGATTACTTATAATTTGGTGGGTTTGTAGGTTTTACGGTGAAAGTAAATTTAGATGCTTATGTTGTTAAAAGTCACACATCCAGTACCTGAAAGTAAGCCCAATAATATGTGTGGGTTATGGGTTTGGTTAGAATGGATTTTTTTTTTACCAATATGAGTTCGGTCAAAGTAGGTCTTAAAAAATTGAGTTTTCTTTAAATGAGATGTTTTAGGAAAAAAAAATATTAAAATCGGTTCACTAATTGTATTTGTTTTTATGACGGCTAGGTGCAACGGTGGCGGAGTTGCTACCGGTGACCGACTAAGATATAGGGGTGATTTAGGAGAGGCTATGCAAAGGTGAATGTGACTAGTATGTGGCACAATGGCGACCAGTGGAGACCACCCATATAGAAATAATTTAAGTTGGCAAGTACTAAAATATAGGTTCGTATTACAGTCTGAATAGATATTAATTATCATTGACATGTTATAAGATTTTAGTAGACCCAAAGAAACTTAGAGTTACCTAAATTATCGCATTTCTTGATATGTAAATTACTAGTATATCTGAAACCGATCTCAAACTCATCAAAGAATTGTTTTAACATACCAACCATAAAGCATAATATTAATAATTTTATTAATATTAACAATTCAATAACGCTCATTCATTTGTTCAACTCTACTTTAGTTATCATTCAATCTTAATCCCGAAGTTTGGTCTAGCGGCATTCAAATGCGTAAAATTATGTCACTCTTTAAACGTTCAAAGGTTTAAATTTGTAGTGGACGATGTTCGAGATTAAAAGTAGATAAAAAAGTTATACGATGTTATATAATTAAGAGTAAATAAAAAAAAGGGAAGAGATAACGTATAAAGCTTCTTAACGTAAGAAGCGTAAGAAGCATTCTGAGTCATTGGATTTAGACGGTGGCAAGATGGTAATTAACAACCCTAATCATACTTCAGTTAAGCTAACCAAGGGTAAATTAGGGAAAACGCGTTTTAATTTGCAGAAATCGTAACAACAGAGATTCAACAATTGATCGAAACGTAACATCAAAACAAAATTATTTCAATGATTAAAACAAATATTTGAAACCGATTAAATGTTCAGAATCATCAAACAATCAAAAATATGGAATTGAATCATAAAACAGATCGTGATTAGCAGAAAAATCAAAAAACAGAGCATTGCATTCGAATTTTTAAAATCACATTAATCATATTCAAAAAACACAATCAACGCATATAATATTCACAAAAACATACGATTTTAATAAATATAATTACAATTAAAGAAAAAATGGATTTGAAAAAGATTCAGATTAAGAACACTCAAAGACAGAAACAGACGCATTCACTGTATTATAAAGTGCGTCTAAAAAAATATTAAATACTGAGTCAAAATACATAAACAGACGCACTCACTGTATGTTTGGACGCACTCTTGTAAATTCAAACGCACTCACTATACTGTTTGGACGCACTTTTAACTAACTCATCAAATGAAAACCTTTGTGTCTCCATCATCTTGGCAAAGTCCTCAAAACACACAACTCCATCTTCATTACCCACACTCCTTATCATATGCCTACACTCCTCTAACGTGCACCGTCCATCACCAATCCCTTTAAACACGTCCAACAACTCTTCAGCAGTTATCATCCCATCATTATCCTTATCAAAACACTCAAACACACCTCTAATCTCATCCTCACACAACGGCGGACCAAACACCGAACTAATAACTTCAAACTCAGATAAACTTATTATTCCGTCACCGTTCATATCCATCTCATGGATCATCGTTGTAAGTTCTTGTTCATTACAGGAACGAAATTCGTTAACGAAAAAAACAATTGATAAACTTTTAGACGCACCCTTTGTACAGTTTGGACGCACTTTTGGCTTTTCCTCTTCTTCTTTGAGTTTCTTATACAAAATACTAACCTCGTGAATATCCTTTACAACATATTGATAATTCACAGGAAGACTTTCAACTCGTTTAATTTGACTTTGACCAGATATCTTTCCAGGAGATTTAACCATACCGTCAACTACCGAATACCCAAAACTAACATTCATACTCGCACCTTTCGCCTTTCCTGACAATCCCGAGCTCAGGATCGCTCTCCAGCTCCTCCAGACGCACTCATGAAAATTACAGACGCACTCATCAAAATTTTCAGACGCACTCATCAAAACCAACAAAAATCAAACGCACCTTTACCAAAAAAATATCAAACACACCTTACACAATCAAATGCACCTTACACAATTCAAACGCACCTTACACAATTCAAACGCACTCATTATATGTTGATTTTATTGAAGGTGCGTGTGACAACCGTCACCCTTAACTTTTAGCAGGTTGTCAGATCTAGTCCGTGTAGTTCCAATGTTTTTGAATCTAATAAAATTTGAGTTCTTTCGATTATTTTTTTTTATTATTTGGAAATGTTTACATTTTGACCGAACGCGTACATGAATACATTATTTTAATCAAGATATATTTTAGCATTTATACAATATATATATATATATATATATATATATATATATTAGTTATTTACTGAAATTAATAAAAATGTTTTGAAAGTTTAAGATTTATAAAATTTAAAAAAACATTTTAGTTAACCTAGTTTAACTAAGTTAAAGTTTTATAAAGAAATTATTAACCAAGTTATTCATAATATCAACTTAGTTAAGTAAGGGAGGGACCTAAATTGCCAAGTATTGAAAGTTATTCAAATCTGTTTCTTCTCCCCCTGGACCACGTTTTTTTTTTCCGGCAAGGAGTTTGGCCGGAATCCGGCCACTCGTCCGACGAAGTGAAACCCCAATTTTAATACATTAAATCGTTCTATTTTCATTCCTTTACGTTTCTCCACCTTCATGATACGTTTCCACCTTAGTAATTATGATCAAAACACGTTAAAACTCATCATTGGAACCGTAAGAAGGTAGTAACCGACCGGAATTAATGGAGCTTCTTAAAACGCCATTTTCTTTATAATACTATAAATTGATGTTGCCAAACTATTTCTGGATGATCACACCTCATAAACCCACAACAAACTATCTAAAATCGCGTCTGGAAGAGCTCAGATTCGTGTGTATTGCTCGTTTTTTTAAGCTTCTTCTTCGACCATTACGTGATGTGAGTCTATCTTTTTATTGCCATCTTGATTTATTTTTGATGTTGAACAAAAGCCCCATGGTTTTAGTTCGTAACAGATTCGAATGGATAATCAATTGGTATTGGGTTAAGGTTAGGGTTCTTAGGTTGAATTGGGGAAGAAGATGAGTGAGTAATTATATGTTAAATATTATTAACTTACAAAGAATTCAACAAACTTAGACTTTGGTGTAGTGGTTTGTGTGGGTGTTTGACTCAAGAACCACTCAGGTTCGAATCCCACATAATGCACATTTTATTTCTGATTTTTTTTATTTATTATTTCATTATTTTTTCATTTATTTTAATAATTTAAAATTCATTTAAACTTAGAATATTCATAATAAATTCATTTTTGATCCAAAATTTATAAAAATTTAGGAGTAGCTTCTTGACACCTCATAGAAAATTGTCATAATTTTTATTTCTGGAAAATATTTTATTTTCATAATATTTATTATTTAATTTGTTTTAATCATATTTAATTGATTAAAAATTCAGTTTTAATGGTTTTTATCTCAAAATTTGTCATATATTATTTCCAATCATTATGAACTAAAATAAAAATTATTGGTTCAGAAAACATTTATTTTTATTAACTTTCCTATTTTTAATCATTTAAACATGATTTAATCCTATTAAATCAGTTTTAAATATAAATAAGTTTATAAAAATAATGAGAAAATTATTTTCATTGAGTTACATCATATAGAATCCATTTTCTATAAAAATAACATTTTTGGGTCATGTCTTGTGTTATTAACGTTATTTATGTTTAATTGGACATAATTAAACAATTATTTATTTACACTAGTTAAACACCTATTTTATAAATACTTTTCTTATAAAATAGAAATATTTTTATATATTTGAAAATCTTAATTACCATTCGTTAGATCATGGTGTAACTCATAATCATTTATTTATACATTTATAATTATTGTATTTATTTACAATAATAAGTGAAAGTAATTAACTACATTATATTGTTTTAATTATTCAAACATAATTTGTATCTAAATATTTAATAGGTAATATTTATATTACCTAAATCATATTTACAAACTTTGGTATGTTATTATACAACTTTTACATTAACGCGGTTTATCATAAAAACTCTAATTCCCCAAATCGACTTAGCAAACCCTAATGCCTTAGACCCTAGATACTTTAGACTCTTAGACATTTCCTTATTAGTATTCTTATACATTATAGGTTGAATTCCTCGGAATTCCCATTACTTAGCTCACGATCTCTTAAGTTGGATTTTGATCGCTTTCGCAAACTGTGAGTATATCTTTCCCCTTTTTCATGTTTTACACTTTTGGGGTGACTCATGTACGCTTATTACTTCACTCACTTAATCTTGGTTTATCATATATTCACAATCGCAATTCTTGTATGTGTTTTACTTGTTGATTCGCTGATAGTGTGTACTTATGACCTGAATCATTAACCGTTCTGCGGCCTAGCATAGCAATAAATAGTACTTAATTATTGTTATGTGTGAACGATTATTCATCGCCTACTATGAGCGAATACTATATATATGTGTGACTCTTGATTCATTAAACAAAGGTTTGATTTTGGGTAGCATTTGTACACAGCTTGAACACTAAATTGTAGACAGTATAACACGTGAATTGCGAAACTCTTTTTCTACTATATGTATTCAAACAGGGTATGCTCACCAATACATTTTTGTATTGACATATACTATTTTCGTACATGTTTCAGGTTATTTATGAGATGACTTTTAAGCATTTGGAATTTTTACTTAGGTTTTGGATCCATTGTATTTCAGTTTTAGTTGTCACTTTAGAATTATTGTATCTTGTATTTTTCTTTCAATGTAATAAACTACTTAAACAATATATCAAAATTTACACTTTTAGTCCATGAGCAATTGAACAATCGTCACTACGTGACACCTCGATGTTTCCGCCATCGGTTGGGGTGTTACAGGAAGATGGTGGTGGTGGTGGTCAGATCTCGATCGGTTTGTTTCAAAATGAGAATGGGTTAGGTTTAGAACAGGGAAGATAGATTTAATTTTGTTTAACTGTGGTTAGGTTAAATTGTCAGGTGTCAATTTCTGGTGGCTTCTTACGCTTCTTACGTTAAGAAATTTTATATCGTATACTTTCTAAAAAAAAAAAAAAAAGTTATGTTTTAAAACATCTTGTTTCCATTTGATTAAGAGTTATAAAGTATACGAGTAAATGCATCAACTTACTAGCTAAAGTCTAAAAAATAAACCGAACCATCCTTTGTCTTTTTTTTCTTTTTTATAAGTAAATAATAATAATAATAATCTTAGTTTTTTTATAAAAAAAAAAAACAAAATAAAAAAAGAAGATTAATGTACGACGTTATAAACAAGCGACTGAACTACTGGCCATGTGCGATCCCACCCTCCTAAAATTTAAAAAGTTAACTTTTCTATAAAAACTAAAGGGATAATTGCTAAAATAACAGTTGACCAAACAAAAGGGATAATTGCTAAAATAAACAGTTGACCAAACATATTTGCCAAAATAAACATCTGATGCGTCTAAACATTAGGGACGAGCCACTCTTTACACGTGTAAAGTCTTCAGACACTTTAATTTTTGAGGTCTCTGCGTCTAAACTTTAGACGTGATGCTGTTATTTAGACGCAAAGGGGAGCACCTATTCTTTAGACGCGAATAATTTTAAGGTCCCAACGTCTACACTTTAGACTCGAGGCTGTTCTTTAAACGTATAAGGTACAACCTTTTTAGACATTTTAATTTAACTTGAGTCTGTTCTTTAGACGCAATCCTTCTACCCCCTTTTCCTTAGAGCCAATCTCAAATGTGAAGGCTAGCGTTTAGACGCAATGTTTTGTAGACGTATCCGTACACTTGTTCAAGATTTTGACTCTTTGGTTGGACGATACCAACGAGTCTTTTTTCTTATCGATATTTTTTCTTATCAAAAGAAAAATGTATCGATATAAAGTGACATGTTCGCTCAAATTTTTTTAATTATATTTTAATTTTACTCGTTTCGGATGGTATTAATAAAATTAAATTTATTTCATATAAGTACATTTAAGTAAAGCTTTTGGAGTTATTTACATTGACGGTTCTTGTGCTATACATAGATTGCACAAATGCCCTCAATTAATACGAATGGTTCTAGAGGTATAAAATTTTCAATCGGATGGTCCATAACCTTAACCATCGTTAGTTTTATTAGTTAACTGAGTATAAAATATCTATTTTACTTACCCCTGACTAAAGAAAAGAATTAAAAAACATATACAAAACAGCAACCGCAAAACAGGGCTCGTGGCAGCCTTCTAGCAAGCAAAACAGCAACCGCAAATTAGTGTCCACCAGCAAGTCCAGCCCAGAAGCCCACATCACATATTTTAACCCTCTTGAGCCGGCTGATATTAGACAAGCTTTTCAGGCATTAGCTGTGGACAAAGAAAATCCCACCTGGCACATGGATACCAAGGCCTCTAATCATCTCAGCGATGATGAAGGTATACGTGCTAACTTTCTTGTGTCTTCTTCTATACGTCCTATTTTAGTCTGAAATAGTCAAGAAAATGCCTATACTTGGATTGGGACATGCCTTATTCCCAAACAATCAAAATAACCTTCACCTAAATAACGTCCTTGACGCACCAAAAGTCATTAAAATCTTATTTCCGTTAAGAAATTTACCACTGAAAATTCTATTTTTGTCGAATTTGACCCGTTTGGCTTTTCTATGAAGGACCTGAAGACTGGGAAGATGTTGTCTCGTCACAATAGTGAAAACCCTATCTACCCTGTCACTGCCCCTGTATCGCACACCCCTTCCGTTTTTTCCGTTGTTGCTCCCAACTCATGGCATGATCGTCTTGGCCACTCGGGAGTTTCCATTGTTGATTTTCTTGCTACCAATAAATTTAGTCCTTGCAATAAATCCAGTCATGTGTTTTGCAATTCGTGTCAACTTGCTAAACATAAACGTTTGCCTTTTACTTTATCTACTTCCAATACTACTTTGCCATTTGATATTGTGCATTGTGAGTTATGGACGCCACCTATTGTTTCTAATACAGGGTACAAATATTACATGATTATAATTGATGATTACACAAATTACACGTGGATTTTCCACTTTGTTACAAATCCGAAACAATTACCAAATTTATTAAATTTTATACATACATCAAAACCCAATTTCATCTTCCCATCAAATCATTTCAATGTGATAATGGTGGCGAATTCAACAATCACACCTTTAAGAATTTTGCTTCCACCAATGGAATGCAATTTCGGTTATCTTTTCCCCACACTTCTCAGCAAAATGGGAGAGCCGAGCATATGATCCGCATGATCAACAAAATCATGTTGTGCATCTTAACCCATGCCTCTATCCCCACAACCTACTGGGTCGAGGCCGCCCACACAGTCGTGTCTCTCCATAATATTCTCCCTACGAAACTTCTCAATAAACACACACCTATAACTGCCCTTTACCTTAAACAGCCAACTTATGACCATCTTCGCGTCTTTGGCAGCGCGTGCTTCCTAAACCAATCCTCAACCCGTCCAAACAAACTTTGCCATAGATCCTCACTATGTGTCTATCTTGGATACCCCGCCGACTACTACCGTAGGTATGGTTGCCTAAACCTCGTCACCGGCAAAACAATTTTTCCCCGCCATGTATGATTTAATGAAACTCAATTCCCATTTTCCCAACAAAAAACCATGGCTGATTACACTCCCTTCGAAAATGATCACTCAAGTACCATATTCAGCCACCCAACCACATACACCAACATCCCACCTCAACAGCACAACAATTCGGCCCAAAACCTTAACTCACCAACCCAATCACCCACCCCTTCTAACTCGGCTCCTCCCACTCATGATAACCCACCGTCACCCACAAGCCCACCACCTAGGCAAATGCGAGTATAACAAAACCACGTGCCCCCATGAACCTTCACATCATAACCAATCCTACCACCTCCCCACTTTCGAAATCCCATCTCACGGCATTAACTTATCTAAATTGACGAATGGCCATGAATGATGAATATAGTGCCCTATTAGAAAATAACACTTGGGAGTTAGTACCACGACCTGACAATGCCCATATAATCCATTGTAGGTGGCTTTTCCGCCACAAATTTCATGCTAATGGTTCATTGCAGCGTTACAAAGCACGTTTGGTTGTGAACGATAAATCTCAGCCGGTGGGAATCGACTGTTTTGACACTTTCAGTCCCGTTGTCAAGCCCACCTGAGAATTCCGGTATCTCGAAATTAGCCCATACATCAACTAGATGTGAAAAACGCATTCTTACATGGGAATCTCAATGAAACGGTCTACATGTTCCAACCACCTGGTTTTGTTGATTAAAATAACTAGTCTCATGTTTTCATGTTGAATAAATCATTATACGGGCTAAAGCAAGCCCCTTGTGCATGGTATCAACGTTTTGCCACTTTTATTGTTTCATGTGGTTTTCGAAGTGCATCTACAGATACATCTCTTTTTGTCTATCACCAAGGGAATCGCACAACATATTTACTTCTTTATGTCAACGAAATTATACTCACCGCATCGGATGACACCTTTCTTAAACAAATTATAAATTCACTGTCAACTGAATTTGCGATGGCTGACTTGGGTAATCTTCATCATTTTCTTGGATAATAGCACCATGAATCTTATCAAGAATGTCTTTCTTCTCCTTCTCTAACAATGCTGCCGGAAGGTTTGCTTCTCTGGCGAGAGCATCAATCACTCCCTGATGAACAAGAAACGCTCTCATCTTCACACACCATAAACCGAAATCATTCTTACCATCAAATTTCTCCAGATCGAACTTGAGCGACACCATCGCTTCAACAACCACCGATTAACAAGAACAATTACACACTCGGTGATCTCAAACGATTGCTTATTATCATTAATGGCTACTATTGTAAAGAGGGATCAAGAAAAGATTATGGAAAAGCAGTTATCATCTAATAGGTATTTAACTTCTTAACAACTAATCTTAAAAATTGATACAAATGGTCCCTCAACTATTGAGACGTTATTACTAAACGAACAAACTAAATGATTTGACTTTTGTTGACTTCCACTTGACACTCTCCAACGATTTATATATATATATATATATATATACTAAAGAGGTGCGTGCGCGATGCGGCGGGAACACAACACAATGATGGTTCAACATAACGGTGACGACGACATCAGTTCTCGACGTAAATAACAGTTCTTGACCAAAATTGTAAAATTTAAATAAGATTTAAAAATGAAAGAAATGATAAGATAAAACTAAATAGTTTGATTTTTATTATAATATAATATGACACATCAAACAATATTTATGTCGTTAAGTAGAGATTGAATGCAGTGGCTTGTCAAAAGACGCAGGATTGAATGCAGTGTTTGTCAAAAGACGCATGACAAAAATGTACTATACACGCTACTTTGTATAAAATATTTGTACTAAACGCATAAAACTTTGTGTAGGGCGTCCTAAATTGATTGAAGATTAGCATATTGTCTTAAACATGTATTTTATTGTAGTATAGATATAGATTAATTAGATTCAAACTATAGTAGTGGAGTTGAAATTATTTAAATCAATTATACTAAAAGGTTAACGAAATGTTGTATATTTATTAGTTGTACATAATGATTTGAGGCAATTGAATTAGACCATCATATGAGAAAGAAGTAGGATTTGCACATGATCGTAAATCATCACATATAGAATTTGGTAACAACAGCATAAACCTAGTCAAAACCCAAATCAAATTCTACCTAATTATAATGAATAAACATTTTTTTTTTATTTTAGTCGTTAATGTTATAAACTTTTAAATCATGTTACAATAAAAGGAGTAACCAAAATTATATATTTTAGACATTAAAGGAAAATTCTTTATTGTTATAAATTTTTAAGTCATGTTATATTAAAGAGGTTGTCATGAAGCGTCATCATTTGTAAAGCTTCCTAAGCTAGCCATGTATGTTTCTAAGCGATAAACAAAGATGAGAAAGCATAAAAGAAAAGTTAGACTTAACGGCAAGATGGCCGATAATGTGTAGATGTTCACAACGGTAACATAATCATCATTCGTAAAGCTTCCTGAGCTAGCCATGTATATTTCTAAGCGATAAAAAAAGATGGGAAAGCATAAAAGAAAAGTTAGACTTAACGACAAGATGGCCGATAATGCGTAGATGTTCACAACAGTAACATAACCTATTGTGGTGGAGTGGCTTGGATATGGCGATGCTTTCCGGGATGTTGATAAAAGGCGGTGAAGATGGATCACGATTTTGTTGACAACAACAATTGCTTAAAGATTTCTTTATTAATGTATTTTATTATATTTTTCTATATGAGTGCAATAAATATTTAATTAGAATTTATTAGGTAATATATTAATGTTAGTTTATTAAATATTGTATTAATATGTCTTGAGCTTTGACGTAAATTATAATAATACCCTCCTCAAATAAAATTAAATTACTATATTTCCCATCTAGAATGCAATATATATATATATATATATATATATATATATATATATATATATATATATAGTGCAAGTATATGGAGAAAACTCTTTTTAAAGTGAAAACTGTGGAAACTCTAACTTCCCGAGTATTTTTTATGAAAATTTTAGGGCATGTAATATACATGATTCTAAGCATTTTGAGCAAAAAAAATCAAAAAAGCGCCGAGCAATTTTTTTTTTTTTTTTTAAAAACCATTTTCGGGTAACACATGTTACCAGAAAATAACATGTGTAATTTTCGTGTAACATGTATTACCCGAAAACTTTATTTTTTTTAAAAAAAAAAAAACTGCTCGACGCTTTTATGATTTTTTTGCCTCAAAATGCTTAGAATTATGTATATTACATGCCCTAATATTTTCAGGCCCTAAAAAGCTCGGGAAGTCAGAGTTTCTACGGTTTTCACTCTAATAGTGGGTTTTCATAATATCCATCTCATATATATATATATATATATATATATATATATATATATATATATATATATATATAGGGTAGGGATCCTAAGAGAACCAACCCCTATTTGAGAACTGAGAGAACCATTATGGGCCACACATTTCATATAAAGGCAAAAAGAAAAAAAAAATTTGCATTATTCGCACATTTTTATGCAAGATTTTTTTTTTTTCATTTATACATATGTGTATATAGCAATTATACATATATGTATATAGAAATTATACATATAAATTATACACATGTGTATATTGAAAAAAAAAAAGGTACAAAAAAAAATTCTTGCATATAAAGTAGCGATTAAAGCAAAAAAAAAATTGCTTTAGAGAAAATTTGTGGTCCAGAATGGTTCTCTCAGTTCTCAATTTGGGAAAATGTTCTCATTTGAACCAAATCATATATATATATATATATATATATATATATATATATATAGGCTATGTATCTAGTGAAAACCCATGTGAGTTGCGGAAACCTTGAAAACCGATCCAATGATCCTCCTTATTCCACGTCTGCCATCTGATTCAAAGCAAGCAAGGGCAAGATCGTCCATCATTTTCCCATGTCCTTCAATGAGGTGACCAACATACCTTTGACTTTCCTGACAGCCATACAACAAAGCAGACATCCATTCCAATAAAGGAGATCTTCATTGTACTATGCCTCGATTCCACATCCACCTCCATTCCAATAAGTAACACCTCCATTTATTTACATTATTAAATTTTTTGGAAGCTAGTGTGTATAGTTGTCTTGGTGAAAGTTACTTTACTTTTTAGACACACTTCACATGCCATTTTATACCAGATAAGTTAACTTACATTCAAACCTTTTAATATACACATTAGGTAGGTATATTAAGTTTCTCCACTTAAATAAGAATTTGGTTGGCCTCATTTATATTAACTTTAGGTATGTAAGGTAAATAAATGTGTTTAGATGTTACATTTAGAATTTATTTCTAATGTCCTTTCTTAATGTTAACAGTAACATTATAATATTGAATGCTACATTTTTTTCAGTTTACGTAACATATCTGTGTAACAGTATCTTTAGATTACCCACTTACACTTACTATATTTTTTTTTGTTACATTTTCTATTTTTTTTTTGTCTTTTTCTTTTGTGTAACAGTATCTTTTTCTACTATATTTCTTTTTTGTTACTTTTTCTTTTTTTTTTTGTCTTTTTCTTTTGTGTAACATTGAATGCTACATTTTTTTCAGTTTACGTAACATATCTGTGTAACAGTATCTTTAGATTACCCACTTACACTTACTATATCTGTGTAACAGTATCTTTAGATTACCCACTTACACTTTGACATCACATCTCACCTTTTTACTTGTTGGTAGGTGAGAGGTATTAGTAACTTTTTATTATTGTTTTTTCTTTGTCACACATTTTCATTATAATTTAATATTTTTTTATAGGGCATGTATTTTTGTAAGAAAGTATAAACAATTTTACATTTTTTTTGTTACATATTATGGTCCAATATTACAATTATTCCAATACTGTTAATATATTTTTAGTACATATGGACCAAGTGTATTAACATCTTAAAGGTCTAAAAAAACTACTTGCCAACACTAACTATTACACAATATGTAAATTAACATTATTAGATTAATTAACATTACACGTTCATGATTAAATAGCTAAATAATGGACGAAAAATCAGTTTAAAAAAATGAACGAAAAAGGTTTTAATCAGTTTCAAAGAAATAACATCATACAGAGTCTGATGTGTTTGAATGAGAGGGAAGGATCGCTTGTGAGGATAATGAGAGAGAGTGTTGTGTTTGATTTTAATGAGAGAGTAGAAGATGTTTGGTATTCTTAAAAAACGTTAATATTAAACAATTACAAAGTTGGGAAGTGAAGTGTGTCAGGTGAATAGTGATGTTCTGAAATGCATGAAGC
Source organism: Ambrosia trifida (assembly GCA_028751855.1). Lineage (NCBI taxonomy): Eukaryota > Viridiplantae > Streptophyta > Magnoliopsida > Asterales > Asteraceae > Ambrosia > Ambrosia trifida. The sequence continues at coordinate 54,611,113 of CM054132.1, read as the reverse complement.
TCGAATTTTTTTGAAAAGAGATTTTGTTATAGTGTATGACTAAATTGCCCTTCTAAACCTTATACAACAAAAAGGTTATCTGATATATTATTATTATATTGATGGATGAATATCAGCCTTTGATCAAAGAAGATCAATGGTTAGTATTGGGTTTTTAGAGTTTTCACAACTCATGAGGGTTTTTATTTTAACCCAGCCCTATATATATATTTGAAATAGATATGTAAAATCTGAAAAAAATCGAAAATAATTGTGGAGGGAATGTGATTTGAGAAAAGGCTGCAAAAGAAAATTATTGAAAGGGGCATCATTAGTAGTTACATCTCTCTTATTTGAGTTAAGACTCCAAATAAGGAGTTAGCCTTATAATACAGTCAAAGTTGGTCAAAAGTTGTAGAAAGAATCTAGTACACGCCGAAAGGTGTAAAGCAAACCAACACACATCTACTTGTTCATATCATAAGAATGCGCGGTGTACGACGTGAAAGGGGATGCGAAGCTCCTTCACGTCGTTAACACCATCTCTTATGTGGCATGTAAGCTGGCGTGATATAAGTTGAGTAGAGGTTTTCACAGGCGTGAGGTAAAAAGTGAGTGTGGGGTGAATAATTGTGGTTAGTTGTTGGATTATTGATAATTGTGATTGGTTGGTTGATTAAAAAAACCCTCCATGCCACCACCACTTGTGGTTTTTTTGAGAGTTGGAGGGGAATTAACGTTACTGTCACATGTCGCTCCATACCTCCTTCACCCCATGACCACACCGTATAGTTTAATTACCAATATATTGTTCATAATCAAGGGATGGGGGTCATATCATTACTAAACTCATTTTATGATACCCAATCACCTTGTGCCACCTTATCTTTTCACATTTTATCATATTAATCACTAAAACACATGGGTGGTCATCACACCATCACTAAATCATTCCTCACCAATCCCCAAAAACCCAACCAATCCTAACATTACACCTCATCCACAAACAAATCACCCATTCTACACACCTTCTTTCACAGTCGTAATATACATCATGAATGTAACGGTTTTCACCCTGATAAAAGGAGACGGGACGGTGTTTCACGATATGACTAAAACATCACGGTGGCTTATCACAAACCACCTCATCTCCCCCCCCCCCCCCCCCCCCCCCCCCCGTACCTCAAGGTGGAGGAAGCACTGCTTCCATGTACCCTACTCCCTTCTAATCATGTATTGTCATATCAATTTTACAAGAAAAAAAAAACATTGGTAACACTAATTTCAATTACCCTAAAACGCTTTTATTTTATTTATATAAATAATACATTTACAAACTAAATCAAACTAATCTAAACCTAATTTCATTCATTCAAATAATAAAAATAGATTACATAAAATTAAAAAAAATGTTAAAATAAACTTAATGACATAAAACGTTGGAACTAATTAGGGGTGCAAAGGAGAAAACGGCTCGCAAGCTACTCAAAATCAGCTCAAGAAGAAGCTCGAAACAAAATGAGCCTTATCGACCCTGAGCCGAGCTTGAGCCTAAAACAAAACTCGTTTATTTATCGAGTCTGAGCTCGAGTTTGGCTTGTGAAGCTCGTCAGGCTTATCGAGCCTTAATGTTGTACTATTAGTTTTATTAATATCTAATAATAAATCACCCTCGTTTAAAGTTTTTTAGTAAACGAGCTGATCTTGAGTTTCAATTATCAAGTTCGCAAGCCTAAACGAACCTATTATTTATATAAATTTTTGGAAAATATATTAAATAATAAACGAAGCAAGCCTAAACTAAACTTAAAAAACTACCGACGAGCCAAACTCGAGCTTTCCGAAGTAAATCTAACTAGAAGGGGAAAACCAAAGAAAAAGGTGAAAAATAGTAAAGTGAACACATAAGCCTAAATTAATGATAAAAAGAACTCCATGTTGGTACTATCTTCTGTCTACATCTGCCACCACTCATCAGTCATCTCATTCAACTCTTACTTTACTCCCTCCAATCAAATCATTCCATTCCAAAAATGGGTGCCTGAAAAACTGATAGATTTTGCTTGGCTGGTTGATTTGAGTGAAATGACTGTTCTATCCAGCTTCCATAACTAGATTCGTTCAAACCTACAGGGGTACCCATTGGAATTGCTGATTCAGTAATTAAAGCAACAGAAGTACCATTATCATTCTCTTGTTGAATCAACCCTTCACTATTGGCACTATTGTAGTACCCATTATTGGTTGTACTTGAATGGTATGCTATGACATATGGTGTTGTACTTGTACATTGATAGCTGTTGCTTTGACTGTGACCGAAGACCGTGTTCCAGTAATCCGGGCATGGATCTTGTTTCACAGGCAACGCGAAGCTAAGGATGTTTGAGTGTGTCGGTTGTTCAGAAGTTGTGGCGAGATCTTGGTTGAGGGATATTTGGTTGCTGTCCGGCACAGTTTGGTCCATTGAGGTTTTGGATTTGCTATACATACCGCCGATTGGGAGGTTTTTGTTGGCGATTGTGTTCACGTCATATCGGCTCATGTCAAAATTTGTGACCGCGTTTAAACCTCGGAATTTAATTGCTGCTATGTCATATGCCTCTGCGGCTTCCTCTTGTGTGCCTAAACAAAATAACAAATTCAATTGTCTAATAACAAACTAGCACTCGGATTTGCAATAACGAAACAGTTATTACTTAGGTATAACACACAAATCAATGCTTAGTAAAATAAGCTTTGTGTCTTCACATTGCAAATGAAACAAAAATGACTCACTGAAGGTTCCGAGGTAGAGATCTTTGTTACCAGCCACTCGTCCGATTCTTGCTTGCCAACGTCCATGTTGATGGTGCCTGCATTCTAGAAACCGTTAAAACTCAAGTTCGCTACTCAAACAAACACTAATTACGACAAATTGTGGGTTTTGGTTGAAAATGCTTTGGTTATGACTCGACAGCTAATGGAGAAGACCGCCCGCCAAAATTCAATTATTTTTTTTATGTCATATATGTAAAAGGAGGGGTGATACGATCCAACCCAAAACTATGACCCAATCAATATCCTGGACCCAAATCATTAACTGATGACCCGGTCAAATGTGCTTCCTAATTTTTAGCCACTATAGCTATGGTCATGGTGTTACCACTTTCTACATATTTACATTTCCTTGCATAATTTTAGGACCCATGTTTAGGTTGTCTTTTATTATAAATTGTAATGTATGGATTTCATTCAAGGAATAAGAAGAAAATATTCAAAGGAAACTATCTCTAATCTCATCTTGTGTTCTATGAGGGAATAGGTCAAGTGTCATTTTGCAACTGTATGAGCATGAACATCTACTTTCGAATTTGAATAGTCCTCTTAGCCGGTCGATTGGCTTGAATCTCTATTTCTTTTGAATCGTAACCTACTATTAGTGTATGCCTAAAACTGAACTAATTACTTTTCTCTCCCAACTTATGACCAAACAAAAAATGACTTAACTAATGGCCAGATTTCCCTCTCCTCTTCAAAACTACTTCTATCTAGCTCCTCTCTTCACCATCTTTTGGTCAAAAAGAGTAAGAGTATTCAATCCCAAAAGTCCTAGGAGTTAAGCATGTTGGTGATGAACTAGTTCTCGTTCACCCAGACTTGCTGGGTGGAATGAGTCAAGCTAGCTCCGAAATCGCCAGAGCCCTTGGGAGTTTGTAGGTTTTCTCCGTAACCTATCAAGGGGCCAACTAAATATATATAATTCTAAAATATTTATAAGTTGACATGACAAGACACGCGCTAGCTATTACATAAAAGTACAATAATAAAAATATAACCTTGTGACACCCCTATAAATCGAGGCTCCTCTAGAGAAACCACTGCTTTTCCTGCAAATTTCCCAATGAATGTCAGCGATCATACTAGCACTAAATCAATAAATGCGATCCTACTAGCACTAAATCAATAAATCCGAAGCCAAAATGAAAAACCTTATACCAAAGGATTACGAAATGCAAATGACACTAATTAATTACCTTCTAAGTGAAGCAACAAATTCTTGCCTAGTCATGTTCTTCATTTCCTCAATCTCTTTCTCATAGTGGCAAATCTAAATCATCCATGACATAAAGGTTCTAATTTTCGTGGCGATAAGAAAAAACAAATAAATAAATCTTTGCTTCAAACACAAGTGGTACCAGAAAATTCGTCGTGGTGGTCAGACCCCAGTACTTGAGAGCTGCAAGATCATAAGCTCTAGCTGCTTTGTCTTCCTTGTCATATCCACCTGATTATTTTACAACAAAAACTTAGGAAATCTTATTTTAATCTATTTTAACTTGTCACAAATCTTGTGACTGTAGAACTCGTCGGCGAAATTCGGTCGCAAAACAATATTAGGTTTTTGTGACTGCATTTTCGCGATCTCTTGATTTTAATATAACTTACGAAGTATTGACCAAATGATTTTAATATAACACTCTCGACAAGATAACTGACTGTAAGGACTCTCAAATCTTGAGTATTATTGATAAAACATGTACAATATATAGGATACAAAGGGAACCTATACTAGGAAACTAATAATACACAATAAATACATATGCAATCACAATTTAATACATATGCAATCACGCCTTATTTATGTAAGGCTGTACCCCCCCTCAATCGAACGGGTGGCGGACCGACTCGAAGCAAGCCCCGAAATTTCTCGAATAAGGGCTGAGAGAGGCTCTTGGTAAAGATGTCCGCGACTTGTAGATTGGATGGAACAAATTTCGTGTGCAGACGACCAGAAGAAACTAGTTCTCGTACAAAATGGTAGTCGATATCGATGTGTTTTGCTCGCTTGTGTGCAACGGGATTTTGACTTAAGAAAATGGCACTCTTGTTGTCGCAAAGAAGAGTGGGACGAACAGCAGGAAGCGCATAAAGTTCACGAAGAAGATGAGTAAGCCAAATGATTTCCGCCGCAGTATTAGCCATAGCCCGGTATTCAGATTCACAACTGGACCTGGCAACAGTCGGTTGTTTCTTCGCACTCCATGACACAAGATTTCCACCCAAGTAGATCGAGTAACCATATGTGGATCGCCGTGTTTCAATACAACGAGCCCAGTCCGCGTCAGAGTAACCTACTAAGTCAAGCGTAGTTGGCTTGCTGAAGGTCAAGCCAAAAGAGATGGTGCCTTTTACATAGCGCAGGATGCGCTTAACTGACTGAAAGTGAGAAACAGTGGGAGCCTGTAGATGTTGGCTGGCTTGATTAACAGCATAGGAGAGATCCGGCCTAGTAATTGTGAGATACTGAAGAGCTCCAACAAGCGACCTGTACAAAGTTGGATCATGAAACGGGGTACCTTTCGTGAGGAATGTGTCAGTGGTAGCAAGAGGAGTAGCAACTGGTTTGGCATCCAATAGGCCAGCACGAGCAAGAATATCATGAGCGTATTTTGTCTGACTAAGGAATAAGCCAGACTGCAAGTGCGTGACTTCTAAGCCCAAAAAATATCCCAGTGATCCCAGATCTTTAATGGAGAATTCCGTATGAAGACGAGAGACAAACTTAGCAATAAGAGCCGTGTCACTACCAGTGATGATGATATCGTCAACATATACTAGAAGATAAATCAATGCAGTCCCTTTCTTGAATATAAAGAGTGAAGTATCGGCCTGACTACACACAAAACCATTTTTGAGCAAGAAAGTGCTAAGTCGTTGAAACCAGGCCCGTGGCGCCTGTTTTAAACCATAAAGTGCTTTCTTTAAACAACAAACATGATCAGGATAGTTGGGATCAATAAAACCAGTTGGTTGCTCCATGTATACTGTTTCAGTCAGATTACCATTAAGAAAGGCATTTCGAACATCCAGCTGACGCAATGGCCAATTGTAAATAGTAGCCAGAGAGAGAACCACACGAACTGTGGAGGCCTTAACCACCGGACTGAAGGTGTGAGAAAAATCAAGACCAGGTACCTGTGTAAATCCCTGTGCAACAAGACGTGCCTTGTAGCGATCAACAGAGCCATCCGCCTTATACTTTGTCCGAAAAATCCACTTCGAGCCAACAATATTTTTACCTTGAGGACGAGGAACAAGCACCCACGTTTTGTTAGAACGTAAGGCAGCAAGTTCCTCCTCCATAGCTTTAACCCACTTGGTGTGCTTAGCCGCCGACTTGTATCCACGAGGATCATGAGCTGCAAATAACGAAAAATGCAATGGTCCTGAAAAAGCAGACAAGTTAACATGATATTTTGGTTTAAAAATCCCACTTTTTGATCGAGTCCTCATTGGATGAGATGGCATCGGCTCATCAGACGGTCCCGGGTTAGGTTCGGTTTGAGATATGGGTGACGGGTGAGTAGGGTCAGTGGTACTGTTGGGTAAAGGTCCGGAAGCGGGTGGCGGAGAGTGAGGGTGAGCGACTGGTGGATGGGAGGTGGAGGATTGGGCCGTGTTTGTGTTGGTGGGTGTAGGGTGTTGGGCCGATTCATTAGGAGAGTGGGCCGAGGATAAGGGAACCAAAAATGGAGTGTGGGCCGATGCAGGTGGGTCAGCAGTGGGGTTTAATGAGGTGGAGTGAGTAGGACACAATGGACAAGATGGTGTGGGCTGAATTGGTGGGTTGGGTTCGGACGGCATGACGGGAATATGGGGCGGATCCGAGAGTGGTACGAATGGTAAAGATTCATCAAAGTTGGAGAACACCAATGTGGCATCATCAACCGGTTTGGTAATGCCACTGAACGGAAACGTGTCCTCGTCAAATTGTGCATGACGAGTGACGTAAATACGTTTGGTAGTAGGGTCTAGACAACGATACCCTTTATAATGAGCATCATACCCTAGGAAAATGCATTCAGAGCTGCGAGGGGAGAGTTTGTGTTTCGCATAGTCTCTTAAGTAAGGGAAAACGCGACAACCGAACACTCGAAAGGTGGAGTAAGTGGGAGGGGTTTGATACAAGAGTTCATAAGGCGACTTGTAATCAAGTAAAGGAGTAGGAAGGCGATTGATGATGAACGTGGCCGAGGCAAAAGCATCCGTCCAGAAGGTGGCCGGAGCATGGGAGTTAAATAACATGGCAAGGCCGGTTTCAGTAATATGGCGATGCTTGCGTTCAGCACGACCATTTTGCTGAGGCGTATGAGGGCACGACAAGCGATGGTGAATACCCTGTTCATGAAAAAGTGTTTGAACTTTATTGTTGGTAAATTCAGTGCCCCCATCACTTTGAAAGATTTTTATTTTTCTTGATAATTGATTTTGCACAAAGGGAATGAAAATTAATAGGGCTGCATAAAAATCTGATTTATGTTTAAGTGGGTAAAACCATGTGAAACGGGAATGGTCATCAATAAATATTGCATAAAACCGATAACCATTTGTGGACGTGACAGGTGAGGGGCCCCAAAGGTCACAATGAATAATATCCAAAGCATGTAAAGAACGCTTATCATTCAAATCAAAAGGTAAACGATGTGCTTTAGATAACTGACAAGGTGAACAAATACTAGGTTTAGGAAGTAACGAAGTTACAACTAAAGAACCAAGTTTATGTAATCTAGAAATAATATCAAAAGACACATGAACCAGACGACCATGCCAACGTTCAAAAGAAGCCTTGAGATGATGATTTGAGTAGGAAGCGATAAACGCATGATTGCCTTCACGCAAGACATAGAGCCCGTGTTCACAAGTCCCTTTTGCCAAGATCGCCTTTGTCTTTCGATCCTGAATATGAAAAAAATTATTAGAGAACAAAACATCGACAGGTGAATCATTGGTTAGTTTACTAATGGAAAGAAGACGTTTAGTGAGATGGGGCACAACTAAAACGTTCTTCAAGGGTATTTCGGGAGTGAGGGAAGCATTTCCAATTTTGGTGACGGGTAAGGTTTGGCCATTCCCGAAACGAACAAAGTCGTTTTTGGGAGAACCCAAAGGATGGGTAAGGTCATGTTCAGATGGTGTCATATGGGCAGACGCACCTGTATCACCTGTCCAGTCAGGATATGCCTCAGTTAAGTTGCACTGAGCATGAAACGCCTGAGCCAGATTTGCATCAGAAGGAGCGGCCTGTTTGGCGTAGGAAGCAAGGTTCGGACACAAGTTTGCATAATGGCCATCCTTCCTGCATAGTTGACAGTGAGGTTAGCGCTTTCCTTTGCCACGACCTGCACCGCGACCACGAGTACGACCACGGTTATCATAAGAAGAACTAGAAGAGTTTCGAGAAGGGTTACCAGTTCGCGAATGCTGAGCAACAAAGGAGGCCTGAGGAACACTTTGGCCGTGAAGGGAAGCTTGCCAGGTTTCTTGGTTTTCAGCTTTCCCAAGAAGATCACGGAAAGAGAGGGTGCCTAAGGCACGATGAGTTGTGGAGAAGTGTTCAAAAACCGGACCAAGACCGGATAGAAACCAATGACATTTATCGGTTTCAGGCACTGGGTGACCAATCGCCGCAAGCTGATCACATAGATGTTTAAACTTGCGACCAAAATCTGCCACAGAAGAGGATCCTTTCTGCAGCATCCGTAAGGAATCACGGAGCATATGCATCCGATCAGTGGAGCGCTGACTGTAAGCAGTCTCCAAAGCGAGCCAGATCTGACGAGCATTGGAAAGACCAATGATTTCAGACATAGCTTCTTCGGAAAGGGAGGATTGGAGAAGAAGGCAAACAGATCGATCATCTGTTATCCAGGCCGCATACTTGGGGTTTGGTACGGGTTTATCAGATTCAATGATGGTTTCAGGTGGGATGAGGGACGAGCCATCAACATGGCCAAGGAGATCTTGCATGGTAAGGGCAAGAGAAACCTGTTGTGTCCATGCAAGATAATTGTTGGCGGTTAGTTTGTGAGGGATGAAGTGTAGTAGGGAATGGATGGGAAGGTTGGTGTTGGTTGAAGAGGAGGCGGCCATGGAGATGAAAAATCGGTTGGCAGAAAAGAAAAAAATTAGGGTTAGGGGAGGCGAAGGAAGAAGAAAGAGGATTAGGGGATCGCCTAATTGGCTGATACCATGTAAGGACTCTCAAATCTTGAGTATTATTGATAAAACATGTACAATATATAGGATACAAAGGGAACCTATACTAGGAAACTAATAATACACAATAAATACATATGCAATCACAATTTAATACATATGCAATCACGCCTTATTTATGTAAGGCTGTACTGACAATAGTAATAATTTTGAAATATTATATAATTTCAATAATAAAAATAAATAGAAAGATCAGTCTGTGAATCTCTGATAATAATTTTAAAGATAAAAATTTAAAGAGTAAAAGATCGAAAACTCACCCAAGTAAACTGAAGATTCAACCAATCAATCAGTACATGCAACAAAAGCAAACAAAAAAGAAACAATAAGGCGCATGTTAGCAAAAACCGCCAAACAAATTTCAAGTGAGTTAAAATAGCAATCTAGCACCGCTGGTAGTTTAAAAAAATCCAGAAATCTGAGCCTCTTATGGGTCTTTTTTTACTAGGGATAGGAACCTGGCTTCTATTTAATGAAATAAATGTATTCAAAGTTGACTCAGATCTTTGGTAAGATATAACGGCGCACGTTAGCCAGTGCACTATAGTCATTCATCTTTCTTAAGGTTACCTTGTCTTCCTTTCCTACTTTGCCCTTCTCTTCTGCAACTATTATCCCATAAATGAGCTTCATATCTCCCCGTCCATCTATGCCTTCAATATATTTTATGCAAAAGAAAAGTTAATAATCTTTTTAAAACACTTTTATGCATATTCATTCATTCTTTAAGTTACTTGTTTGAAATAATAAAATTCTTTGGAAAAAAACTGGATTAATGAAGCAATTTGTAACTAGTTATGAACAAAAATAATATGATCTTTTACTCATCATACCCCCAAATTGTATTTTCTTGAACAATTTTTTTGCCACATATAACATATGTATGTGCCAAATGAAAATTTAATAATATTAGAATAGAATAAAAAAACATTAACTCTTAACTTTTGGTTTAATTGTTTATGATGATAGATTGTTTTATACAAAGTCAGAACTAATAAAGCAATTTGTTACTAATTACAACAAAAAGAAAAATATACTCTTTTACTGATCATAGCAACATATTTTATTTTCTTTGAACACTTTTTTGCCACTAATAGATATTTATGCCCAAAGAAAATTTAAAAATCTTTAGAAATACTTTTATTCATATTTTAAGGGTAACTAATTAATTAATTGCTTATGATAACAAAATCTTTCATATAAAATCAAATTTCTTACCTATTATAACACAAAAGAATATATATGATCTTGTACACATCATAGCATGATAGCAACATATTTTATTTTCTAAAACATACTTCTTTTTCATTTTTTTTGCCATTTATAGCTATAATCCACATATATCATTTACTAAAACAATTTCCCACTAATAATTAATTTAACAAATATTCCCAAAGATCTTTTACCTTGTATTGTAACACCACGATATATGGAAGTACGTTGGCCGAAGGTATCAACCGTTTTTTTGGCTGGAGAGTCATCTTGTTGTGTCACCACCGGTTGTTGCTGAAGAAAACTAGCCGCTATTGTCTTCAACTCAGAATCATATATTGATGACGTGTCATGTGACCCAGATCCAGTAGAGTCGGTGCTGCCTATAAAGTCCTCCAGTTTTGGACTTCTGCCGGTGAGAATATTATTATTTGCATCATCTGTAAAACAACAAAAGAAAAATATATGTAATAATAATAATAATAATAATAATAATAATAATAATAATAATAATAATAATAATAATAAAGATTGTTTTATTTTGTTGAGACGTGTGTCAAATGGGTAGTGGCGGAGCTTGAACTTTTAGTTGGTAGGGCCGAGAGTTACGATACGAAAATTTACGCAAAATCAAATCAAGTCGGTAGGGCCAGACTCATATATTATACACAAATTTTTTTTGATGAAAATGGAAAAATTTACACTACTAAGCCAGAAAACGATGGGGCCAGGACAGCCCGACCTTTAATACGCTCCGCCCATGTGTGTGTTTGTGTGTGGTTTTATAGGGGGTGAGAGAGTACGGTGCAAGACGACGGCGTTTGGGGGATGGAAGATGGTGGTGGAGTTGGAAAGAGAGAAGGCAAGCCAGTTGTTGTTATGATCCTGAAGGTGTGGTGGTTGATTAGATGGATTCATATTGTTCATGGTTGTTTCTTGATATGTGTGTGTGTGTGACACAAAGTGTGTTGAGTTTGAATATAATTTTTTTTTTGTCTGAGTTTTTTCTTTGGGAACTAGCGTTGCTTATGTAATGTTATGTGCTTGGAGACAGGAGAGATGATTTTGGGGTGATGTGTCTATGCACTTTTTCTTTTTTTGGAAGTGGGGGTAAACATTATTTGAAGTTAAAAGATTTAGATTATTCTACTTCATCCAAAAAGATGGTATGTGTTTAAACTTTTGAAGTTACTTGAAGTTATAAGACTTGATTATTCTACACTTCATCCAAAAAGATGATAAAGAGGAAAAAACAATTGCTGAATGGTAATAATGTAACAAAATCCATTATTTTAGTTCAGTTTTGTATGGCTTACCGAAAGTAGAGGATAAATCAAAAGTTAAAGAGCAACCCAAGATTTTTGTACTTATTTTTAAGGTGATGTATTATAGGATGTGGTTGACCGGTCCGGTTAGGCTGGATGATGAAGAATGAAGTCTCTGCTGTCTCAGCATTGCGTGGACGTCATGTTAAAAGTGATTAGAATAAAGTCCCTCCAATAACTAACAGAATATACATAAAGCCCTCTCAATCATTACCCAATTATTTATTTATTTTTAAATTTATTTTATATTTAAATTTAAGTAAATAAAATAAACTTAAAGTAAATAAAAAATAATAAAAACACAAAAATAACATTTAAATAAGACATAACATCCATTAAAAAATAAATAAAATTTAAACTAAAAAAGAAAAACTAAAAAAAAAAAACTTAATACCAAAAACAAAACTACTAGATTTATCTCGAATACGTTGTTTCTCTATTTCCATTATCTTCCGGTCGTCATCGGGGAGATACGTAAAATCTTTGTGAAGGAACTTAAGATCTTGCAGCCTTTGCCTTTCCAATTGCAATTATTGTTCTTGTTCCTTCAACAAAAGAATACGAGCAAGTTTTTCGTCCAATATGGAGAAGTTTGGACCACCCTCAGATCCGTTGTTCTTGATGACCAGGTGGCTTTGCTTTTGACCACCCTCAATATCCGTTGTTCTTGATGACCAGGTGGCTTTGCTTTTGGACATCGCTCGTGCAGCTGCCTTACTTTTATCTCTCCCGGGCAAGCGTGTCAACTCAACCGGCTATACACGAGTGAGGCTTCGCTCGTGCAACTGCGTTACTTTTATCTCTCCTGAGCGGACGTGCCAACTCAACCGGCTCCTCAAAATCAAGGTCGTCGGTGACGTCGTTTAAGTTTAATCGGGAACGAGCATCTGATCCACCTATAGACGAGTGAGGCTCATGGAATTTATGGAAAAGTTGAGCACTGAGGTTTCAGAACTCAAAGAGTCTGTCACCAAAGTATCTCAACTAAAGTCCAGTTGTCCCAATAATACACTTAACAGCTTGCCTCCTTACAAAAGGAGTTTGAGTCCCTAAAACACTTAGTTATTCAACAAAATCAGCCACCAGCCACAGAAAGCTCAATTGCTTGAGAGGGTAATACCACCTCCTTCCATTACAGCAGGAGGGTTATCAACCACTCTCCAACAAATCCTTGAGCCCATGATATCCAAGGTTTTTGCCTCCCTTAAGGACAATTGATCTTAGAGATGTTCTCTTGAATCATGAATCAGTTGATACCAAAAAGATGTTGGATGACGCTCTTGAAAGGGTACCTAAACCCAAAGAAAATGAGGCAGACTCTTTTGATAAAGAAGCCATGAATGCATAAGGTAAAATAGCTGATAAAACCCAACCAAATGTTTCTGCCAAAACACTAACCCTATTAAAAAAAAAAAAAAAACAATCATCTTCACAATCTAAAACCATTACACTTCCACGTCCACCTCCACCACAATCAAGAACAAAGCCCAACCACCAAAATCTAAAACCTGCACTTTTACATTGTCACCATCATCTTAGCCTCCTAAAAGTACATCATCCACTTTAGTAACTCAACAAATACATGTAACACCCTAAAATTCGTTAAACATGATTAAAACTATTATAACATGCCTTATCTAGAGGCTAGGACAAGATAAGGATTATGATTAAAATCTTCAAAAGTTTCATATGATCAACACTTAATATGAGTTAAGTGTTTTAAGAATTCACATGTTAAATTATTCATAAAAGCAACTAGAGGGACTAAGCTTGTCAACAACAAAACTCATGGGAGGTGTTGTATGTGTTGAAAACAAAACATCCAGATTTCCATTCTCTGGAAAATTGATCAACGCACCCACAGACACACTATTTCACACACACAATCCTAAGATCATAACAATTAGCCCCAAATCAACTACAAGTCCAAGAATGGTAGCTGCATGTCATAAGATTTAATCATCTAAACCTTGTTTCATCTCTAGGTAAGCTTGATTCCCATTCAATTTGATATGATCTTGCTCTATGTGATAATTATGAAAACCTAGAGTCTTTGACTAGGATGAATTGATAACTAAGGAGGATGCCTCTAGTATAAGAGGTCTCAAAAACGAAATCAATCTAGTGAAAATCATAGTAACTTGTAACCTTGAAGAAATTCTTAAAGTACATGATATGAATGGTGGGTTCATCTTGAATTGAAGATAAAATTTGGGAATTTGAATAATAATGTGTGTGTGCCTTCATTCAAACAATGATAAAAAATGAAACAAGTATAGTTGAATGATATTGAAGTATGAGTATTGACGTAGGCATGATTTCATAGACTATGTAATCTACAAATGAAAGTTGCAAAATCCCGCCCACCAAGCGCTCGATGAAATGCCACAATGAAGCTCAACTTCATTGGACCGTAGGCCTTGCAATGAGGACCTATCAAACTCATAATGATGCTTAAACAAATGTCTAACCACATGTTTATGAATGTTCTTTGGGAATACTTGCTAGGTACTAAGCAAGAAGCTTCAGGGAGTCAAGCGGTAAGAGATTCAAAGCAAAAAGGTCGTGAGTAAGCTGCGTGTCACTATGACTCGTATGCATATGTAGAGTCTCTAGTTTCATGTTTCTTATATTGTCTTTAATGTGGAATGCACCTTGTGGGGTGTTTGGAAATCACAAGGTGCATTCCACATTAAAGACAATACAAGAAACATGAAACTAGAGACTCTACATATGCATACGAGTCATAGTGACACGCAGCTTACTCACGACCTTTTTGCTTTGAATCTCTTACCGCTTGACTCCCTGAAGCTTCTTGCTTAGTACCTAGCAAGTATTCCCAAAGAACATTCATAAACATGTGGTTAGACATTTGTTTAAGCATCATTATGAGTTTGATAGGTCCTCATTGCAAGGCCTATGGTCCAATGAAGTTGAGCTTCATTGTGGCATTTCATCAAGCGCTTGGTGGGCGGGATTTTGCAACTTTCATTTGTAGATTACATAGTCTATGAAATCATGCCTACGTCAATACTCATACTTCAATATCATTCAACTATACTTGTTTCATTTTTTATCATTGTTTGAATGAAGGCACACACACATTATTATTCAAATTCTCAAATTTTATCTTCAATTCAAGATGAACCCACCATTCATATCATGTACTTTAAGAATTTCTTCAAGGTTACAAGTTACTATGATTTTCACTAGATTGATTTCGTTTTTGAGACCTCTTATACTAGAGGCATCCTCCTTAGTTATCAATTCATCCTAGTCAAAGACTCTAGGTTTTCATAATTATCACATAGAGCAAGATCATATCAAATTGAATGGGATAATAAAAGTTGAATTAATTAAGTTTTAGGCTACATTCAGTGCTTGCTAGCCGTAACCCATGGCTTCAGGCCGCAGGTTACGACCAAATAAGCAAAAAAAAAAAAAAACAGAACTTGTTGGCCGTAACCCCTGGTCATCTGGCCGTAGGGTATGGCGAGCATCAGCATCATCACTATGGCCATAACCTACGGCCATCAAGCCGTAGGTTACGGCGGGCAGGGGCGGACCTAGTCAAGGACTAGGGGCTGCGCCCGTTGCTCCTGAAAAACGCCCGCGTAGTGGAAAAAAAAAATTTTTTTTACGATTTTTCAAAAACGTTACTACTGAAATAGAATTTACGTTGCTACTAGAATTTAATAAACGTTACTACTAAACGAAATTATACGTTACCACGTTACGTTACTCGAAAAAATATTTACCGAACTCGACTAATGATAACTAATCTAATACCTATCATACAATACTAAGTTACTAACCCAATAGGCCAATAGTCCAAAAACCAAAGCCCACCCTTTTCCCTAACCCAAGCCCAAAAACCAAAGCCCACCCATATCAATCATTTAGTGGATTTGTGAAAAAAAAATAAAAAAATTAAAACATCCAGCAGCAGCAGCAGAGCTCGACAACAGCAGACAAGGAAGAAAAGTTTCAACCAAACCCTAACCCAACCCAGCTGCTCCCCAGCCCTCCGCCGCCTGTCAGCCTCCGGCCCTCCGCCGCCTGTCACCCGGCTCCGCCTGTCTGCTGTCCTGCAGTGCAGCGGCTGCAGTAAGGGTTTTTTTTTTTTTTTTTTTAACTTATTGTGTTAATTAGCTTTATTATCTAGTTATTGTGTCGGAAAGTTATGGTAATCAAAGAAACCGTAAGAATGTCGTTACTAACCGACATCATTTTGAAGTTGAAGTTTTTAATACGGTTTTGGATTTGCAAATTCAAGAACTTGAAAGTCGATTCAGTGAGGTATCAACAACTTTGATAGATAATATGTCGGGTTTAAATCCTTGTGATTCGTTTTCTAAGTTTGACATACCTAAGATCCTAGCATTTTGTGAGATGTATCCGAATGATTTTAGTGAAGAGGAAAGAGGATGCCTTTCGGGTGATCTTTCGGTATTTTATCACACATTAAAGGAAGATGAAAAATTTGCAAAACTAAATGGAATGTGTGATCTTGCTCGTGTAATGGTGGAAACGGAAAAACATAAAACTTTTCCTTTGGTTTATCGGGCGTTGAAGTTAGCATTAGTTTTGCCGGTTGCAACCGCAACCGTTGAGAGGTGTTTTTCTAAGATGAAGCTTATCAAGACGGATTTACGCAATAGAATGGGTGAGGACTATTTGAACAATGCTTTGATTTGCGCGGTTGAAAGAGACACTTTTGATAAAGTCAAAGAAGATGATGTAATGGCTCGATTTCAAGCTTTCAAGAACCGAAGAGGCGAAATCTATTAGGTATGTGTCTAAAATTATCTATTATCATGTTGTTATCTTTATTTCCTTTACATTGTATGAAACTATGGCGAAATTTTTTTTTTTTGAACGTTGCTACTGAAAAATATTTCTAGATCCGCCACTGACGGCGGGTTCTTTTGGACCATTTTTTTTTGTGTAATGCATCAATTAACATGCGTTATCATAACTTAATTGATCCTAATTAAACTTAATCATGATGGAACCTTTGGTTTGTTTAAAAACGGCTTCAAGGAGAATAAATCAAGCTCTTTTATGAAGAATCAAACGCATACAAAAATCAAGCTTCCGCATTCTCATTTTGTATTCGGGTTAAAATGACATTATTCGAAGGACATGTAATCAAACCTAACTTTTAAAAACATGAACATGTATCGTGATATTTTGTAAAACTCATGTGATTAATGTGGATGAACCTGACTTTTGATATAAAAAACATATGAAAATTTGTGTATTTGGCACGGGTCTTACAAGTGGTAATCAGAGCCCAAGGTTGAGTAAAGTATGCATTTGATTTGAGCTAGATCATCAATCCGGGAAGGAAGTTAAATTCCAAATTATCTTATCTAGTCAAATAACATGTATGTCATGATTGAACTCGACTCAATCAGGTTTGGACACGGGAATAGTGCATTAAGTACTAGAGCCCGGAAACAGACCAATTATATGGTCATGGTGAGCCGGAACTCAACCGAACTGGAAATTGGGAATTCGTAATCTCATCATCTTTGGGTGTAAACGAATAAATAAATTCGAAACGTATCTAGCGCATGTTAAAATCTTTCAACACAAGATGGCTAATGATTCCACATCTAGTAGACAAACTCCCGTCACTGGGGAGGAGATCAAGGAAGTCGTTTCCAAGGAGATAGGGATGGTTATACAAAATGTTATGCCCGGTTTTCTAAATGAGCTACAAAAAAACACTTCTTGCAATCATTGAAGAGAAGTGTAATGAAATCAAAGAGAATGTTCTCCTGGAAGTCATCCGAAACAAAGCCTGAAAATATGTCCATATGATAAATTTATGGCATGCAAACCCCGACCTTACGAATGGGAGGTAAACCCGGTGGAATGCTGATGTGTGTAAATGTATATATAAAAATAACACAAGCTTTAATTAAAACGACCCACCTAAAAACTACACACGCACGGCAAGTGTACCGGTCGCAAAGCAGTAAACAGATAAGACCGAGTATCGAACCCAAAGACGCGAATGCAACTCTAGATCACAACCTCTACCGAATACTAGCCTAAATAAATATATACTTAAATGGGGGGTTAATCTAATAATTATAAACTTAGAAGAAACTAAATATAAATAAAATAACCTCGACTGCTTATACGAAACTAGAAACTTGGAGAAATCAGATAGAAAGAAGGCTGGTTACTTAGGTAAAATCCCTAGACACTAGCAATAAATCCTAAATCTGGTAATTAACTTGAGACCCTATTCTTATCTAACAAACCTCCTGTCAAGGATGGCTCACTAGACTCAAGGCGGGACAAGTGTAGAAATGCTAAGATGGATCCGGATCGCCCTAGCGTACCAAAATCCCACAGAAATCAGATTAAAACCTCTCCTGGATTAAAACCTTCTAACTATGAAGCAGACTTAAACTCTACTGAAGAAAACCTAGGAAAACTCTAAACACAGACAAGTAGCGACTCCCGCCCTAGCGCTTGCCAACTACCGAACAATGCCTAGTTAGTTACCTAGCAATCTCGAGTTAGATTTCTCACCCTCAAGAATGGACTGCACGTCTTAGTTAATCTATTATATTAGTTTGTTATACTTGTGTCGTACTCCAACTTCAAATACTAGCACGCTAACCTAAGTTGACGAACTAGATTGATTTCTAGACCTAGGGGTATCTCTACATGCCTAGCTCCACAAAACCAATAAACAAACTTCAAATAAAATTAACACCAACACACATATATCAAATCCAACAATAAAATTAAAACCATGTAATTCTACACATCAAGGTTAAAAACCAAAAATCATTAAATACTGCAAAAAGCGTGTCTAGTTCATAAACCTAAGCAATCATAAAAGTCTAGTTCATAATTATAATCAGAAACATAAATCCAAAGTCTATAAAAAACAATTTCATCATGTCTCTAAATAAATAAAAACGATAAATAAAACTAA
This sequence comes from Ambrosia trifida, assembly GCA_028751855.1. Classification (NCBI taxonomy): domain Eukaryota; kingdom Viridiplantae; phylum Streptophyta; class Magnoliopsida; order Asterales; family Asteraceae; genus Ambrosia; species Ambrosia trifida. The sequence continues at coordinate 54,592,597 of CM054132.1, read as the reverse complement.
ACCAAACCCGAGGTTTCTTGAATATTAATCTTTAACATGCCCGGGACCTTCTCCACTCCTAAAAACTCCAAAGCTCCTACTGGTCAATCACCACAGCTTGTTCGATTGAATGAATACGGCTGATCCAAAAATAATATTCTCTTCCAATGAAATATAATTATCTCTTCCCTTCAATAATTTGTCGCTCTCCACGATTTACTTTTTTTTCGGCTGCCTTCTTCTAAAAAATTAATAACCCTCAAAAGTAACTATTGGGCTTCGGCCCTTTTTCAGGTGAAAGTGAAAGAATATCACATAGTTTTCATTTTGGTATTATTATTACTATTTAGCATTATAAATCCGTGCTCTTGACTCGGGTGTTTTTGACTCGACCAAAGTTGCTCGTTTACGCTCCAACGTCCATGAACACCTACAAAATATAAAATAAATAAATAAATACTAATAAAAAGACCCAAACTAATAAAAATCAATGAAAACCTATACTAAATAAAATAGACCGGTACAAGCCTAAAACTAATAAAAACACTATATAAACAACTCGAAAACTATACAAACTTTACACTGAAAATAGATGTATTTTACAATATATCAAATGCCAACGGTGGCTTTCCGAGACGGAAGACATATTCGAAAGGACGGGTTGTGATGCGGAAGACCGCGTGGCATACGCCATGGGTCAATTAAGAGACTTAGCCAAGAATTGGTGGGATGTGAAAAAGAGAAGTCTGAGCTTAGAAGCCATGTGGGCCATGACTTGGGAGGAATTTAAAGTTCCATTCCTTCAACATCATAGCCCCAAAGCGGCTGTAAATCAAATCAAGGAGGAATTTACGAGACTCTGACATCAAGGTGAGATGATTGATAAGATCACCAGAATTTAAAGTTCCCTGTCGGCCTAGTCTAGACTTGATCCCTTCAACGATACTACAGTTCATCCTTTCAACTTGTCCGTTGGATTGTGGGTAGGCCACCGAGCTGAATACTTATGTAATTCTATATTGTTTACACCATGAGCTAAAAGGCTTCTTAGCGAATTGTTTGTCGTTGTCAGTGACCAACACTCCAGAAAGGACGAAACGACATATTATGCTTTCCCACACAAATTCAATGATCTTCTTTCCTGATATCTTCCCTAGAGGCTTCACTTCAGGCCATTTTGTGAAGTAATCTACGGCCACAAGCAAGTATTTGACTTATCCTTTGGCTGGGGGGGAATGGTCCAACGATGTCCATTCCCCACTTGTAGAAAAGCCATGCTGAGTTGATAGGTACCATATCCTGTTTCGGGTTCTTGGGGACGGGAGCATGTATTTTGACAGGCTTCACATTTTTTTAGTTGCTCGGTGGCATCTCGGTGCATGGATGGCCAAAAGTACCCGAGGTTCATGAGCTTGGCTACCACCGATCTTGGACCATAATGAGCCCCACAATGGGGCTAGATAACCCTTTTTATAAAGGATACCGTCTTGCAACACATATTGCCTGGATTTGATCCGAACTCTTTCAGCTTCAGTGTGATCAACAGGCAAGTCACTTTTTCATAAGAATTTTATGAAGGGGGTCATCCAACTTGGCCCATCATCAGTGATGACATCTTGCACTTCGAGTTCCGGGATGGAAGGGGACTTGAGTACTTCAACGAGTACCTTCTTAGTGAGGTGAGCAATGTTTAAGGAGGCAAGCTTGCTCAATGCATCCGCCTTTTTGTTTTGTGAACGAGGAACCTGCTGTGCAAGATTGGAACATGCTCATTGCTTCTTTTGCCTTTTCTCGATACTTCTTCATGTTTGGTTCCTTGGCGGTGTAACTGTCATTTACTTGACTCGAAACTAGCACTGAATCTGTGAAAACTTGAAGCCTTTGGACGTCCATCTTTTTAGCAAGCTTTAATCCGGCTATTAAGGCTTCATATTCGGCTTCATTGTTGGTTGTATGAAATTCAAGTCGAAGAGCATACGTGAATTCCAACCCTTCAAGGTTAATTAGGACGAGACCAGCTCTTGATCCTTCGATGCTGGAAGCTCTGTCGGTAAAAAGCTTCCAGGCTTTAGGATCAGGGGATTCATCGACTGGGATATTAACTTAAGCCACTTCTTCCTTTGGAATTTCTATAATAAAATCAACAAGTATTTGTGACTTGACTGCTTTTCTAAGGACGTAGGTGATTTTGTGTTCACCTAGTTCGACAGCCCATTTGGCTAATCGTCTTGAGGTTTCAGGCATTTCAAGCACACTTTTGATAGGTTGATCAGTGACCACTTGTATTGGGTGTGCTTGGAAGTACCTTCTAGCTGTTTGCACTAGGGCTAGGGCCAGTTTTTCCAAAGGAGGGTACATGACCTCTGCTAATTTTAGGAATTTAATGAAGAAGTAGACAGGTACGTGAGCCTTGTCTCGTAATATTGTAAGAACAACACTGAGGGCTTCTTCAGCAACCGAGAGGTAGACAAAAATCATTTCCCCTAGTTCAGGAGCAGCAATGGTTGGGAGGGAAGCCAAGTGTTGCTTCATTTGGTTGAAAGCTTCCTCCACTTCTTCGGTCCATTTGAAGTCCTTCTTATCAGTGCACCCTTTCAAGGTTTTGAAGAAGGGTAGGGATCTTTCAGGTAGTTTAGACATGAAACATTTCAAGGCTGCAAGCTTTCCATTCATATTTTCCACCTCCTTCTTCGTTTAAGGAAACCTTGTGTCCAGGACAGCCTTAACCTTATTGGGATTAGCTTGGATGCTTTGTTTTCCCACAATGTGGCCCAAGAACTTGCCTTCTTCAAAACCGAACGATCATTTAACCAGGTTAAGTTTCATGTTGATCATTTTGAGATTGTTGAAAGTTTCTTGGATGTCTTCAAGCATTTGATCTTCAGTTTTGCTTTTGATCACTAAGTCGTCAACATAAGCTTCCATGTTCTTGCCGATTTGAGTTGTGAAGTGGCACCTGCTTTATCAACCATTCTTTAATAAGTGGCACCTGCATTTTTTAAACCAAAAGGCATTTTTCGATAACAGAAAATACCTTGGTCAGTATGGAAAACAATTTTCTCTTCGTCATCCTCTTTCATTTGGATCTGGTAGTAACCCTTGTAGGCATCCAAAGAAACATTTGAAAGGGAATCCTGTAAGAGAGTCAACCTTGAGATCAATTTCGGGAAGGGGGTAAAAATCCTTGGGACATGCTTTGTTGAGATCTTTGAAGTCTATGAACATTCTCCAAGAATCATCAGGCTTCCTAACCATCACGGGGTTGGCTACCCATGATTGATATATAACTTCTCAAAGGATTACAGCTTGTACAAGCTTATCTACCTCTTAACAAGCAGCCAAACTTCTTTTAGGTGCAAGGCTTCGTTTTTTTCTGTACTACAGGCTTAACATCAGGGGAAATCCTGAGCTCGTGCTCAGTAATGTCCCGGGGGATGCCAGTCATATCTCCGGGGCAGCAAGCAAAAATATCGACATTGTTTTGTAGCAACCTTTAAAGCTTCAAAGGGGTATCTTTAGTAAGCCTAGTGTTTACCCTAATCCTTTTTTCAAGATAATAGGGGTTAATGCTTATGCCTCGTCCATCCCTTTTAGGTTGACCATCCTCTACCGTAAGTGCTCCTATTGAGGGTTGAAGGGTTGCTACCCCGTTTTCAGTGGGGAATTTCACACTTTTCTGATCGATGGAGACGACCATATCGAATGTGGCCAATCCTGGCCTTCCGATGATAACATCATGGTTGGAAAGTAGGTTGGGAACCATAAAGGTGAGACAGTTCTCTTCATCTTTCCTTCGGAAAAACAAACATCAAGTGTTATCTGCCACAAGGACTTAATAGGTATATCTGCTATACCTTTGATGAAAGACTCAGTCGGCTGAAGCTTGGAGCGTTCGCTTGCACTTAGCAAGTTGAAGTGTTTTTCAAACATGATCTATGTGGCAGCCCCGATGTCGATCTAAGCCCTTTACGTTTGGATTGAACCTGTCAGAGCTTCCATCACTAGAGGGGCATGGCTCTTTTCTCCCTCGGGTGGGGGAAAGCAAACACATTGACGTTCCCAAGCCTCCAACTATAAACTTTTGTTGCGAGTCTCTTGTTCGAAGAGTACCATGTTGACTTCCTTCTTTTTTCCATCGGCCATATTATCTTTCACTCCCTTGACCAGATGAGCAAATTCTCCTGACTTGACGGATTCCTCGATTCTTTTATTAAGTTGGAAGTAATCATTGGTATGGTGTCATTTTTCTTCATGGAAATCACAATATTGGCTAGATTTTTCGTTTCTTTTGCTCTTAGACAGATGCCGAGGAGGCCTGAAGCTGTTCTTGACTTCTTCAGTGGTGAGGATCTCTTGTGGGGGTTTTTTTGAGGGCAGTAAAGTTCACATTTCTATCTCTGCTTGAAGGGTTCTCTCAATCAGACCTTCGAGAGTCAGATCCTTTGTGTCGTTGGTCATAAGACCCAAAGCTTCCCCTTTTTCGTTGCGTTGTGGAATAGAACTTATCCAATTGGCAGCTCTTTTTCTCTGTTCCTTGATATCTACATATTCCTCTCCTCGAATGTGAGCTTCGGCCCGTTCAAGGGCTTCTTCAAGAGTTCTTGGGAGACTATTATTGAAATCTCTGGTAAGGTATTTGGAGTTTATGGCATTCATGAATCCTGCAACCTTCATCTTTTCATCAACACCAACATAGGTAAGACCTTCGTTCATGTAACGTTCGATGAAGTCTCGAAGGCTTTCATCGTCCCTTTGCTTGATCTGGAAGATGATGGTTACGCTTGCTGGGAGAAATTGGCCAAGAACCCTTTGCCCAGATCGTCAAAGGACCGGATACTCCCAGCAGGAATGTCATTAAACCAAATCCGGGCTGAACCAACGAGTTTTGCATGAACATGAGGCAACACTCGGGATTCCCCCATATTTCCATCCTGGCAGCACCCGAAAAGATCTGTAAATGATCTTTGGGGTCATCGGTGCCGTCATAGGTTTTTATGTGAGAGGGCATTTTTAGCTTGTTAGGGAATTCATAGTCGGCGATTTGTGAAGAAAAGCACGAAGGCCTGCTACCAGTGGCGGATACAGAAAAATATTGTACGGGGGGCACAATCAGGATCGCAGCTTGATAGGGGCGGGAGGGGGCGCCCGACCCCCCCCCCCCCTGAAATTTTTGCTCAAAAGTTCCGATTATATAATATTCGAATAGAAATTTTTTGGTATATTCGGTTTCGACCACCATGCCCGGTGACTTCCGACAAGTGATTTTAAAACCGGACCGGACAATGAACCGGTCTCCTTACTGGTTCACTGGTCGGACCGGTCCAACCAGTCAAACCAGATATACGAACTCTGTGTGTGTGTGTGTATGTATGTGTGTATGTGTATAAAGAATCAAATGATAGATACGGTAATCATACTTGCATCATTCTCTTCTCACATATGGACCACAAGATTACAATTTATTTATTATTATATTTCAAAACCAATGTTTTTTCATGCTCCTGACAATCAACCAAATAATACCAAAAGTCCAAAAGCCTCACACAATTTTAAATTAAAAAACTCATCTCTCTTCCCCATATATGTCGTCTCCTCCATCTCCATTCCAGCCTTTATCTTTGCAATTCCGTATCATTGACCAGCTAGATACACCTAAGAAGAAGCTCGTTTTCATCTTTTTCGTAACTCCCTTCTTTACTGTGTCAGCCACTTGTCACCGCCAATTGTTGCCGGAAAAAAATACATTTTCCAGTCCGGCAGTCCGACCGTGGGCACTGGGTTTTTCAATCGTGGGCACCAAGTTTTCATCATGGTGGGCACTAGGCTTCTCAAATGGGTGGGCACTGGGTTTTTCAGATAGAAAACATGAAGGCAACCTGAATCGTACGATGGGCACTGGCCCACCGTGGAACGTGGGTGGCTCCACCACTGGCTGCTAGGCTTGTAGGGTTTGTTCATATCATTCTCGATTCTAGTGTTGGTGTTGTCATTCGAGCTTCCTTGATGTGTGGCCAGTGCTTGACTAATAAGTTGTTGCCAATGAAAATATACCATTATTTGAGCCATCATTTGAGGCATAGAGTTGAAGCCTTAAGGCTGGACTCCAAGCCATGGGCAGGGATGTTGGTCTAGAGTGACCTCGTGTCCTACAGGCATGCTTGGGACCAAAGGTTAAGAGGTGAACAAAGGAAAGATGGTTGGATTTGGTCTTCCAATTACCTGGTAAGGACTAGGGTTGAAAGGAGTAAAAGTTGAACTTGGGTCAGCTCCTAAGTGAGGAGGAGTAGCCTGAGAGCTTGAAGGAAGAACGGGAGGAGGAGGAGGTGGTCCGGTGAAAGTGAGGGTTCCTCCTCGTCATAGTCTAGTCGGATCCTCACTCCTTTTTCCCTTTCCTTGTTCACATGTTGGTTGAGAAGAGATCTCAACTATAAGAATTTTCTTGCAACTCCCTTGGGTGTCAGATCTATGCGTTCAGGTGTACGCATAGGGCCGAGTTGAGGAGATGCAACTCCTGAATGAGAGGGAGTTGGGGTTAGAAAGAGAGAAAACTCCAGGGATGTGAGCCCCGTGGGAGTACTTCCTGGAGTAGAGAAATGTGTAGACCTGTTTAACGAGGTCTGGTCAGCATTTGGTGTCTCACTGGTGTTGTGAGGTGCTTGGTTCACCTCCTTCGGGGACTCGTGGTCTGACATTTCAAGGAGTTGGAGTTACACAACTGATTTATGAAAAGAATTCAATGGCGCATCCCCACGGTGGACGCCAACTTGTTGCTACAACAAATAATGGTCCAACGTTAAGAAAGAGTCTCACATAGGTAAAAAGGTTAAGGGTTTCGGTTAACCAAACGCATGTCGTGGAGTCCCTCTACATTGTAAACGTAGATGGGAGATTCAAGAGTTTTTATGTTTTTGTTGTTGTTATTCTGATTTGAGATAGACCCAAAGCCAGGATGTAGTTGTTATTGTTTTTAGTTTCTGATAGGTGAAGTTGAGAGAAGATCATACGTAAAGTATGATCTTTGAGAAGGAATGGAAATGTGTGTGTGTGTGTGTGTGTAAGGGACAATCAGAAAGTATGACTGATCCTCAGCTTTATAGAAGAGGAATCTTCTATATGGGGAATGAGAAAACTCTTGATGCATATTACAACAAAGGACCATCCACTTTTAGCCGATGAAGGCTTGAGACTTGCGGGTAATAGAGTGTGACTTCCACACGTGGTGGTTGTGGCCAGTTGTGGGAGTCAACCAAGAAAGTGGTGACAAGACAACTCACTGATCTGGCTTCTTTTGCTGATGGCAGACATCACTTTACGATCCTTTTAAGATTTCAACATTCCAAGCAAGTTACGTTATGCTATGTAATTAGTTTATTAGCTTTAGACTACTCACGTCATCACAACCCTATAACAAGTAAAAGGGTGAATGGCTTTGCAGGATGATTGGTGTTGTGATCCAATTAAAATGAAATAGGAGGTTAGGAAGTTTTTTGCAAAAAAAAAAAATAATAAAAAAAAAATAGGGAACCAATGCAGCAAAGGCCGGAATTTTCATGCAGTGACATCAAACAGATCTTGGATGAGGATGCAAGTTATCTTATCGCCTCGTTCACGCCTGTTGAAATTAAGGAAGCTGTTTGGGGTGTGGGATTGACAAGGCGCCAGGACCTGATAGATTTAACTTCGCCTTTCTTAAGCATTGTTGGAATATATTCAAAGAAGATTTTTGCAAAATTTTGGAGGACCTTCACTGAAGTGGCTCGATTAGTCAGGGTTGTGCATCGTACTTTATTCCGAACTAATATCAACATGTCTTTAAAAATGTGCTGACAATTAAGATTCCTAAGAACAAACATATTTCTTTCCTACTCGGCTACGATTCCACTATACATAGAGGCATAGATCTACAACGCACATCAAGCTTTATTTTTTCTCAAAGGAAATAAGCACAAAGATCATCATTTTAGCCGGATGGATCATATTTTGCCATAAGAGAAAAATAAACCATCACCTTGTGATGATAAAGTATTTTAGACAGTCAAGATGAGTTCGACCCGTTAAGACTATCCGTAGTGGGTAGAGGTGAGTGGGGGATTTATCGAATAATATTGTGTCACGTCAACGCTTACTTGGCACTGGATAGCGACCGGCGGTCGCTCGCTAGAGGGTGTTATGGGTCCAGGTGAGTAAGTTTTTTTTACCAAATCTATTTACATATTTACCACAATTTTTTTATAAAACAAACATTAAACTAAAAATAAAATAAAAGTTACACTAAAATAAAAAAAAAACATTACATTATAAAAAAGAAAATTACACTAAAAAAATTACACTAAAAAAAAGGAAATTACACTAAAATAAAAATAAAAACCTAACGTACGCCCAAGCGTAACATTTGCCACGCCGAAACATTGTGAAAGTTATGGCCAACCGTCCGAAGGTATTCCACTTTGGCGAAGGCGACGGGCACGTTATCGGTTTCGTCGGGCATATCTTCCTTCACCGCTTTGTACGCGGTTTTGAAGTTTTTACACTTCGATTTCAAGTCCTCGAACTTGTGGGAGATGGAGTCATTGGTACGGTTGGTACCCCCTACAAGGGTACCGAACTCGGCCAAAACCCGGTGCCACTGTGGGTCGCGAGCCCCATAGCCACGGCTTGACGAAGCAGCGTCACCGTGAACTTGTTGGTACGCGAGCACGAATGCTAACTCCTCCTCCTTAGTCCACTGCACCATGATGAAGTTGGGTTTGAAAATTGAAGGTTTAGGATTTGAGTTTGTGTAAAGAAGATGATGGTTTGTGTGTGCGAAGAAGAAGGTGGTTTGGTAAATAAATATAGGGGGTAATTAATTTGGTGGGTGAAAATTTAATTTTTTGAATTTGAAACGTGCAGCCAGCCCGCTAACGGACACGAGCTGTCTCACGTCCTATCGCTTGCTGACTCAATCACATGGAGATGTTGTGGACAGCGCTAGCCAGGTGTACAAAGTTGTGGTTCGCGGCAGGCTGCTCACAGGCCACAACGGATATTCTAAGAGTGAAAATAAAAGATCAGGACTTTACATAATAAAAATGGTTTATTTGTAATTTGAAGTTTTTCCAACGTAAACATTGATATTTATCTTTCAAGCCTTCAATATTTAATTATGCATACTTTAATTATAAGGTTGGGTTATTCTACAAAGGCTATAAAAAATGAGAAAAGTGAGAAGTCACTAGAAAATGACATGTGTTTAAAGATTAAACTATTGGGAGGGGTAATTTTGTCAAAAGCATATGCACATGCAAGTTACATGTCATTTCCACCTTCATTTTTAAATGTCCGTAACTTTTTTATACGTCATCTTTTTTAAAAAAAAATATACCATAAAATTGAGCGTCTTTTTATATTTAGTATGAGTACCATATTGTTATACTTTTGAAAAAAATTCAAAACCCACTTTCGTAAGACACAATGGAGTGTAAACCACAATGGGCATCAATTAAATGTAGGTTATAAAACATAATCAAGAGTCTAGTAAAACACAATGGGCGACATACTAAAGACACAATGAATAGAAGACTAAAACACAATGAATACTTTTGAAAAAAAAAAGTTGAAAACCCAGTTGTGTAAGACACAATGGATGACATACTAAAGACACAATGAACAGAAAACTAAAACACAATGAATACTTTTGAAAAAAAAAAAGTTAAAAACCCAATTGTGTAAAACACAATGGACGGCATAATAAGGACACAATGAACATAAGATTAAAACATAATGAATACTTTTGGAAAAAAAGTTGAAAACCCAGTTGCGTAAGACACAATGCAGATAACGTAAAACACAATGAGTACCAATTAAATATGCAATGAACAATAGAGTATAAAACACAATGAACAGTCTAATAAAACACAATGGACGACATATTAAAGACACAATAAACAGAAGACTAAAACACAATGAGTAATAGACTTAAACACAATGAACAACATAATAAAACACAATGCACACCTAAATACAAAACTCATTTGCGTAAAACACAATGAAAAGCATACTAAAAACACAATGGATAAAGTTAAATCATGTATAGACTAAAAAAACATAAATAACATATTTATAAAGCACACATGCATACTATAACACAATGAACGAGCAGAAGACACAACGGAGAAGAAAACCCATTTAACACGATTTTTTTTTTCAATTTTAATGTAGCAATGTGGTACTCATATTAAAGATAAAAAACGCTCGTTAATATGGTGAAATTTTTTTGAAAAAAAAAATGTCGTGTGAAAAAGTTGTAGACATTTTAAAATGATGGGTGGAATTGACATGTGCATTGCATGTGGAGAGAGAAAGTCAACAAATGTGGTTTTCCTTTTATGCCCTTCCTCTAATTTATTATTTATTGTTTTTAATCAAACTAATCTCAACCCTTTAAATATATGATCAATGGATCACAATCCTTCTCACTCTTCCTAGAAAAAGTGTCTTGTGTATTTGATCCTAACCCTTAATTATATTATATACTATATTAATAATACAATGTAATGAATAGTTATAGTATAGTAAAGTTTTCATTTTTTCAATTTTGGTCACTTTTTTTTTTCTTTTTTTGTTAACTTTTTTTTTCATTTTGACCACCAAATTATTACTATATATTTTTTGTTAAGTTTTTTTATTTTTTAATCATTTTGGCCACACAATGTTTTTTTATTTTTTGTTTTGTTTTTTTTTTCCCGTTTTGACCACCAACTTTTTTTTAAGGTTTTTTTCCCATTTTGGCCCCCGACATATTTTCATTTTTCCAATTTTGGCCAGTTTTTTTTTCTTTTTTTGTTAACTTTTTTTCCATTTTTACCACCAAATTATTACTATATATTTTTTGTTAAGTTTTTTTTATCATTTTGGCCACACAATGTTTTTTTACATTTTGTTTAAGTTTTTTTTTCCCGTTTTGGCCACCAACTTTTTTATTAAGTTTTTTTTCCCATTTTGGCCCCGACATAATGCGTTTTTTTACCCGATTTCACACGGGTTTGGTTTTTGTTTGTTTATTATCTATATATTTAACGATCACGAAATGAATAGCTGCTTCACTCTAACGTACGCAGCCGGCTACCGACCACATCTACCGTGCGCCATCTCCACCATGTGCCGCGGACCGCGGGAGATTCCTGGTATTCTCTGCGTAGCCACTGCCACTTTTGTATTTTCTCATTGTCCACGGTTAGTCTCTATGCCTTTGTCGGTTACCAAAATCCGCATAAACACATCATGTGAAAAAAGCGCAACGCGCGTGTCACCGACCACATCTACCGTGCGTCATCTTCACCATGTGCCGCGTACCGTGGGAGATTCCTGGTAAAATGATGATATTATTAGGGATACTTATCATAGAAATTTCACGAGCATACGCAATAATTTAGATGGAAAGTTTATGTATGATAAACTAATATCATCAACACAATGAAAATTGATTTAGGTTTGATTTGGAATTTGAAATTTCGCAACGCTATGTCATCACTTAATTATTTTTAAAAAATATTGACGCCGCCGCAATGCGCGGCTGGATAAAAACCTAGTTAATATTAATATATTATGAGTATTGTAAAATATAATGATAATCTTTCAATATTTAGGTAGACTTTAACCGAAAACCTTGTTTAGAAAATAACTTGAAAGTTTTAAAAAATGCACTTTGTGTGCTAGCTAGCGTTTGATATCCACATATCTATACATATAATAAACAAAAGCAATTTTAATGACATGGCATTCAAAGAGGCATTCTCTTCTTTAAGTGTGTCATGTGTCATCCTATGTGGCATTGAGATATTTTAAGAAAAAAATAATTTATAACAAAATTGAATTTTTCACCCTCATATTTCCTCCCATAATTTTTAAATGTTAATATCTTTAATATACGAGATTTTTTAAAGAAAAAAAATTACACCAAATTAACGAGCGTTTTATTATCTTTCCAACGAGTACCATAGTGCTATATAAAAAAAGGAGAAATTTTTTTGTGGGGTTTTGTTCTTACAGGGAAAAAACACAAAGTGTTCAAGTAAATCATTAATCATGTATAGACAAGTCACTAATTATGTTTAAATCAGTAAATATGATTTTTTTTTTCAACCAGAGCCGAATAGGTTAATAGAGTTATACGTTGTTTTAAGTTAGGTATCAATATTAGTATGTTAGAGTTGTATATTGTTAATTTGTTTTAGGTTAGATATTAATATTAGAGTTATACATCAGTCTATTTCATATGTAAAATTGATGTATCATATTAAATTTATTAACCCGGGACGCTCCCGGGTATAATCTAGTAAGTTATATAAGGTGGGCATACTCTAGTGTAAGGTTTTATTATATGATCACTCATTGGACCACAAAACCTTGGACATATAATGCAAGCTAGGGGAGTAAAGCGTTAGATTCTTCCTCTCCATACACTACCACCTTACTCTCTTTCTCTTCCTTATCGCCTATCTCACACCACCATCCTGCTTTCTCACCCATCACCCTTAATGACACGCATGTGTATCACAGCCTTTACTACTTGTGAAGGTACCATATTTATGTGATTTACCCAGTGTTTTTAGAACCGGACTAAACGCCAAACCAGTCTCCATACTAGTCTATGGGGTTTGACGGGATGTAAGAACAGAATTGCGTCGTAAATATTTTAAAAATAAGGCAAAATGGAAATAAATAATCCCAACTATTCACTATTGGCCAATAACAGTCCCAACTACAAAAATCACCAATATTGGTCCCAACTTTCAAAAAATTGGAATATAATGGACCATCACTGACGGAAGGTTAACACCGTTAACCCCTGCTTACGTGGCTTGCTGAGTTGGCTTTCAAACGTGGCATAAGTTTGTTTATAACACTGATGACGTGGAAAATTTGTATTTAAAAAACAAGGACATCGATGATCAGTTCATAACACTCAAACATCAATCACACACTCTCACTCTCAAATCAAACTCTCACAACCTAACAAACCCTAATCACCTGCAAGGAAGCAACGAAGAAGAAGCTGATCGTCGATCAAAATCAAATGGGGGAAGATACAATCAACGTCCACCTCTAGACTAATGGCAAACTTGAACTTGGTACTCCGATTAGAAGGTATGTTGGGGGGAAATCAAAAAAATTAGGGTTAGATGTTGATAAACTTTCGTTTTTTGAGCTAGTAGATTATGCACAAGAATATGGTTCATATGAATCCAAAGATTTTCACATGTACTGTCGTATTCCACGTTATGGTGATTTGAAATGTTTGGTTAGTGATAAAGATGTGTCTGAAATGGCGTCATTAGTTGGTCAAGATGAAAGCTTTATGGTATATGTTCAAATGGGTCCGATTAACAAACCAGATAAACCTGTAGGAGAGTCTAGCAAACAGCCCATTGATGAGAATGAGGCCCAACCCAATATGAAGCCCAATACCCAGCCCGATAGCCCCTACTTGGTTGGTTGCTCTTCATCCCCAGGTTGTTTGAGTCCTCCTGGTAGTTCACCTGTTAGGTACTCAATGCTTACAGCTAGGAAACAAGTTAGGTCACCAGTTAGTGGGCATTTAGCTACAATAGTTGAATCACCAATTAGATCACCATCAAGAGGGTATACTAAGGCTACAACAGCTAGAAGGTTTGTATCACCAGTTAGACCAACACCACCACCACCACCAACTGTTCCACCACCACCACCAACTGTAGAAATGGTTAATGAAGAAGTTTCTGATGAGGAGATAAATATTGTTGGGTTAGATGATATTGTTGGGTCAGATGAGGAGGTAAATATTGTTGGGTCAGATGAGGGTTCTGATTTAGAGGGTTCAGAAGATGATGATTCAAATGATGAAACTTATAAAGTTGAGTTGTTGATGATGCTGATGGTTCTGACCAAGATGATGACGAGTGGAGATCTTCAGTAGCTAAGTTAAGGAGGGCTAATGAAAAAGAAGCTGAAAAAAAAAGAAGTTTATACTTGAGCAGTGTCTAAAACAAGCTGATGATGCAGTAGGTAATGATCTTGTGGAAGCAGATAGCAGCTATGATGATTCAGATGGTGATGTGCAAACCCTTGGGGAAAGTGAAGATGATGATATCAGAGGGAAGAAGTATAGAGAACGTGTTCCAATTGTAAATGACAAGACTGGCTGGAGTAAGTTTACATGGGTTCTTGGGATAAGGTTTCCTACTAGAGATGCTTTTAAGGATATTGTTAAAACGTATGCAGTAGCAAATGGTAGAAATCTTGTGATTTCAACAAGTAACAATAACAGAGGAGGGCGTGTAGGTGTGAGTTGTGTAAAGGATTGTCCTTTTAAGCTTTGGTGTTCATATCATAAGGGGAAAAGTTGCTATATGCTTAAAATGTGACTGACAAACATAATTGCCAGAGAAACATGAACAAGAATTGACAACTAACTACCACTTTTATAAGTAAAGAGTTTTTACCAATCTTTAAAACTAATCCACAGTGGGGTGCTAAGGATATTCAGCTTGCAGTTAAACAGAAGTATAAGGTCCTCATTACTAAGTGGCTGGCCTACAAGGCCAAAGCATATTCACATAGGAAGCTTCATGGGTCAATGAGGGAGCATTACAGCAAAATTGGGTCCTACTTGGAAGCTTTAAAAGCTGTAAATCCAACATCAACATTTGAGTTGGTAACTACCCCACCTGGGTACCATAACATGGATCCGGAATCTAACTTGGAAACTTTTTTTAGGCTTTTTGTTTGTTTTGATGGGGTTAAGAAGGGATTTCTGGCAGGTTGTAGGAAGGTATTATGCTTGGATGGTTGTTTCCTTAAAACCTTTCTAGGTGGCATGTTGTTAGCTGCCATTGGAAGAGATGCTAACAATCAAATGTACCCTGTGGCCTGGGCAGTAGTGGAAGGTGAGAATAATGATTCATGGGATTGGTTTATGTATGAATTAAGAAAAGCTCTTGAGGTCAATGATGGTGGCAAACACTGGACCCTCATATCTGATCAACAAAAGGTAACCCTGTGACCTGTTCATAAGTTTATTATTTCTATCTTAAATATAATCTAACTTGTAAAATGTAACAGGGATTACTGAATGGTGTTGCAAGGTGGTGGGAAAATGCTGAGCACAGAAACTGTGCAAGGCACATTTATGCCAACTGGAATAAGAATCATAAGGGTGATGACTTAAAGGAAGTGTTTTGGAAGGCATGCAGATCATACAATGAAGCTGACTTCAAGGATGCTATCAGGGAAATGAAAGAAATTGATGACAAGGCAGCAGCTGATTTCTTGAAACAAGACAGAAACTGTTTTGTAAGGTGCTTTCTTAAGAATCATACATGTTGTGATGTGATAGTCAATAACATGGCTGAAACCTTCAATGGAACCATAGTGCAATCTAGGTCTAAGCATATCATAAACATGTTAGAAGATATTAGGGTAGCAGTAATGACTAGGCTAACAACAAAGAATGCTTGGATGTTAGCCCAAGATGTGGTTGTCTGCCCTAATATACAAGAGAAACTTGATCAAGAAAAAGATTGGGCTTTTAGAAGTGAAGTCTACCCTTCAGATCATAATGTGTTCCAGGTCAGGGATTTAGATGATGTGTCAGTGGACCTGCATAGGGCAACATGTACTTGTAGGAAGTGGCATTTATCAGGTATTCCATGTAAGCATGTGTGTGCAGTGGCTGGGTTTCTTGGTAGAAATGCTGAAGAATTTGTGAATGTGTGCTTCCATAAAGAAACATACCTAAAGACATATCAATACACAATTCCACCTCTGCCTAGTGAAAGGTTCTGGCCAACTGTTGATCTTCCTTTGGACCCACCTCCTATCAAAATACAACCTGGAAGACCAAAGAAAAACAGAAAGAAAGATCCACATGAGACCTCTAAAAAAGCAGGTAATGTTTGCTAATGTTTTCTGATGGTTTATGTATGTTTGTTTATGTATGTTCCCAGGTAAGTTGACAAAACATGGAGTTCTGATGACTTGTAGCAATTGTAAACAAAGTGGACACAATATCAGAAAATGTTCACAGCCAAAGGGGGGTGAAGGTACATCAGCAGCTGCTTCAAGGTCTAAGGGAAGGCCAAAAGGAAGGAAAACTAGGGCTTCAAGGTCTACTGGAGCAACAGTTGGGTCAAAGAGGCCAAGGTCTAAAAAATTCAAGTCAAAGAAACAACAACAGACAACACAAGAGTCAACTGCAACTGCTTCTGAAAGACCAAGCCAGTTGAAGAAACTCAAATCAGTTGCTTAGTGGGACTTCTGCATGATCAAATTGTCTGCTTTTGAACATCCTTTAGGATGTTAGTTTAACTTTATGTATTTAATGAAACCTTGTATGCTTTTGAACAAGTAATATGCTTTTGTACATCACTTGATGATGATTATGTATGGAACCTTGTTATCTATTTTGCTACAAATGGAATAATATGATGATTATGTATCTGTTTTGTTGATGAATGTTGTTATGTCATTAAACTGCAGTTTGCAGTGTTGGTTATGGGTCAATATGGCTGCAACATGGTTGCATTGGCATTGGCTACAAAATGGCTGCAACCATTGTAGCCTTGTTTCAATATGGGTCAATATGGGTAACTTGTTTGAATACACTTAGATTTGTTTCAATATGGGTCACTTGTTTCAATACAATTAGATTTGTTTCAATATGGGTCACTTGTTTCAATACAGTTAGATTTGTTTCAATATGGGTCAATATTGTTTCAATACACTTAGATTTGTTTCAATATGGGTCACTTTGCAACCATTGAACAATAGTCCAAACAATTTTAATACAAAAGAAAGTTTTATTACACATTTCTTCCATTACATTGCATACATTGACAATGACACCATTTTCAAACACTGATTGCCCACCATATTCCAATGACTACAATAACCAAACTACATAATCTTTGAAAATGATTTTTCTCTGAAAGCTGTTTTCTCAGATTCTTATTATGTTCTTGCAAGATCATCTTCTGCAACTTCAGATTCTCAATCTTCAAAATTCTTCGATGTTCAAATTTGTACTAACACTATTTTCAAAAATTCTGCAAATGAAAGAAAAATGTATTACCAATAAAGCCTTGGTAATCAAGTTGGAATTGGTGTTTTTGAAAGATTCTTATAATCAAAGAAAAATGTTATTTGTATCACGACCACATCTAGAGTCTGTCTAACTAGAGATTGGTGTATAGAGAAATAATATGACTCTGTTTCTTGAGGAGTTAGAGACATTATCGTGTAGTTTTTTTTTCTTTTCGGTTTTGTCTTCTTTGGTTTTTTTTGTCATGTTTTGCCTGTATTTTGTATGTAATTTTTAGTCAGATGGAAGAAATGTAATAGTTAGCATTACTTCACTTTTGTAGGGATATTGGAGTTTTTTGTTAGAAGATTGTCTTCTTGTATGTTTGTAAACAGTTTTATTTTGTGGTTTTTTGCCTGTATTTTGTATCTTTTATGTTTGTGTACCTCGGATATTTTCACTAAAATTAAGGAATTCCAATAATAAGTGTAATTGCTATTGTAGTTTTTTAACAGTCTGTTAATAACTCAACACATGTTTGTAAGGACAATATAGAATAACATTACATAAATAAAGCTAAGTTTAAAGCAACATATGTTTGAAGGAAACTGTTGAAGGAATATTTGTTTGAATCAACAACTGTTTGTAGTAACAACTGTTCTAGAAATATCTCCTTAATAGAGCGTCTATAGTTGAACACACGTTACCAAATACAATTTGTCTTGGAACAGATTACTGACTTCTTAATTTGATGTTTAGTAAACAGACTATAACAGTTGGTCTGTTAATATTTTTTTTATATTTTGGAGGAGTATAATTGTCTTAAAAAAATATTATCTTCCCGTATTATGGGAAGTTTGTTTCATCATCTGTTGCTTGCTTCATCAGTGTATAATCATCAGCTGTTTCATTAATCAGTGGTTACGCGTGGTAGAAGCATAACCATCAATGAAAAAATTGCAACTTTAGTTCGATTTAGTCTTCCCGTGTTTTCACACGTGATTTCACCTAGTATATATATATATTTGAAAATGGTTAATCCTACATGGCACTTATACATGCATTCTCTCCCTTGAGAGTGTTATGTAGGATGCCATATGACATTGAGTTATTTTAGGGAAAAGAAAATTTAAAAACAAAATTGGATTTTTCCCTCTCAAGTTTCATACCATAATTTTTAAACGTTAATATTTTTTATATACGAGATTTTTTAAAGAAAAAATATACACCAAATTAACGAGCGTTTTATTATCTTTCCAACGAGTACCATAGTGCTATATAAAAACAGAGGAAAAAAACGACTATTTTTTGTGGAGTTTTGTTCATACAGGAAAAAACACAAAGTGTTCAGGTTATTCATCAATCATGTATAGTTAAGTCATTAATTATGTTCAAACGAGTAAATATGAATTCTATTAACAACAGGTGTTAGCATTGGAGTTGTACATTTTTTAAGTTAGGTTTTAATATTAAAGTTATACATTGTTAAAGGTTAGACGTTAACATTGGAGATACATTGTTAATTGTTTTAGGTTAGGTACTGCCCGAAACTTTCCTGCATGTAACTGTAAAGCACACCAGTCTATTTCGTATGTAAAATTGATTTGTCATATTAGATTTCTCAACCCCAAAACGCTCCCAGGATATAAATCTAGTATTTTGTATATATCTAAACATTATTTAAACACTAAATAAACAAATATTCATTTCAAAACACAAAGAAATGCATCTTAAGCAAATTTCATTCACTAAGTTTCTTTTATATTATTTCCATGTTACAATCATAAATAAATAATAAGTTATAAAGAATTATATCTTAACTTGAAAAAGTTTTATAAATATTGAGAGGGTGTTTGGGATTGAGTTTAGAAATACAAAAGTATTTTTGGTCAAAAGTGCTTATTGGCTTATGACTTTTTGAAAAGTAGTTTTAAAAAAACTGTTTGGATTAGCTTTTGGGATGAGAAACGTCAAAAAGTCAATAGATTGCGTTTTTTTTAAGTGTTTCGCTTCACTTATTGTGAATATTGGTTGTATGGGTGGTAGACTTGTAATTTTTTTCCAAAAGTCAAAAGCCAAAAGCCAAGTTTCCTAACTTTTCAAAAACAACTTTTCCACCCTTAAAAGCCAAAAGTCAAAACATAAAGTTCTTTTGAGTTACACAAACAGCTTATTGACTTATTGGCTTTTTGGAAAAGCCAATAAGTCAATAAGTTGTTTTGAAACTCAATCCCAAACACCCTTTGAATGTAGGTGAGATATGGATTTTTTTTTTTTACAGCAAGCAACTGTTGCAGCCGGTGTAGCTCTGCTTAATACCTTGGGCAAACTTGTACTGATTACTCATCCCACTTGAATTGGAAATCTTCTTAAGTAGAACCCCCACATGTGGTAAATATGACCCCAACAAAAATCAAACATTCAGCCTCCAAATGACTTCCGCTCTACTTCCCCTCAATTTTACCAATTAAGTTAGGCATCATCGGCAAGCATGGATTTAAGTGTGAAAAAAACTATATGGAAACTTAATTTCTTCTGACAAAATAAATAAATAGTTGGAGAAAATTAAATGGTTTTATTAAATTTCTTAGAACAGGTGGGGACATATCACCGGATCACAAGGCGGTTCTCACTCTCAATTATATAGGTTAAAGACTTTATACTCGCGGACACAAAACAATATAACATCATCATCATACTCGGTTAATCATATCATCATCATCATCATACTCACTTAATCACATCTATAATAAAGCTAAGGTAGAGTCTGAGGAGGGTAAGATGTAGACAGTCTTACCTCTACCCCTAAGAATAGAGAGGTTGCTTCCAGTGAGACCCCCGGCTCGATGTGGTTTGGTATCAAGCCTTAGACATAAGTCACAGAACACTTAGCAATCGGGACAAACCCGATCGGTGCATGTACCCCTTTGTCTTTTGGCTATCCACGCCACCACATGATGCATGATTAACCGTCCGTCGTTTTTAACGTTTTTTTTTACGAAATTAGTAAAATGACGTTAAAACTAGTGCAACTTTACTCTTGCCCCCTAAAAGTCACACATATATACATTATATGCGCACACCGTAAGTAGGGCGTACACAAAACAATATAACATAAATAAAAATATTAAAAAATATATGATTTTATATAGGCCAGGTTCAGTTAAAAACTTTCACATAAAAGTTCACATGTATAACTAAAACACTGTGTCGTTTGTATTTATTTAAAAAAAAAATAAGAAGTTGCAACCATGTTTCACTTAGGATCTGTTTGGTATGGGGTAATGCAATAAATGAAGGAATGAAATAAACGAGGTAATGGAATGGATCATTACCGATCCATGTCTTGTTTGGTTGCCATGTGAAATGACACAAAACATTACTTTGTGTTGTTGGATAGACAGGAAAAGATGAAGGAATAAAATTGGTGGTTAGTGGCGGTGGTGGGTGGTAGTTAGTGGCGGTGATGGTGGGTGGTGATACGTGGCGGTAGCGACGGTGGGGGCGGCGGGGGTGGTGGTGACGGTGGCCAAAGGTGGAGGTGGATGGCCGTGATGGTGGGTGGGCGACAATGGTGAGTAGTGGCGGTGATGGGTGATGGTAGGTGGTGGTGTGTAGCGGTAGCGTGGAAGTGGGTGGCGACGACGGTGGTGGGTGGCGGCAACGGTGGCGATGGTGGAGGTGAGTAGCGGTGATGGTGGGTGGGTGACGATAGTGAGTAGTGGCGGTGGTGGTGGTAATGGTAGGTCGTGGTCTGTGGCGGTAGCGTGGTAGTGGTTAGCTACGGCAACAGTGGTGATGGGTGGATGTGGATGGCGGTGATGGTGGGTGGGTGACAATGGTGAGTAGTGGCGGTGGTGGGTGGTGGTGGTGGTGGGTGGCGGCTATAGTGGTGGGTGATGGTGGGTGGTCTTGGGGCGGCGGCGACAGTGGGTGGGTGGTGATGGTGGCGGCGGTGACGAGTGGAGGTAGCGGTGGTGGGCAACGGTGGCGGGTGGTGGGTGATGGTAGTGGGAGGTGACGGCGGTTGTGGGTGGTGACGATGGTGGTGGTGGTGGGTTATGGTGTTCTTTATAAAGGGTGAATGGGAGATGGAATGGAAAAAAAATTTGGAGGTGAATGTAATGGTTTTGAGGGAATTAAATGCCTTGTGGAATGGGTGATTCAATTCCTTTAACCAACTAAACACACTATTTTTCATTACCTCGTAATCATCCATTCCATTCCTCCTTCCATTCTATCATACCAAACGCTACCTAAAGCTCTTGGGGTATGGGAGTTTGGAGGTATAAACTTTAGTTTTGTATATGTATTAGCATATCGGGATTACATATTGGTTTATCATTAATGTGAAATATGCTAATAAATTGATACAAGACTGATTAATCACCTAGAGTGAGGAATCATCTAGATAATCGTTAAATGCATGAACAAGATAACCGAACATGAAAGTATGTTAGTACATTTCGTGTATGTCCTCAACTAATGATAGGTCAATTTTAGTCGTAGGCTAGGTAAATATGATGTTTATGGTGATACGATAAGTTTCGGTAGCATTTCATGTACGTTAATGATGATATTTATAGTATTTTTAACGGTTCAGATAGGGGTGTAAATAACACGTAGCGGCTCAAGAGCTACTCGGGATCGTCTCGGTAAAAAGCTTGAACGAACCGAGCCTTAACGAGCCCGTCACCCACTCACCGTCACCAACGACCACCTAGCACCGACATTGAGGCCACCCACCACCGTCGTTGCTGCCACCGACCACCACCGCCACTAACCATCGACCACAAACCACCAACCACCACTATCATCCACACCACGCACCACCGTCGTCGCAACCAGCCACCCACCATTGTCGCCGTCCACCGCCGCTACTACCTGCCACACCCGCCGCCATCTCCTCCACCTACTACTACCGCCGCGGCCACCCAACATTGTCACCCACCCACCATCGCCGCCATCCACCGTCACTGCAACCTGCCACCGTCGCCACCATCACCTCGACCCATCACCACCACTGCCACCCTTCCCTGCCGCTGCCACCCACCACCACTACTCACCGCCACTGCCGCCACAAATCACCAACCACCATCACCGCCACTAACCACAACCCACAACCGCCACTCACCACCTATTTTATTTCTTTGTCTTTTGTTGTTTACCAAACAACATAAGGTAATACTTTGTTTCATTCCCACATGGTAACCAAACAAGACATGGAATAGTAATGATTCATTGCATTACCTTGTCCATTCCACCACCTCGTCCATTCCATGTCACACCCTCAAATTCCACGTGCAGGGTTTTACCGCGAGGCGCGAGACACATCAGGAACTAAGTCAACAGTCACAATAAACGACAACTACATGATAAGAGAACACACAGCGGAAACGTTCAAGTAACCTGACATTACATAACTAAAATAGGTTTTCAATTGCTTTAAAAAGTAACCGAAATGACTTTTATGTAAACGTGATGCAGTGAGACCAACAACGGAAGCGTTCAAGTAACCCTTAGCGACCTAAGAAAACATGCTAAAACTGGCCAACATATAATGTTGGTGAGTCCACGGGTTTAGTATCTAAAAGTATTTACAAAGCCAAATTCGCATTCAATACTCATTATATTAAAGTTTCCCGAAAACATTGTTGTTAATTCACACTAATGTTTGTATCACTGTTCGTCCCACTGTTTGACTCACTGTACGCCATACTGTTCGGTTTACAAGTGTGATGATAGTCCCAATTACCATAGAACTATCACAAGACGTCTATAAGTGTGTTGACGGATAACACGTTGGTCGATTAACCCTTGGTTGTCCAAACCATGATTGTGTATGTTTGAAAATGTGTGCGATGTAGCAGTTAATATCACCGATATATCCGCTATATCGGTCCGATATATCGGTTATCGGTCATCAACCGATATATTGATACCGATATTTTGACCGATATTTTCTACCGATATTATCGGTGATATTGACCGATATTTGACCGATATCTTACCGATATTTGACCGATATATCACCGATATTCCCGATATCGGTATCTTTCTTATTAGTTCTTCTATTTGTCTTGCTTATTATTGATGTTGTTAGTGTTTTAAGTCTTAATTGTTAATTGTCAGTGTTAAATATTAGTGTTTAAAGTCTTAATAAGTTCCTACTTGCTACAATTATTATTGTTTTGCATGTTGCAAGAGGTCAATTTGTTAATTGTAGGAGATTATATTTAATTGTTAGTGTTAAACCTCTATATATATGGATTTTGCATGATATAAAATTACCGATATCCCACCGATATCTCACCGCGAAAACCGATATATCAAATATCGGTCCTCGACCGATAACCGATATTTTCCGACATTAACTGCTTAGGCGATGTTTGACACAACCACATAAGACCCGACATCCCGTTGGTGACCCGCTATATCTATTTATCAGTTAAGTGTAAGTTCATAAGAAATAACACTTAGATACGCACCTCATATTTGAATAGATCCTAAAACTTAGAATGTAGATCATGTAATGCACGTATAAGACGCAAAACATTCTACTTGGTTTCAAACACGCTACTGGTTTCAAAACACACAACTGGCTTCAAAACACACGACTAGCTTCAAAACACACCTCCGGCTTTCAAAACACACGACTGGCTTTCAAAACACACGACTGGCTATCAAAATGCACGACTGGCTTTCAAAACACACAACTGGCTATGCCAGTCACACCTTGACAGGCGACTAGATAGCCAATCGCCTGCACTGTAGGTTTTTGGCTGTTGACGTGCAAAACCCTCCAATTCAGATCCAAAACTTATTGGAGCACCACCAATCAATACACAACCAATATCTAACCAAACCCCATCATTATGCCCCAATTAACACATCGTTTTACATGCAAATTGTAAGTTTTTCCCAAAAATGGATAATATTATGGGTAAATCACATCAATCCATGAAAACGTTTCCTAAATGGAAAATAACCTGATTTAATCACATAATCACGTTCAAAACATCATCAAGCTTTAGTATGATCATTCTAACATAAGCTTTAACAAGTTACAAGCATTATATTATCATATTAAGCCCTAAATCTTACTAAAATCCTCAAACGGGTCAAAACTCATAAAAACCACATAATAACTCATCCATTATTCAATCATGCTCCTAACACCTAGATAATCATCATAACAACATCCTAGAGTCATTCTAACAATAAACACACAAAACCCCATGTTTTAGATCACCAACATCATTCAAAGTTTGCATTTTTATTAGAAACTCATAGGAAATGTTTAGATCTAGCTTAGAAAGGTTTTTCAAATGTTTTTATTTATGAAAACATACAAGGATCAGATCTGGACATTTAGGTTTCATAACAACAACATAAAAATGTTTGAAAAAGAATTTAGATGGATCACACAGCTTAGATCTTCACTTGTTTATGAATTTAAAGGTAGTTTTAGCTTTGAAATTCTGTATTTAGGGCAAAAATGGGTTTACAAAGGTTAGGGCTGTGTGATAGCACTTGGGGTGAGTTAGGTTGTACAAATAATGAAAAAACAAGTCAAGTATGGTATTTATAGCTGTTACCAGTCGTCCCAGTCATTCTAGGCGACTGGCTTCTCCACCAGGTGAATGCCTAGCCAGTAGCCTCCTGAAACACATGACTAGCTAGTCAGTAGCCTCCCAGGGGCGCTAATTTCATAGAGTCGTTTGCTATTTTAACACATAATTTCACGTATACACATATTGACAAGTTATATAATGATCGAAAAACATTAAATTCTCGACAATTTAAAATTTTATGTTATTTCACCACCCCTTGGGATTTGAGACTCGTGTTCGTGCATTTTACCCGGAGTTCCTCCGAATCACCAACCCATGGACATTGTGTCTGTTAACCAACTCCCGATGATTTCCCGAATCATCTAACTGACTCATCTAACCCCATTAAGTATGTTTTATGAATGTTTTGCTAAGGTAGACTTATGTGTTTATTAAAAGTATTAACCTGAGTTTGCTGGGAGTCACATTCCATTCCCTCATCCATTTCATTACCTCATACCAAATAGACCCTTAGTGTTTTTATAAAATATATATTTTACAAAATTTATAAATTACATAACCTTTATTAATTTAATCAAAGTGTGGAAGCAGTGGCGTGGCTTCCGACCCCCCAAACCTTCGGGTCAAGCTTCGCCACTGTGTGGAAGCATGACAAGTTCACAAAAATGATAAATCTCAAATCAGTGATCTAGTTACAAATTAATCAGATAATTAAATAACCATAACTATAGGGATTTTCAGTTTTATACCTTGACGAAAACCAATTCCTCACACAATGGATGCAATGAACGGTTACGCTAGTAAACTATATCATAAATCTCCAACATTTTGGCGACAACACAGAACCCGAGACGATTGCAGGGGCGACGAGTAGCACGTAGGAAGTGGCAGTATGGCGTGTGGGATGTGTGGTCGAAGGGTGTTGTGGCGCCTGGGGTTCACACATGTCGTAGAGGGGCAACACATGGGGTTCTCAACTGGATGTAGGGGTGTTCAGATAAACCGCAAACCAAATAAAAACCGAAAACCAAACCGTATCCGTAACCGAAAAAACCAATCCGAACAACGAATTTGGTGTTTGGTTTGGTTTTAACCGAAACCGAATTACTTATTCGGTGTTTGGTTTGGTTTTTGGTTTTACATTTTTTTTTATTTGGTTTATTTGGATAACCGAATAAACCGGTAAAATAATTAATTATTAAATAAAAATAATAATATTTTATAACTCATTTATAATATATAAGCCCAAAATATTAAACCCAACCAAAAATAAATAAAGCCCACCAATTTATAGAGGTGATAATCGGAGTATAAACTAGTAAACTAAGGTTCATTTTACTATTTCTAATTTTTATGATGTTTCTGTTTGCGTGGTTTGATTATTTTTTTTTGTTTATATTTATTGCAAACTTTCTTTTCGGATTTTGGAACATATAGGTATATAAGTTAGAGAAAAAAAACTTCGTTTCAATTTGGTTTGTTTGGTTGAATTTGGTTTGTTTGGTTTTAAACCGAAACCGAACTGAATTCAATTTGGTTGAATTTGGTTTGGTTTTCATATTCCTAATTTAGTTTGGTTTGGTTTTTGGTTTGAGGTACAAAATTTTGAAAACCGAATCGAATAAACCAAATAAACCGTAAACCGAACCGATGAACACCCCTAGCTGGATGTGGTATTTGAGTGTGGGATTTGATTAAAAGGTTTAATCTCCAACATTGATTGTCTAGGAGAATTAAGGTTTACTGATTAAGGTTTATTATATAGAAAACTTAATTAAAGACTTTGATTAATTTTATAACCGTTGCCAATAGATTTTGATGATTTATTTACCTGATTTAGGCATTTGCAGATTCCGTTGACAACGACGATGGCTATAGAGAGTATGGTGATAGCAGCTATCATTTG
Organism: Ambrosia trifida; assembly: GCA_028751855.1. Lineage (NCBI taxonomy): Eukaryota > Viridiplantae > Streptophyta > Magnoliopsida > Asterales > Asteraceae > Ambrosia > Ambrosia trifida. Next base: position 54,566,100 of record CM054132.1, on the reverse strand, counting down.
TAGATCTTTTAAACCCTGGTTACATCTTCATCCATGTTTTTTTCCTTTTTTTGTTTTGTATAGAGTTTAGGGTCAATTTGAAAAGTGGACTTATTTTGTTATATTTGATCGTGTCTAAAGTGATACGATTGTGTTATAACTGAGGTTATTGTTAGAGTGGGGCGGGATATATGGCATGGGCCGTGGAGAGGGTTTTGGGGCGGGAACACCGCCGTCACCTTGGCGTGGATGTGGGCAGCGGGGCATTTTGCATGGTATGGGGGGATGTTTTGTGCCACATGGCTGGCTCTGATTGGTGGGGTATTTTAAAGTTTGAAAAAAAAAAATTTAATATATCCGTTGAAACTCAAACGGTCAATTTTTTTTTTTTTTTATAAATTACCCCCTTTTCATTACAAAACACCCACTTTATCTTATTTATTCACAATTTTTATACACTTCTTCAACCATTTTTATACACTTCTTCATATATTTTTCATACTACTCATCATTCTTTAACAAAAAATGAACCCATACAACCGAGGCTTTGGCCCGAACAACCCATACGCGTACGTCCCAAACCCGAATACACCACCGATTCGCCCGATCCCAAACCGTCCATCCATTCCTTCACCTTGTCCCGACTACGCGGGTTATGCGGGTTTCATTAGTGGGCAAATTTATCCTAATTTCCCATTCAATGATTCTCTCGTTCCTTCACAACTTCCTTTAACGCAAACCGTTCCCGAAACACAACCCCAAAATGTTGCGGGATCATCTTCAGGTAAAAACTCCCGTGCAAAAAGAAGTCACAGGAGGAAGACGCCAGAGGAGAAAGCATTAGCCGCCGCTAACCGCCAAGCGATTAAGTGGACACCCGAAGAAGAGCTTGCGTTAACGAAAGCATGGATAAGCGAGTCGGAAAAAGAGCAAGGTATTTCTAATAAATTTTTTTACATGATTTTTTTTCTAATATTGTAATATTTATTTTTTTGTAGGAACTAGTCGCCACAAAAACGACTTTTGGGTCGACATAAACACCGCGTTCCATGGGTTGATGGAAAGAGATATCGAGCAAACGATAGTCTCTCGTCCAAGTGGACCGAGATAAGCAGAGCAATGAATGTGTTTCACCCGCATTATTATTACGCAAGAAACAATCCAAAAAGCGGTGAAACAGACGCCGACAGCCTTAGCCGGTCGCTATCAGCGTATCGTAACGAAACCGGTGTCGAATTCAAGTTTCTTCATTATTGGAAAGTCGCGAAGCACTATTCAAAATGGGCGTATGTCCCCACTTCAACCAACTCCGCAAAAAGGTCGAAAACAAATTCGTCAAGAAGCCATTCAATTGATCCTAAAAACGTGGAAGCCGTTAATTTGGATGACGACTTCGAAGAGGTATTGAGTCGCCCACCCGATCGAGATAAGTCAAAAAAGAGGTCGCAGAAATCTACTGCTTCGGGTTCGGGATCTGGATCAACCGGCGCCTACAGCGCTGACTTGCAAGATTTAAATTCCACCATGATTCACTTCAATACGATTCAAGAAAAAAAGCTCGAAGAGAAACAAAACATTCGCGAAGCATTTGAAAAAAAGTTGAGTATGAAAGAGAGAAAGTTGAGTATCAAATAACAGCGCGAAAAACGTGAAGATATGAAATTTATCGCCATGAACACCGATCATATTCACGGGCCAGAGTTAGAGATGACGCTACAAATGAAGCGTGACCTTATGGAAAAATATAATATTAACTAATTTGTTAGTTTTTAGTTTTTTTTTTATTTCGGTTTTTTTATTTTTTTATGTTTTTTAATTTTGTAGGTTTTTAATTTTTGTATTTTTCTAGGTTTTTATTAATTATAAATGTTATTTTAATTATTTAAAAAAAAATGTCACATGTCACTTCCTCCCCCCCCCCCCCCCCCCCCCCCCCCCCCTATCCACACCACGATCGCTAAAATTTGTTTTCTTTGGAATCCGATCAAACAACACTCCCCAAGCTAGTATGTTCGCTTTTCATAGAACACAACGATTCCACCTAGATGAACAAACACCCTCTGGAAGAACATGTAAATCAATAAAATTTCTCACAACCTTAGACCGAAAATTCTTCTTCCAAGTTTGAAAACATTCCACTCTTGTGTGTTTATCTAATATTCATTCTATTAATATTATTCAAAGACAAACGGCATAATCTGAATGTACTTGAATTAATAAGCCCATATGTGCATATGAGTTTATATGTTTGTATTCAACTATTCATATATACTATAAACGTCTACATGAGCGTAGATTATAACTTTTTATTTATACATTTTGATCACAATATGCTAGAAACTTGTTATGAATGTATACGTTTTGGTAATCATAATCACGTAGCGTCTTTCACAATATTAGAATCTAATTAATAGCTCGTTTGCAAAAGCCATAGTTCAATGTATATTTTTTTTATCTCGGTTTAGTTACTCATTAGCAAATAGGTTCTAAAATTTTGTAGTTTGTTATTGAGAAAAGTGGCATTTAGAACTAAAAACAAATAAATTAGACGCTAAGAAAGAGAATTAGCAGAGTATATCAACATTATAGATTTAATTCTTATATATCCGACAGAAGATCAAATGAGAATTTCTAACTAGTTTATCGATTGCTAATGATACCGTATTTGAGTTTTCTCTGTCATTTGCTATACTGAATTCCAATAAATTTTAATCTCTGGAATAGCCATCAAGAATGTTAGTGCTATAGCGAGCACCGATTGAATTTCGGTATTATAAGCAACTAAACTGATATCGATCGAATTCTCGCCGTGTGTCGAATTCTTCTAGTTAGATTTATATGTATAACTATTAAAACTATACATATGTAGGGTATGTTTGGCAAAACTAGCTGGAGGCTGGAAGCTGTTAGCTGGTAGCTGAAAGTTTTTTAAATATATTTTGGTGTTTGGAAAAGTAGATGGAGCTTTTAATAAAATGTATAAAATGACCAAAATAGCCATAATTAAAAGCTTGTAAAGAAGGATTTTATTTTATTTTTAAAATATAATGGGTATTTGTGTCATTTACTAATTAAAAGCTTGTAGCTAGTACAGTTTTTTCTTAAAAGCTACTACTAGTAGCTTTTTACAATAGAACTTTTTCTTTAACCTAAAAGCTTCCAGCCCCTTCAACCAAACAAGAATTTTTATTAAGTATGAGCTTTTTCTTAAAAGCTTAAACTTAAAGTTTCTAAAATCTCCTTATCAAATATACCCATAAACTTATTATTTGTTTAATGTCAATAGAGAATATGATTGGATTGAATACGTAGACTTAGCCGCACATGGGTGGGACGAAAAGTGTACACGTGTCCCTAGTGGCTTCATACCTACTCTAGTTATTGGACACGTATGAGTTAGTTAGTAGATATTCACTGCACGTGATCTTTCGATCATGGTTTTGATTTTGCCTTCGTCATCTTAATAAAGTCGGATTCTTTAGTTTTGAAATAGGGAAAATGGCCAACATAGCCTGTTGATTGTGTGTTTTGCAAGAATAACCCCCTCCCCCTCTTTGGAGAGAGGGGTCACAGCAGAGCCGGTCCTGAGAATTCAAGTGCCTTGTCCGAGCCAGAAAAAAAGGCCCTTATGCCATAACGTATTATATAAAGTAATTTTTTAATTAATGATTAACGCTATAGAAGTAAGTATATCAAAAATATAGTATTAGAATGACATACCATAATAGCTAACCGATGATTTATGAAACTCTCTTAACATTATTTATTGGTACCGAAAGAATTTGAAAAAAATAATATTGTTTTTTATTATAATTATGTCTTTAGAAAAAGTTATCTTAATGTTCAAAAGAATGTTTTCAAATATGGGTTGGGTTATTCTACAAAGGCTACAAAAAATGAGAAGGGTGAGAAGCCACTAAAAATGACATGTGTCCAAAGGATTAACAAGTGGGAGGAGTAATTTTGTCAAAAACATATGCACATGCAAGTCATATGTCATTTCAACCTTTATTTTTAAATGTCCATAACTTTTTTATACGTCATCCTTTTTAAAAAAAAATTATACCATAAAATTGAGCGTCTTTTTATCTTTAATATGAATACCATATTGTTATAATTTTGAAAAAAAAATTCAAAACCCACTTGCGTAAGACACAATTGAGTGTAAAACACAATGAACACCAATTAAATATAAGGTATAAAACACAATCAAGAGTCTAGTAAAACACAATGGACGACATACTAAAGACACAATGAATATAAGACTAAAACACAATGAGTACTTTTGAAAAAAAAAAAAAGTTGAACACCTAGTTGCGTAAGACACAATGAATGACATACTAAAGACACAATGAACAGAAGACTAAAGCACAATGAATACTTTTGAAAAAAAAGTAAAAAACCCAATTGTGTAAAACACAATGGACGACATAATAAGGACACAATGAACAGAAGATTAAAACACAATGAATACTTCTGGAAAAAAAGTTGAAAACCCAGTTGCGTAAGACACAATGGAGATAACATAAAATACAATGAGTACCAATTAAATATGCAATAAACAATAGGGTAAAAAACACAATGAACAGTCTAATAAAACACAATGGACGACATATAAAAGACACAATGAACAGAAGACTAAAACACAATGAATAATAGACTTAAACACAATGGACAACATAATAAAACACAATGTACACCTAAATACAAAACTATTTGCGTAAAACACAATGAAAAGCATACTAAAAACAGAATGGACAAAGTTAAATCATGTGTAGACTAAAAAAACATAAACAACATATTTATAAAGCACACATGCATACTATAACACAATGAACGAGCAGAAGACACAACGGAGAAGAAAACCCTTTTAGCACGATTTTTTTTTTCAATTTTAATGTAGCAATGTGGTACTCATATTAAAGATAAAAAAACGCTCGTTAATATGGTGAAATTTTTTTGAAAAAAAAATGTCGTATGAAAAAGTTATAGACGTTTTAAAATGATGGGTGGAATTGACATGTGTATTGCATGTGAAGAGAGAAAGTCAACAAATGTGGTTTTCCTTTTATGCCATTCCTCTAATTTATTATTTATTTTTTTCAAACAAACTAATCTCAACCCTTTAAATATATGATCAATGGATCACAATCCTTCTCACCCTTCCTAGAAAAAGTGTCTTGTGTATTTGATCATATCCCTTCAAATATTAATAAAAAGGTAGGACTTATTAGTAAACAATGAAAGATAAAACTATAAATTAAAAAAAGGGATAACAGAAATGTTAAAATCTTTAACATAAAGTTAAATTAATTAGTGAAAGAAAATTAAGTAGTTACCACTACTGAATTTGACTAGGTTTAACTAGAAAAATATAAATTTATAGAATTTTGTTGGTCACGGGACTTGGATTGTGGTTATGGGCTTTGTGCCATAGAGTTTAAAAAGGCCCAATAGATTATATCTTTATTTAGGTCATAAATTTTCAAACCTCCTTTGTTAGTTGCAGACTTGCACATCCGTTGTTGCCTCTTCGGTGGGAAAAAAAAAAAATCCCAATAGACAGCTTTACTCTTCTCTTTCCTTGCCTAATTTCTACCAGTACTGAAAATAAATTCTTCCGACACAGATATATAACGAAAAAAATTTGGCCCCCATGGAAAACGGGCCTTGGCCGGGGGTGCGGATCGCCCACCCCTAGGGCCGCCCCTGGGTCACAGTTCCCAACACGTTTGAAGCGTTTCCCGAGAGGTTTCCCATTTCAGCCAACAGAGGACCGCCACGTGTCGTTGTTGATCCCGAGACAGACCTGAGACGTGAGACAGACCTGAGACGTCTCCGGTGACGTCTCGGAAGACGTCTCCGGTGAAGACGAAGAACAAGAAAAAAAAACAGTAAACTTTGTCGGAGAAGACGGAGAATTCACCGGAGAAGACGAAGAACTCACCGGTGCTTCACCGGTAACGTCTGTTTCAGGAAACGGAAACGTCTTCAACGGCTTAGAGACGTTTCCGGTGACGTCTCTTGTACCGGAGATCTTGTTGAAGGGGACGTCTCCGCGCCGCCGAGACTTTCCGGCCGGTGAATGATAATAATGATGCGCTGTCAACCGGGTTCATTGATACCTGGTTTCTGACGAATTGAAGACGAAGGCAGAATAGCTAATACAGAGGCTACGTTTTGTGTCAAAAACATGATATCTAGAACATAAAAACTCTTTATTGCTTGAATATGAAAATACAATTACACAGACTCTTAAAATACAGGGAAATAACCCTAGACCTAATACAGACTCACTCACACAAAGTTGTTCTCACTGAAGAACAACTATACAAACAAAAAGAGTAACAAACTGAGAATAACAAGATCAGAATAACCTGATCTATCTCAAAACCCTAATACCAAAGTGAGAGAGAAACAAGAAGAGTCTGGAAACTAAAAAAATGACGAAAAGTATTTTAGAGAGAGAAACACAAGCTATTTATAGCTGATAGGAAATGTGTTTCTCTGAATAGATCAATGGTTGAGAAAGCTTTAATCCAACGGCTCAATATATTTGTGCTAGATCACACGGATTGCCAGCTTGGCAATCCATTCTCTAATGTACGTGAGACAGAAAGGATATGGACCAGAGATAACGGGCCACTGATCTGGACTGGGCCGCTACACAGCTACAACTGGACCTCAACAGCTACTGGACCTCAACTCAGCTAGCCCAATAATCTGCAAAAAAAACCTTATGCAAAATATCAAAATACCCACCTTTATAATAGAATTAATAACAAAAAATTATACAAATGAAAAATATATCAAGTGTTATAAAATTGGAAGAACATTTCATGTCATATTTTTAACACCCCCCCACAATTTTATAACTTGAACATATCTATCATTTTTATAAGATTACATAACCTGTTATGCTGATGGGTCAACAAACCCTTTGTAAATATATCAGCTAACTGATCATCTGAGTTAACCTTCTCAGTCTTAATAATACCTCTTGTAATCTGTTCTCTTAAGAAAAACAAATCCAAACCAAAGTGTTTCGTCTTGTCATGAAACACTGGATTTGCAGCAATGGAAATAGCTGCAGAACTGTCACAATTTAACTGAACTGGTAAATCTACCACAACTCCTAATTCAGACATCAAATTCTTAACCCACATGATTTCACATGTAGTAGAACACATAGCACGATACTCTGCCTCAGCAGATGATCGAGATACAGTAGCTTGTTTCTTGCTTTTCCAAGATACAAGGTTCTCCCCTAAGAAAATACAGAATCCAGTAACAGATTTTCTAGTAAACACACATTTTGCCCAATCTGGATCAGAATAGGCAATGATGTTAAGATGTTTACCTCTAGAGAACTGTATTCCCTTTCCAGGGGAAGACTTTAAATATCTTAAAAGTTTGAAAGCAATCTTTTGATGCCCCTCAGTGGGCTTGTGCATAAACTGACTAAGATAGTGTACAGAATAAGATATATCAGGCCTAGTGTGGGAAAGATAAATTAACTTTCCCACTAACTGTTGATAACCAGTAGGATTATCTAACAGTTTGTCATTAGAAGCCACAATGTTGGTTAAGTTATGGTTTTGTTCTATAGGACATGATATGGGTTTGCACCCTATCATACCATACTCAGCCAACAATTCTGTACAATATTTCCTTTGGGTCAAACACAACCCATCATCAGTTTTGATTACTTCTAATCCTAAGAAGTACTTTAATTCACCCAAATCTTTAATCAGAAACTTTGATTTAAAACAAGTTTTAACTTTTTCAATTTCATCTAAAGAGTTACCAGTAAGAATTATGTCATCAACATAAACTAGCAACACAAGTAACACAGAAGCAGTTTGCTTAACAAACATTGAGTAGTCACAATGGCTTTGAACAAAGCCAAACTCAGTCAATGCACTAACAAGCTTTTGATTCCACATACGTGGAGCTTGTTTTAAACCATACAATGATTTTTTCAACTTACATACAAGTTTAGCATTAGAATTATCAAAACCTTCAGGTAAAGACATATAAACATCTTCAAACAAATCACCATACAAAAAAGCATTGTTCACATCTAATTGATACACATTCCAACCATTATGAACAGCCAAACTTAGGACACACCTAACAGTGACAAGTTTGACCACAGGAGAAAAAGTCTCCTCATAGTCTATACCCTCTTTTTGACTAAAACCCTTAGCTACCAATCTAGCTTTGTACCTATCAACTTCCCCATTAGACTTGTATTTAATTTTATAGATCCATTTACAACCTATCTTATGTTTACCTTTAGGTAATTCCACAACATCCCATGTATTATTTCTATACAATGCCTCTAACTCATCATTCATGGCATTAACCCAGTTTTGACTCTTAACAGCTTGACTATAATGTTTAGGTTCAAACTCTTTATCAATTTGTACAGAGAAACATTTAGCTTCAAAGGACAGTTTTGAAAAGTTAACAACTTTATCTAAACTATATTTTACTTTCCCTTCAACTAAAAAATCTTTATATTTATGTGGAAAGTTAATGTTTCTACTAGATTTTCTAACAGAGGTTTGAACCTGATCTTGGACAATGTCACCCTCAGACTGTTGAGTTTGGTCATGCTCAGTAATCACATGCTCAACCCTATCAGTCTCTTTGTTAGTGTTACTAGGCTGCTGATTCTCAGCCACGCCAGTAGCAACACCCTGAGAATCAGATTGCCGAGACCCATGTGTTCCTAAATCCCTATTACCATTGTCCCTTTCTTCATCATCGGGATCATTCACCTCCAAGTGGTTTTCAACATCTGTGTTTTCAAAATAGTCAAAAAAATTTAAAGAGTTTACATTTTTATTTAAATTCCCATTGTATTTTTCAAAAACAGTTGACTCTTTAAATGGAAAACATGTTTCATAAAACCGAACATCCCTGGAATACAGAATGGTTTTATTGTCCAAACTGAACAATTTATAACCTTTCTTTTCCAGAGAATATCCTATTAAAACACACTTCTCAGCCCTACTTTCTAGTTTATTAGGTTCATTTAACACAGTAGCAAAACACAGACATCCAAACACCTTAAGGTGATCAAGAAAGGGACTAAAACCATACACTAATTCATAGGGGGTCTTTCCAGCAAGCACAGAAGATGGAGTCCTATTTATAAGATAACAAGCAGTGAGCACACAATCAGTCCAAAACCTAATAGGAATGTTGCTTTGGAATAGTAAGGATCTGGCAACATTCAACAGGTGTCTATGCTTCCTCTCAACAATTCCATTTTGTTGAGGAGTATAGGCACATGTAGTTTGATGAACAATTCCCTTAGATTTACAGAAATTATTCATCTGACTATTGACAAACTCAAGACCATTGTCACTTCTAAAAATTTTTACCCTTTTCTTATACTGATTTTCTAACAAGTTAACAAAATCATGAATATTAGAAAACACTTCAGATTTATGCTTCATTAACCCTATCCAAACTGCCCTAGAATAATCATCTACTATGGTAAGAAAATATTTAAACCCATCTCTGTCAGCTACCCTATAAGGACCCCAAACATCAAGATGAACAAGTTCCCCTAGCTCAGTGGTCTTATGATCACTAAGAGGAAATGGCTCTCTATGTTGTTTTGCCCTATGACAGACTTCACAAGGATTATGATTATGATCTAAAGCAATTTTTAACTCAGGTTTTAAAATTTTTAGAACATGGTCTGAAGGATGCCCCAGTCTACTATGCCACATGTTAAACACACTAAAGCTATTACAGCACACCTTAGTATTCACAGAAGTATTGCCACACAAATACAGTCCATCAGACTGTTCACCAATCACCTGGGTTTTCTTTGTTATTAAGTCCTGAAGATAACATTTATGTTCATCAAAACCAACAAACATCTTATTATCTCTAGCTAACTTATGGACAGATAATAGGTTAATAGAATATTCAGGCACAACCAACACATCTTGCAAAATGACTTGATCTGTTAATTTTAACTTTCCTATTTTAGTCACTAAAGCAAATGTACCATTAGGGTGTCTAACTTTAATGTTTAAATCAGATACATCTACATAATCAAACAGACCTCTTTCACTATTTACCATGTGTTCGTTAGCACCTGAATCCATTAACCAAACAATACCAACCAGCTCCCCTCCCACACTAGCAAAACAATAAACACTAGTACCACAGGAAGAAGCACAGAAAAAATTACCAGCAATATTGCAGACAGGAGTACAATCACCTTCCTTAGCACTCAACAAACTTAACAGTTTATTAACTTGTTCACTAGTCAAGGTAGCAGAAGACACATTAGTAGTATCAGTAGAGCTATTATTATTAACTATATTCTTTTTATTTTGGTTACCCCTTGGCTTTGCCCAAGAAGGGTAACCAATCAGCTCAAAACATTTTTCTACCACATGACCAGTTTTATTACAGTGAGTGCATTTTAAATTCTGATTAACACCCTTTGAAAACCGTTTTGTTGAGTTATTTGAAACATTTGTATTGTTAATCACATCATTAATGATTCTATTAGCAGCAAAACTAACAGTTTGTCCATTTTTATTCAACCCAACTGAGTTCCTATGTGATTCTTCACGAGAGACAACAGCAAATGCTTCCTTAATAGTAGGAAGCTCAGACGTAATCAACAAGCTAGTTCTAACATTCTGATACACATTATCCAGACCCATCAAGAATTGCATCAACTTAATCATATGATTATAGTTATTAAATTCCTTAGATGCATCACATACACAAGCAGGCAGTTGCAGTATTTGATCAAGTTGTTTCCACATTATGTTCAATTTATGATAATAATCAGAAACACACATACCATTTTGACTAAATGAATTAATCTTTTGATACAAATCAAATACCACAGAACCATCAATTTTATTGTATGTTTCTTTTAAGTCTTTCCAAACTTCAGATGCAAGTTTAGAATAAACTTGTCCTAGGTAAAGTTCCTCAGAAATGGAATTCAAAATCCAAGTCAACACAACTGAATTACATCTTTCCCACTGTCTAGCTAACACAGAGTCATTAACAGGTTTAACACAATCACCATTGATAAAACCTAGTTTATTTTTAACCTGAAGACCCAAAATCATAGCATTAGCCCAAACAGTGTAATTTTCAGTACCTTTAAGTTTGATATTAACAATAGTCAAATTAGTAGAGTCACTAGCATGCAGATACAACGGATCACTAGCATCTAGTTTATTAACTAACGTAACCAAGGCATCTGATGGATGGGCGTTACCCCCTCCACCAGTGTTGTCTTGATCACTGTCACCCATCTACAATCAAACACGTAGTCAAGAACACAGAAAGAACCAAGAAAGTCACACACAACAGATCACACCACACAATAATCCACAGAAACCAAAGATCAACACACACAAGGCGAAGCTGTACTGGTGATCCCGATCACTGGTTCATCACTCAAAAGGTGCCAGTGCAGGTCCTAGTACAGGAGCCACCTAATATTCTATAGGGCTGTTCAAAATCGGATAATCCAAAATTCGAATCCGAAAAATCCGAAAATCCGAATCCAAATTATCCGAAATTTTGGATAATCCGATTTTCGGATATCCGAAAATCGGATTATCCGAAATTTCGGATTCGGATTCGGATCCTGATTTTGAAAATTTTCGGATAATCGGATTATCCGAATCCGAATATTAAAAATATATATAAATATATAATATTATATACACTACATAACACAATACACAATCCTAAATCCTTAATTCTTCTAACTCTAAGTCCATACTCCTCTAATCCATAGCTGTTGCTCCATCTTCTCTCCTCTATAACAACCCCCGTCCACCTCGTATCTGACCTCCACAGCCCCCTTCCATCAAAATAATAAGTTTTTTTTATATATTTTTTGTTCAAATTCCGTTTATCTAACTTCGATTTTTGTTTTTTAATAGGTTCACGTTTTAGGCATAAAGGAGAACGTTTTTTATAGTTTTTTTTATTATTTTTTATTATTTTTTAAATTTTTTTTTAAGTTTCGGATTATCCGTTGGATGATCCGAATCCGAATCCGAAATTTCGGATATCCGAATTTCGGATATCCGAAATTTCGGATTCGGATTCGGATCTCAATATTGACTATCCGAAATTTCGGATTATCCGAAATTCGGATATCCGAAATTCGGATTATCCGATTTTGAACACCCCTAATATTCTAGACCAACCCTAGAGCTAAACAGGAACTCAAGTCCTGTACAATCGACTCCTTAGGACAACTCTATAACCAAGAATGAAATGTATAATGAAACGATCTCACCGAGGGGGTTGCCCAAGTTAGGGTTCGCCAAAAACTCGTAGTGTCACAACCTTCACTTAGGGTTGTAACACCAGAGAGCAAGAAAAAATGTGCAATCCAGTAAATCCACAGATCTTGAGTAGAGATCTGTCTTCAACAATGTTCACCTCCGTCCTTTGAATCAAAAACTCTAGATCCAAGAAGATCTAGCTGCTAGTAACCCAAGAAGATCAGCAAGAATCACCTACAGTGACTCCAAATCAGAAACCCTAATTTCAGCGGAAGATCCCAAGAACAAATCAAGACCTGATGCTCTGATACCATGTCAAAAACATGATATCTAGAACATAAAAACTCTTTATTGCTTGAATATGAAAATACAATTACACAGACTCTTAAAATACAGGGAAATAACCCTAGACCTAATACAGACTCACTCACACAAAGTTGTTCTCACTGAAGAACAACTATACAAACAAAAAGAGTAACAAACTGAGAATAACAAGATCAGAATAACCTGATCTATCTCGAAACCCTAATACCAAAGTGAGAGAGAAACAAGAAGAGTCTGGAAACTAAAAAATGACGAAAAGTATTTTAGAGAGAGAAACACAAGCTATTTATAGCTGATAGGAAATGTGTTTCTCTGAATAGATCAATGGTTGAGAAAGCTTTAATCCAACGGCTCAATATATTTGTGCTAGATCACACGGATTGCCAGCTTGGCAATCCATTCTCTAATGTACGTGAGACAGAAAGGATATGGACCAGAGATAACGGGCCACTGATCTGGACTGGGCCGCTACACAGCTACAACTGGACCTCAACAGCTACTGGACCTCAACTCAGCTAGCCCAATAATCTGCAAAAAAAAACCTTATGCAAAATATCAAAATACCCACCTTTATAATAGAATTAATAACAAAAAATTATACAAATGAAAAATATATCAAGTGTTATAAAATTGGAAGAACATTTCATGTCATATTTTTAACATTTTGAATGAATGATGGAAATGAGATCGTTACCTTTTGAATGGATGATGGAAACGATAAATTATTATTCAAGAAATGGATGATGGATGATGAACCAAGTATAGTAGAAAACATAAAATTCAAGAAATAAATTGTTATGGAGAAACCTCTTCCTTTGAAGAGACTGGTGGTGGTGGTGATAATTAATGGAGAAGAAGGAAGTTGTTAAAGCTAGGAGAGAGAGAGAGAAAGGTTTGTTAAAGAAGAAAGTAATAATTTATGAAAAAAGGCAAAGACGTTTGGGGAAAGCAAAAGACGTCTCCCGTTTAGTTGTATTAATTTAATTTAATAATAATAATGGTGCACATCTTTTTAGGTAAATGGACACGTGGCGGTCCTCTGTTGGCTGGAATGGGAAGCCTCTCCCGAGACGCCTCAAACGGGTTGGGAAGCGTGACCCGTCTCTCCAAAGAGGGTGGAGAGGGCCATTTATGCAAAACACACGGTCAACGGGCTATTTTGACGATTTTCCCTTTGAAATATTAGCAGAGTTGATATGATCCGGGTTCAAAGGTGATTAAATTAAGCAATCAATTGAACCGAATTCATGTGCTGTGTGCATATATATATATACAATTATTTATATTCTATTTCAATAATTTTGATCGTATCCATGTAATCAAGATAAAACATTTTTTTGGCTTATTTATGATTATAAGTTTTAGTATGTTAAGAGCATCTTCAATCAAAGGTTTCGGACGACAGCGTAGCGGTGATATGGCATTCGTTTTCGAACATTGTCACTGGAGATGGTTTGTGGAATAATGTTAAGTGTTGGGACATCCAAACACAAGCTAACATGTTGCGTCGGTTGGATGCGTTAAAGATGCTCTAACTACATAAAGTTTATGCATCATTATATGTAATGTGTGAGCTTCTCCAATGCTAGAGATTTCAAATGTGTTACGTCAATTGTAACATGAAGTTTTCATTTATTCTTAAAAATCACACGTTTTTTAACAAGTTTTAAAGAGTTACAAATCACACGCATCACATATATATAAGATAGTGGTTGTGTGAGAGACGCCCTGCCACCATCCATGCATCTGAAAATCCGGATATCCCATCTGAAACTTACGGCATAGAGGTGCTCTAACCACCCATTGATATTAATATCATACATATGAATGCATAGACAATGTAATTAACACATACATTAAACTAACATATGTAGTGCATGCATCAAGGATTACACAAAAAAAAATATACCTAGTAACATATGTAGTTTAATCATTAATGCATACACTATTGACTATCCTAAGAAAGCATACGTAGACACCACCTAATACGCGCAATAGGGGTTCGACCCCTTGCCATTTGGTTAATTGAAATTCACCAATGTTATTGAGTGAAATGTGTCTTGGTATATATGTAACACAGCTAAGTACTATATGTTATATACTCATGAATACATACGTGTTGCTACAACAAATATTGAACCGACGTTAGTATAGAGTTTCACAGGGGTAAAAGGGTTTAGATTCGCCAAACGCCGGTGTCCCTCGACATTGTAAACGTAGATGGGAGGTTCAAGAGTTTTGATATTTTAGTTGTTATGATTCTGATTTAAGATCGACCTAAAGTCAGAATGTTGTTTATTACTTTATTGATGTGTTATGTGAAGTTGGGAGAAGATCACACGTGAAGTGTGATTGTGGAGAGGAATAGAAGAATGTGTGTGTGTGATTGTGATTGAGCCTCTGATTTGTAGAAGATGAATCTTCTATAATAGGCATGTCAAAACTCTAGATTCAAGATACAACTAGGGACTTTCCACTTAAGCCAATGAAGGCTTGGGACCTGCGGTTAATAAGGTATGACTTCCACACGTGATGACTGTGACCAGCTAGTGGAGTCAACCGAGAAAAATAATGACAAGACATGACATTGGTTTTGTTCTTTCTGCTGGTGACAGATGTCACTTTATGATCCTTTTAACTTTCAACCTTTTAAACAAGCTTGTGTAATGTAATTGATTTGTTTAACCTTAAACTACCCACGTCATCAATACGCTATACTAAAAACATGTAATGTAATCATCAATGTATAGGCTAAACCATCAAAAGTAACATGTGTAATGGGTAGTGAATTCAACAATAAAATCAATAACACATGTACTGTAATTACAATGCCTATATTATACTTTATCTTTTCACTCATGTACGAAAATGTCATTACTTGAAACTTATATCAACCATCGATTAATACAATATTATGCTAAAGTTTTGCCCAACTACGATACAGCAATAATGCTTAGCTATTTTTTATTCCCAAAATTAACTTGCACGTAATTTTTCACTTAATTAAAAAAAATTCACCGCATAAGTTTTTTTATCATGCGGATCCGTGGCACAGACGCTTTCGGATTCTTTGTTATAAATTCATCCACATATATAATGTAAAGTTCAAACGAGAGAAATTGTTTTAAAAGAAGAAAAAGAACAAATTTGAACCAATAGGAATCATTCGTTTAATGTTAAATCATCATCATCATACTCAGTTAATCCCACCAATAGCAAAGCTAAGGTAGGGTCTGAGGAGAGTAAGATGTAGACAGTCTTACCTCTACCCCTAAGAATAGAGAGGCTGTTTCCATCAGTCATGTTGTCTTTTACCCCTTTAACCAAATGGGCAAGTTCTCCGGGCTTGATGGCTTCCCCAATTCTTTTCTTCAGTTGGAAGCAATCATTAGTGTGGTGCCATTTCTCTTCCTGAAATTCAAAATATTGATTGGAGTTTTCATTTCTTTTGCTCTTGGGCAGAGGATGGGGAGGCCGGAAGTTGTGCCTCGCTTCTTCGGTGGCAAGGATTTCTTGTAGGGTCTTGGTCAAAGCAGTGAAGCTCACAGTTTTTTCTCTGCTTGGAAGGTTCCTTCCATCTAACCTTCGAGAGTCAGATCCCTTATAGCGTTTATCGTAGGAACCAAAGTTACCCCTTATTCTGTTTGGACTAGTGTTCCTCCAACTAGGAGCTCTTTTCCTTTGCTCCTTGATGTCCACAGCTTCTTTCCTTCAGATGTGAGCATCGACCCTTTCAAGGGCTTACTCAAGGGTTTTAGGTAGACTCTTGTTGAAGTCCCTTGTTAGGTGCTTGGAATTTATTGTATTCATGAACCCTGCAACCTTCATTTTTTCATCAGCACTAACATAGGTTAGACCTTCCTTCTTGTATCTTTTTATAAAATCCCGAAGGATTTCATCATCTCGTTGTTTGATCTGGAAGATAACCATGGCGTCCTTGACACACCTTCGTTGTTGAGAGATGTTGGCCAAGAACCCTTTACCCAGGTCGTCAAAGGATCGGATGCTTCGAGCTGGAAGGTCACTGAACCAAATTCAGGCGGATCCAATAAGAGTTTGCATAAACATGAGGCAACACTCAGGAGTCAGGATTGGCCCATTTCTCTATTCTTGCAGCTCCGGAGAAGATTTAGAGATGATCTTCAGGGTCGTCGGTGCCATCATAAGTTTTTATGTGGGAAGGCATTTTCAAGTTGGTGGGAAATTCGTAATCGGCAATTTGCCGAGAGAAACATGAAAGGTTGTTTGGCTTGTAGGGTCGGTTGATATCATTCTCGGTTCTAGTAGTTGTGTTACCATTTGAGTTGCCTTGATGGGTGGCTAACACTTAGCTGATAAACTGTTGCCAAGGGAATTGTGCCATCATTTGAGGCATGAGGCTGAAGACTTGACGGCTTTCTGGTTGGATCATGTAGTTCGTTCCTATGGGGGTACTCATGGCTGCACTTCGAGTCAATGGTAAGGAGGTCATAGCATGCTCCCAAGAAGTGGGTGCAGGTGGAGGAACACTTGAGACCGGTGAATGCAAGAGTTAGTCCAGTGTAACCTCGTGCCCTATTGGTGCACTTGAGGCAAAGGGTTGAGAGGTGAATAAATGGAAGGCTGTACGACTAGGCCTCCAAGAGATGTAAGGACTATGGTTGAAAGGAGAATAGGTTGTGTGTGTTACGACCAACTTTGAAGGGTATGGTATAGATTGTGAGCTAGTAGGACGGATGTGAAGAGTAGGAGGTGCTCCGGGAGAAAATGAAGGCTCGCACACATCATAGTCCAGCCTTATCCCTACCCCCTTTTCTCTTTCTTTGTTCACATATTGGTTGAGAAGAGATCTCAACTGTAAGAAGTTCTTGGCTACTCCATCGGGCATTAAGTCTATGTATTCCGGTTTAAGCATGAGGCCGAGTTAGGGAGAAGCTACCCCTGAACGAGAAGGGGTTGAAGTTTTGAAATGGGAGATCTCCGAGGATGTGGTCCCTATGGGAGTGCCTCCGGGAGTAGAGAACGGAGTAGATCTGGTCAGAGAAGTCAGATCAGTGTTCGGTGTCACACCGGTGTTGTGAGGCACTTGATTCACTTCTTCCAGAGACTCTTTGTCGAACATTTTAAGGAGTTGGAGCTACACAACTGATTTGTAAAGTAAACTCAACGACACATCCCCACGGTGGGCGCTAACTTGTTGCTACAACATATCTATATCTATATTATTATATTATTAAGGAAGAGTGACGGCTAAGATAGTAATTTTTATTTCCGTACAAGTTCAACAGCAACATGCACAAGTGATTTATGCTTATTTAATGAGGGTATAATTGGAACTGTGTGGACAATTAAGACACTTATAAGGGTATAATAATAAATTTGTAATGACATTTTAGTTAAAAGTAGAAAATTATTTCCCTTAATGCCCTTATAATCTATCTATAGCAAAGACGGGTAAAGTTGTAATTTTCCATCAATTTTAAAATGGGATATCAAAAGTCACTTTAAAAATCACCATTTTTTGACCAATTTCTTCCCAAAATACCCTTGGAATACATTGTGGGCCTAACTCTTCTTCAATTCATAACCCCCAATTCTACTCTTCTTCAATTCGTAACCCTTCCTCTCCATTTCACTGTCGGGTTTCATAATAGCACATAAAAACTAAATTGATCTAATAACCTGACACCTCAATCACTACAGCTTCATTACTCATTTATAGAACTAGAGTTTATATAATGTAATTTTTCATCCTTTTGATATATAATACTTTGTGCTATTTCTAAATGTTTGAATTTTACATAGTATTGGTATTGCTCTCATCTAAAACATTTGTTTCCATGTAACTCGAGTCTTGAGACTGCTACGGATTGGATTGTTGAACATGAGGAGGATGCTTTAGATGTTGACTAAAATTCAATCTTTCCTGTCACATAGTTGAGTAACGAGACACATTTAATGACTAAATAGTTGGAAAAAAATGCCTAGCATAGATATTTCTAGAACGACCTCAACTGTGACTCTCAAGTGTGGCAGTGTTATTACTTATTAGAAAGAAGGTGATATCTTTAATATAACATCTGTAACTTGATGTTTGATTCTGTTTGACAATATGTGGCTACTAAATATTTGACAAAAATTTGCATACTAGGTACTTCTAGATTTCTATTTAAAAATCATATGTGTTTTCCTTGTGGTCTTTCTAATATAAATTTCGTGTTAATACGGTCCATTTTGTTATCATTGAATCTGAATCTCTTACTCTCATAGTTAAAATTGTCTTTCTTGGAGGAATACTTAGCATGTATTCATAACTACGGTATATAATATCCTTCATTACAAGACGCGCCTAAGTCTTTTTTGGTAGGAGATTTAATCTTCTTCCTAATTTTGCTAATTCTTATAATAATAATGACGTTGCGAGAGTTTACCAGACCAGCACATCTAGGTAAGTGCGGTAAGCGAAAATACAACTGCAAAGGTTATATGCTTTATCTCATATTTGTTTGTGTAATCTATTATTTGTATAAGCTTAAGGTGGGTGGTGTGATGATAACTTCATATTAGTAGATTAAAACTCTCTCATGAAATGCAGCAGCAAAAAAATATTTTACTGGGAAACTTGAAACAGTAAGCTATTTTAGCTTTTGCAATGATTGACACAACAACTCCGAGGCTGCAGGTGGACAATGGGTATGTTCAATCTAACCTATATTCTTTAACAGTAGAAAATCACAATTATTGTAAAAAGTTTACGTAACATAATAACGAACACTGGTGCTTTTCAGTTGGTAAAAACAAATTATGACTTGAAGTAAAAAAAAAAAGCACATTTGGCCTCTATATATAATCCCGTGATGGGATAGCCTTGGTTTTAAAATGTGAGAACTGAGAAGTGCGCAAAAGCAACAAGGTCAAAAACTAAGGTGCGAAGCGCAAAAGCGCACCGCTTTTCGTACCCGAGGCACAAATAATTATATACATTTTGTATAGGTTTATAGCATCATTTGCCAAATATTTAGACACAAATAAGCTTTATATATGTTTTAATATTTAAATTACATTCATGTACAACCTGAAAGTCTACTATTGTACAACTCGCTATTTTCCCAAAAAGTTGCGCCTCATATTCACTTTCTATAAAACATGCACCATATTTAGGCGGAAGCGATGAAGCCTGCGCCTTTGGACGCCTTGCACCTAGGCGCGCCTTAGGCGAACATTTTTAAGCCCAAGCAGGTTTGGTCTGATCCGCAAACACTTTTTATCCGTTTTATTGAACTCTAATAATCTTGTGTGCGAAGTAAGATTACAATAACCATACCGACAGTCCGACGCCAAATAATCTAACTCTTTATAATTGTGGGATCAAAATCTTCCATTACAATTGAAAGTCATTATTCAAGAAGAGGTTTGATAACTTGTATCAGGTAAGTTTTTTTTCTTTCTTACTCTCGCAATGATTGGAACTTATTTAAGTCGATTGGAAAGCGGATTCACTTGATAAGTTCGGTGACTCATTTAAAGTAGAAAACAAATCACAAGGTGCCGTATTTAGAGTTTTAAAATTTATAACCCAAGATGTGCATTTTACCATCTCTACTTCTGTTTTAGAATATACTTGAGCAGCAAAAATATCTTGCTGACCTTTTTTTTGTGTGCGCAGATTAGAAACATGATTCAAGGTACTGTTTCACTATTATAAGATGAGTTAATCACTTATCTTGGTTTCTTGGGGCATTTGGAAAATTACTCAATTATGGCCACAAATCTTAGTCGCCCCACTCATTTTATGAATAGTTGCCCAAGGTTCTTTCCAATGAGGCTATATGTTATATTTTTGGACTCCACTCATGCTTGTCAACATGTAGTTATGTACCAATAGATTTATATGATGAACTCTTGTTCTTCATGGTTGGACTAACCCATGATTATTGCTACTGGTTCCTTGTAATTCATATAATGTGTGCAGGTGGTCGTGCTTTGCGATTCGGTGGTGGATGGTGGTTTGACTAGCTAATTTTGGGGTGATGGTGGTTTGACTTGCTACTTTTTGTATGATGCGATGGCTGATGGTGGTTCTTTAGTCATAAGGTTTGCCATTCTTGACCCGTCACTCATATGATTACTCATAGGATGGTTTTATGCCTATTCTTCTTTTAGGTCCGGTTCGCCATCTTTGTGCTTTTTTTTTTTTTTTTTTTTGCATATTCATAAACAGGATGTGAATAGGTGGCAAGGTTTACTCTACGAAGGTTTGTTCCTATAATTATGCGTTACTGATTGTTTGCATTTTTTCCCATCTTGTTGATACATTGTATCAGGGACCTTATGTTGTACGTTATAAAAAAATGGGCTTTAAGATGATCACTATCGAAGAACCGAGCATAGCAGCAAAGGTTGATGATCTTGGTTACTTGTACAATTGAACCGTCTTTGTAGTAATAACTACTAACTAATCGAACAAAATCATGATGTCCAATTTTATAATGATTTACATATGCTTATTGTTGTTTGCTCTCTCTTATATTGTATTTTATGTCAATTCTTTTATTAATACCAATTTTGCTTTGTGAATTAATATATTAGTTGAATTAGCGAATTGGTTTTACTAATAAATTACACGAAACCCATCATGTAATATGCGGCAATAAAATATATGTACCCCCGGCAACGCGCGGGCGTACCACTAGTATATGACCAACAATGGTGATGAGTCTTTCAGGGGTAAAAGGGTTGAAGGGTTTCTGTTAGCCTAACGCAGGTCGTGGGGTCCCCACGTTGCAGCACGTAGGTAGGATCTTTGTTATTTTGATTTGTAGTTTTGGATTCTGATTTGAAGTGAATTCAAACCAGAATGTTGTTATTGTATTTTTTTTGTTTTTAGATGTGATGTGTGAAGGAATGAGTCTGATTGTTATGAAGCCAGCCTTTATAGAGAAAGGATCTTCTATAAGGAGAAAGAAAACAAACTCGATCCATGACTGCAACTAAGGACTTTCCCACGTTACTATCCTAGCTATAATTTCTCATTAGATTACCTTCTGTGTTCGTTTGGCGTTTGTTGAGATGTCACCAAAATCTTTAGTGTAGGATATGGCCAAATAAGACATTCATTTCTATTAAAAAAAACTTATGTAAGTATTTTAATGTGTGCTCTACATATATTTCTAATGTGTGCTCTACATATATTTCTATTAAAAAAACTTATGTAAGTATTTTTGTTTTTAAAGCAAAATTAACCTAAATTATAACTCCATGTTCTAGGCTCACATAAATTGAATTGTATTTTTTTTGTTATTTATGTTTTCTATGTTAATTTGTAGAGAAAATTACCCAGTTAGTCCCTGTGGTTTACCTCTGGTTTCACCTTAAGGTACTAAGGTTTCAAAGTTTCAGGCTGGGTGTTTAACTTAAACTTTTGTAACATAATAGGGGTTTAGTGCTAACCACCGTTAAAACTTAACGGATTTAATTAACACGTGAGAAAAACGTGAGGGCAATAATGTCTTTTCAGTTTTTGTGTCTCTCATAATAATATACCAGAAGCATAAAAAACGATCAAACTCCCTCCCTCTCAATTCCACTGTTACATTGAAGAATCATCAGACGAAAAAAAATTTAGGGTTTAACAATATGGTTACAAACTGGTCGATTAGGAGAGAAGACGATGATTTGGATTACGATGATGATATATATCGTAAGTATTTTCATTATCAATGTTAAAGAGTGTAAAAATGTTGGTTTTTTTTCTGTTAATAAAAATACGATCTTTATATGTTTCAGGGATATATAAAGACCTGTTTTGTCTTAAGGTACACCATGGTGGTGTGTTTACAGACTTTCCAGGGATAGAATATGTGAATGGTAAGGTGAGTCATGTTGATTTGCTTAACGTATCTACATTCTCTGTTTTGGAAATGCATGACATTGCAAAAGAACTAGGATATGATGGGTGTGTTAGGGCTTTCCACTATTTGGTACCTGGTGATGATCTAGATTTTGGTTTACGTCCTTTAATAACTTATCATGATGTGGGTAGTTTGGTAAAGCATGTGCCTAAGTATCAGGAGTTATGTGTTTACATTGAAACTGGAGAATGTAATGTAATGATAAAAGGGGCTGATAATGTTCAAGGTAGGGAGGTTATTGATTCAGTATTTGAAGATCTATTTTCTGCTGTGATGAATCCTACAAATAACTGTTTGCATTTAGAGAGTCATGCTATTGACAATAGGGATGCAGAACAGGACAATGGGGATGAAGAAGAGGAGTATGGGAATGCAGACCAGGATAATGGGGATGCAGAACAGGAAAATGGGTCTGATGATGAAATTGTTTAGACTTTGGTCTTTTTGTTTACTTTGGTATGTATTGACTTTGGTATGTTTTGACTTTGGTATGTTTGTTAATGTTAATCAGCTTCAAACAGCTATGTGTTACTCTGTTTTGACCCATTTGTTAATCAGCTGTTTTGACCCATTTGTTAATCAGCTGTTCAAACAGCTGTTCAAACAGCTTCAATCAGCTGTTTTCAATCAGCTGTTTTCAATCAGCTGTTCAAACAGCTTCAATCAGCTGTTTTCAAACAGCTGTTTTCAATCAGCTGTTCAAACAGCTATGTTAGCTACAACAGACTCATTTGCAACACTATGTTTATTAATGTTTGTGATACTGCATTTACATCATCATCAACATCAACATTATATACTGGAAGCAATATGATAACCAAAATATCAGTTTTCATTCATGATAAAACTGGATTACATTTATACTGATTTACATCATCATCATGTACCACTAAACCAACCAAAACACCCTAAACCAACCAAAAGACCAAAAGACATCACCAACCATAACCCCTAAACCAACCAAAAGACCAAAAGACATTCCCCACTTATAAACTATCTAATACATAAAATACATAACCAACACAACAACAACAATAAGCCTGGTCATGAACAGCTGCTTTTTCTTCCTTATAAGTTCTTCTTGAAGGTTCATAGCATGCCTTTCAATCATGTTTCTACCCCTCAATAGCCCAGGTATAACTTCCACAGCCCTGCGACACATTGGGGGATCTACCCAAACAAAGTATTGGCACCTAACTCCTGCCTGAAATCAAAATCAATCGATTAAATGTCAAAAAATTACAATATGGGTGGATTTTAGGGTTTCAGATCATACCAGTTGGGGACAACACTTGAAACGACGTCCAGGGTTGAGGTCAGTCCACGACGTTTGAACATTAGCCACCATTCCACAGAAGCATTGATGATCCATTGTTGATGATGAACGATGACGAAAGATGACGTACGATGATGATGTCTGGGTTGTGTTGATGATGAACGATGATGATGTCTGGGGTCTGGGGGTTTTAAAAGGGTTTAAAGATATTATAAAATCATAAAAACTGAAAAGACATAAATGCCCTCACGTTTTTCTCACGTGTTTGTTAAATCCGTTAAGTTTTAACGGTGGTTAGCACTAAACCCCTATTATGTTACAAAAGTTTAAGTTAAACACCCAGCCTGAAACTTTGAAACCTTAGTACCTTAAGGTGAAACCAGAGGTAAACCACAAGGACTAACTGGGTAATTTTCTCTAATTTGTAATATTTCCTGAAAATCTAAATATACAATGTTGCTCAATTTTGTTGTTTAACAACCCTGTATTTTAAAAAAAATATATAAAAAGTTAAATTAGTTTAAAAGTTGTTTTGAAAATACAGTAGTTTAAAAAAAATATGGTGGACATGGTTTCTCCTTGTGAGGGCCAGGTTCGATCCCCATGTCTCCACTTTGGTGGGATAAAGGCAATGATGGGGAGAGCTTGACTTTCCCGGTGGAGGGAGCTTGAACCTGAGCTGACCCAGTTTTCATCCGGCTGTTACTTCAGCGGGCAACAATAAAACTGAGCTCGTGTGGAGGCGGTACGGTTTCCGGGCGGAAGCCGATAACAGCCCACACTATCACCAGTGTGGACCCGGTTCAGACAACATAAACTGGGGAGTGAAGGGTCAGGGCCTGCCTAAGCGGGTATGACAACTTCCAAATATATATATATATATATATATATATATATTGTGTACCATAGTTTTGGACTTAAGAATGCTCCTTCAATATTTCAAAGATTTATGGATAATATATTCTTAAAATATGATTTTTGTTTGCTATATATTGATGATATTTTAGTTGCAAGTAATACAGTACAGGAACATGAGAAGCATTTACAACAGGTTTTTGAAGAAATAAAGAAGAATGGTATAGTAGTTTCTAAAAGGAAAATTGAATTATTTAAAAGAAAAATATCCTTTTTGGGTTTAGAAATTAGAAATGGGAAAATAGAATTACAACCACATATTTCTACAAAAATTTTAAATTTTCCTGAAAAATTTGAAAATTTAAAACAAATACAGGCCTTTTTAGGATTGGTAAATTATGCTAGAAAATTTATTCCAAATTTATCAAAACTAGTAGGACCTCTTTACAGTAAAACAACTAAAAATGGTCAAAGGTATTTTAATCAGGAAGATGTTAAATTAGTACAAAAAATAAAAACAGCTATAAAAAATATTAAGCCATTAGAGTTACCATTAGTGACAGACTATATAATTATTGAGACAGATGGATGTAAAGAAGGATGGGGAGCGGTCCTTCTATGTAAACCAAATAAATACAGTTCGAAGGAAGAAGAGAAAATTTGTGCTTATGCAAGCGGTAATTTTCAAAATAAAACAAATTGGAATACAATAGATTTAGAAATACAGGCTTTAATTAGTGCTTTAGAAAAATTTAAACTTTTTCTTGATAAAGAATTTACAATAAGAACTGATTGTGAAGCAATAGTAAAGTTTGTAAAAAATGATCAAAGTAAAAAAGTAAATAGGACTCCATGGGTTAATTTAAAAAAATATTATTCAAGGGAATGAATATATTATAAATTTTGAACACATTAAAGGAAAGAATAATGGGATAACAGATATGTTGTCTCGTAATATAAACAAATGGCTTATTACAGATGGACAGGAAAAAGAGCAAAGGTAAACCAATCCTTGTACAGCCTACACAGAGTAAGAGATCTTCAATGACCTCTGATTAAGAAACAGAAAAACTAATGGGACAGACCATTAGAACAGAGGAAGAAAAAATTCAACAGGCATACAAGCAGTCAGCTGAAAAAATAAACAGTCAAAGAAGACTTCCAGCCTCTATTACAGGTGTAGAAATGACTCAATATTACAATCCGAGTGTTGAAGATATGTCTCAATATTATCAAACTCCACCAAAAAATACACAAAGTACACAGCGTACACCAAGGCCGTCTTCTTCAACACAAAGTACATAGAACTATTGCATTCGATTTGGAACATATGATCTCCAAATATGCAATGATGCTTACAAAAAATTTTGTCCTGTTATTGGAATGAAATTTACAGAAAAACAACAGTGCTTACTGGACAACCTTTGGCATATTCAAACCATGCCACAAGCTTCAAATTTTAAAGTCCAAGTTTTAAATGCATTAAATTTCTATTTTGCTGAACAAACACCTGAAAAACATAATAAACCCAGGTTTACACACTATATTATTTTTAGAGGGACAAAAATTGGAATTTTTAATAAATTGGAAATAGTTGCTAAACATATTCAATGTCCCAATCCTATTTACAAAGGTTATGAAAATTTTCAACAAGCAATGGAAGCAGCAAGAGAATACTTTGGGTTAAAAATTTCCATATTGAACCCGAAGAAGTCCAAACGTTTGCTAATATAACAAATAAAAGGCCTGATCAAATAATTAAAGCATAACAGGAAGTGATTGCTGACTTACAATCACAACTTATACAGCAAGGAAAAAATACACAGAGTATAAAATATACAATTGAAAATGAAATATATAAACAACAAATTGCAGTGCTCGAGGAAAAGAATACACAGTTATTACAAAGGTTAGAGAAAAAGAAAGAAAAAACAGAAATAAACGGGTCTTTTGAGTCCTTCAAAATCATATATATATATATATATATATATATATCATTCATATATATTTGTACAATAAACCAATATATTATTTTATTTTTTCTCTTTTTTCTATAGATAATATTTATTAATTATAATCTTTATTTGTATTTTCATTATTGCTTTACTATATAATAAATAAAAATCATATACTTATATCAATTCCCTCTTATATAAAATAATATAACTAAATCATAATTTAATCATGTCTCTTATTTATTTACTATTTATTTTTCTTAATTATTTTTTTTATTTTTTGCTTAGTATAATCATTTAATATCTCATTGATCTAACCTTATACAATATTAATTTTTTTAATCTAATAATAAATAAAAAACAAAAAAAATTATAACAGGCGTGATACACAAGGAATATATGTTATTTAAACCTTGAGGGAATAAGCTGATGAAGAAGTTATAATTTTTTGAACCTTGAATATTTGGTAGCTATATCGGTGCCATTTTGTTTGTATGTAACCATATTTTTGTGTCAATAGAAGGTCTTATTAACAGTTCACATAATTTTTCATCCTCTAAATCTTTATTCTGTTTATAGGGTTTTGCAACAACTTATGTTAACACCTTTGTTGTATGATTTCTACCACTATGATGCTAAAGATCACACATAATACAGGCAACCTCAGTTCCCATAGGTTAACTTCATTTTGCCTCTTTATTTTGGTAAAATAGTTTTTTCTTTAGTGTAAATCAATACACATCTATTATTTGTGTAAATTATTTTTTTTACTTTCTCATATTATAGTACATTAATTTCTATACTATATCGTAACACACATTTTGTCATTTCTTATTAGATTTCTCAATCCCAGGAAACTTATAGAATATAAACTAGTAACTATAAAACATTATGCGTGATAATGTACGGCATCACATAGAGACAAAAATATGTTTGTTACAAATAGTAGCATTTTAAGAAAACTAAGAAAAAAAAAGGCACACGTTGAGGCACACAACCAACAAATTAAATCTATTATCAATTGTCTATAATAAACCAATAAAAGTGTAGACATGTGTTAATTACTGGAGTCATCTGTTTTTTGGTTTTCACGTCTTTTTCTTGTACTTAATAATTGATACTTAGTTTTTTATTAAATATATTATTTCTCCTACTTAATTAAGGGTACTTATCTTTTAATTAGAAATATGATTTCTTTCTATCTCACTTAATTATGAATAATTGTTTTTGTAATTAACGATAACCATTATATTATTAACCAAATAAATTACATACAAAATTAATTATTAATACTTTAAAATAACTTATAATTTTTATTTATTTAAAAACTTCATAAATTTCAAACTTATGTTAGCTCAAATACAAAAAAAAAAATGAAAGATAACGAAGATTACAGTTTATTAATTGTTTTTATAGGTGATATAAAAAAAGTTTCAAATACTTGATGTAGTCGGACGGTAAATAATGGTAAAAATACAATATATTAGATGGTATTAAAAAATCAAAGTTAATTCCTATTTGAAAAAAAAAAAGTGTTTTAAAAATTAACTTAAGAAAATTTACAAGTGTCAAGTTAATGTTCTTTTGTTGTAAATATGTATCTTGACGACTGTATATGTTAACAAATTGCACTATATTTTATTCTATTAGTATAATATATTGATTTTTTCAACCGTGAAAGACTTATTTTTTATAAAACATATGTTTTTATTAATTATATAGAATTGGTTTTGTCAACCTGTGTAAAACACGAGATTGTAACCTAGTAATTATTATTGTTATAAAGTATATAAACTATTTATAATATTATGTGTACAAACTAGCATTTTTCTCTAAGATTGTACTTTGTAGGAAGGTACCTCATGCCACCTCATTGTTTTTTTTTCTTTTATTTAATTTTTAGTTAAGTCATAACAAGTGAATGGTGAGTTAGTTAAAGACCAACTACTTACGTAACACACTTTATAGTTAACCTACAACACATAGCCGTATGATTTATGATAAATATCATTATACATGATTACTTCAGTAGTTTATTTGTTTGTTTTTTCATTTTACACATAGGTGTAATCTATTTTAGAAAATTAAGTAATATATCTATAATATCTATATCTATAAGAATAATATTATAATACAATACAATGCAATACAATACAATACGATACGATATAATATAATAAATAATAAAATATATAATAAAGTAAAACAGATGAGAGAAATGTGGCAGTCCCTCCTGCATTCTCACATATTTTGAAAACAAATCAGCTAAACAGTCGTAGAGTCTTTTACAATCCTCGCCCCCTCTTCTCAGTAACCCTAGACCATGCCACAATCCTATCTCACAATTTATCTATGCATCATCATCATCATCCGCTATCAATTTGGTGTTTAAAGAGATAATTTTTTTGTAGTTCGTTTTGGTTTAGGGTAAAATTCATCAAAAAATTCACATCGTTGATTTGTTAATTATTCATCTCTTATTTTTATCAAGTTTTTTCCCTCTGATTCTACAGATTGTGATATTGTTAGGGTTTTCATCATTTGTCTTATCCAATTGTAATATTTTTTCTGGGTCTTATTCTTTCACCATGACATCAATTTTAGTATAATCTTTACAATAACTCTAACATTGGTTAATTTTGATATTCTTTTTTACAAAAACCTTACTAGGTATTGTCATTTTAAGAAACTCTAATACTTTTAAGTTCGATTTCATAGCCCTAACGCACACAAGCTCTGGTCCTAACATAATGCTTCTTCTCAGCATCCATTTCATAATCTGTGTCAGTAGTTTTAGAGTTTAATTTGATTACATGATTTCATAAATTCTAATCTAATTGTATTTCATGTGTCATATGTATGATGTGTGGATCTTTGGGATATGTCTTTCTTTAAGGTTTTTCATTACTGAAGAAACACTTTTCTAACCTCCAGTTAAGGATACCACGATTGATGATTCCACAAGGTTTATCCTTCGCTAAACGTCTAAGGCTAGATGGTGATTGTGACCTGAAAAGAAAGTAATTGGAGTAGGGAGGTGAATACTAAGGATTGCTTATTATATATATATATATGTATATATATATATACAATTAGCAACTTGGGTCACCTCTAAGAGTCACCACCCTTCCCCATCACTTGGCACCGTTCCACAAATTAATTACCAACACCGCCCTTCCCCATCACTTGGCACCGTTTCACAAGTTAATTACCAACATGAATCTACTCTAAAAGTCACCACTCTTTCCTTATTACTTGGCACTGTTTCACAAATTAATTACCAACATGAGTCTCCTTCAAAAGTCACAACTCTTTCCCGTTACTAAAAAAAATATCCTCACTAGAATCCAATATGACACTATTTCACAAATTAATTATCATTTTTAGTCCCCTCCAAAAATCACAAACTTAATTACCAACGTTACATCTTTCTGGCAAATCATTATTAGACTTCCTTTTTTGTTCCTCTTCATCTTTTGATGTCTTTTTAAAATCAATTGCTCCCACTGATCCAAAACCACCAAACCTTTTACAATTTTGATTCCAATAAAATTTGATCTCGATGCATTTTGATTAAAACAAAAAAGTTGAATTTATAATTTTGTCTTTAGTTTCCCCCACATGAAGTTTTACTCCATATGTTCTTCGTTTTTTATTAGAAAATTTAATTGTGATGTTTTTTTGTTTAAATCAAAGATCAAGGATAATTTTTGCTTTTTATTTTGAATATATCAATTGAAAAAAATATGATTCGAACACAAGGGTCTGTTCCGTAAAGGAATTCCATCAAACTTTGATTAATCGGGATACTAAATCGGTGGATTTCAAAGAACAGGAAGGGGACGTGTTTGCGTGACAGAATTATGAGTTATTGGGGAGTAAAAGGGCCACCACATAATTTTGTTCCTCAATTGAATTGCCGATGGAAACCAATTAAAGGTTTGATGCGATGTTATGATACTCAGTTAATTTCTATAAGGTTTGATGCGATATTATGATACTCAATTTATCTCTGTTGATCGATAGGAGAAAAAGGAAATAACACAATTACGGATCCTCTATGCCCACCATCTCCATCTTTATTGCCTAATTCAATGTTTATGCCACTTTTGGGATGTTGGTTACGATTCTAGGACATCATAAATTGAATAACCACTGTGTTGGAAGGAATCATGAGCATGAGGGACAGACGACTCATGTTGTCACACAAGAAACAGAGGACAACGACATCAGAAATTAACACAACTAATCACGCAAGAAAAATTGTTGAACAACCAAAAGTCAAACCTACAAAAATGAAAACATGATAGAACAAATGCAATGAATTATTTTGTGTGATCGTACAACCCATACAATTATGACACGACAAACCCAAGAACAAAATTTTTAGTTGCAAATCATTGATGGCTGTAATCAAAAGAAATAAAAAGTGTGAAAGATCAAGATGAGTGAAAATTCAGAAATGATTCATTATAAGATGGAATGAACTAAGGTAACGTTCATTCCATGAAAATTTTATTTCATGGAATGAAATCCGAATGCAATTGGAATGTATATTTAATTTCTTATATTGCTTGTTTTAACAAAAGAAGAAATTGGAATTAAACACCAACATACAGAAGGAAATGTATATTCTAATTCCATCCAGATTCCATTATGTTCTGTGAAACGAACACACCTACGTTCCATATCAAATTCCAGTTCCTGCGCGATTTCCAATTCCATTACATTCTACAAAACAAATGCTACCTAAGGACTTTTAACACACTATGATAATTACGCAAAAGCATTAAGACATTTGCTAGGGTACATTTTACTTCATGTATTTCTTAAGCCCCATTAGACTTGGTCTATTTATTCAAACTCCACATCCCGCTGCAACGCGCGGGTTAGCATCAACTCGTTGTTTACAAACTTAAAAATGGTGTTCGCACACTAAGCATGTATTTTCAGGGTTAACTGAAAGTATACTATTAAAGAGAAGAATTCATCATTAAATAGGATCTACATGGGCCAACATTACCAACACCTAACCTGAAGTGGTCGGACCTAGTTATGGGGTACCCCCAGTACCCCAGCCCAATATTAGTATAAGACAAATAATATCTTAACCAATAAGAAAAGAGGAATGTGGTACCGCCTAAACCTGCACCACGTGGTGTGGCCCTGTTGGTGGACATTCTGCTACGGACATGTGGCACCACGAGAGTGGCCACACGTTCAAGGCCTCTGATTGGTTGAGTAGCGCTGCCCGTTAGCGAAGGTTGTTGGTGACGTGGCTTCTTGCAATCTGATTGGTTGAGCAGTGCTGGCACATTACTTATTGTCCCATATGTGCCCAGCATGATCGTGGGACATTAGTTGTCCAGCGCTAGCATGCTCTGGTTGGCCACACGTCATTTGGCCGTTAGAATCTTCTTATTGGAGCATGCTGATTGGTTGAACGTGAGTCACATTCTTGGCACACGTCCCTTACCTCTGATTAGTTCGTACACAATCGTCCTTTCATACTATTTGTCTCCCTGATCTCGCGCATGTGTAATAATGTCTGTCCTTACTTAGGAGTTCTCTTGGAGCTAATGTAAGGTGATGCTGATGCGCGGTGGCCGTCATGCACCAGGGGCTTACCATGGCGCATATGATTCTTGTTGCGCACAGTTGTGCACTTGCTAGGTACTTTTGTAAGGCTTTTTAGGATGTGGGTTAACCCTATCCGTGCAAGGATTAGGGACCCTATCCCTTCAAGTCCCCCTAGTCCAGTGTTGCTCCCGGGCTTGCAAAGAGAACGGTTGGAATACTGGATTTATAAGGTTGTACTTGTTTCTACTAGTTCTTGTATATGGACGAGGTTTGCTCATGTACCTCAGAGGTTAAGATCATATGGGTGACATCTTTTACATTTTATGTCAAGCAACACGCATGGGTATGATGTATCAAATATACATCGGAGGATGAAGCTATGCGGGTAACGTCTTTTACGTTTCATGTCAGGCAAATGTGCATGGGAATGACGTGTCAAAGATACGTAAGAAATTGGAACCACGCGGGTGACGTCTTTAGGTTTTATGTCAGACAAATGTGCATGACGTATCAACTATACGTCTGACATTGGAACCATGCAGGTGACATCTTTGCGTTTTACGTCAGACAAATGCACATTGCAATGACACAGAACATGTGAGTTAAAAAATTTGATCATGCGGGTGACGTCTTTTACGTTTTACGTCAGGCTGGTGCGCATACCACTGTTTGTCGTTTTGTATTAGTTGAGCG
Organism: Ambrosia trifida; assembly: GCA_028751855.1. Taxonomy (NCBI): domain Eukaryota; kingdom Viridiplantae; phylum Streptophyta; class Magnoliopsida; order Asterales; family Asteraceae; genus Ambrosia; species Ambrosia trifida. Next base: position 54,533,246 of record CM054132.1, on the reverse strand, counting down.
AAATAATTAAGCTGTCGTTTCAAAATTTGAAACGACGTGTTAGACGTGTGTAAAGCGACAAATAGGATGTCTGCACAGTGACGGTTAACGTCCTGTCAAACGCCTTTTCGTCTATGTCGGGCGAGTAGGTGTACACGTTCGCGCGTATGGACGGTTCAGAGAATATGGCCCACATGTCACACGTTGAATGGACCTCCGCCTGACGGTTAACGTCCTTTTTGTGCATGTTTCTCCGTCGTAATAAATGCGATGAGTATAAATATCCCATCCCAAGTTAGGGTTTCCACATTTGGAAATTATTTCCCAACCCTTTTGAAGAATTCTCTCTTGAATCTTTAAGTTTTCCAGCGACAGTTCTTCATTTTTTCAGAAAAGCTTCATCTTCTCCGACTCTCTCCTACCTTTGTTCTTCCCACTTTCTTCTGTTTTAATGTCTGAATCTGCCAAAACAACCACATATAAGCCTAAGAAGGCCAAGAATTCCCCAAAACCTATGAACACCACTCCCATAAACTGAAACAAAGGAAGATTTGGGGAGTTCTTATGCAAGTACGATATTTTGGAAGGTAATGTTGTACAAGGCACTTTTAACCTGGGCTAACTTCCGGCTACCGACCACCCACTTTCAGGTCAACACGTTGTTGACCTATGGGTTACATGTGACTCAGCTTAGTCCTTTTGGGATGATTAGGTTGATCACTTCGAAATATCAAGTTGCGCTCTTGCCATAGAGCCAACATTTGACATGTTCAATGTGTTCTACACATTGAAGGCGACGAGCCCAGCAAGGTGGACTTCATTTTCCCTTCAAGGTGATCTTCATTTTCCCTTCATGCGAAAGTTAGCAGATGGGGATTCACCCCCTCCCACCCCCAAGAGCATGCATGACTGGAAAGAACACTTCTTCTATGTTAAGAGGGGGGTCCTACCTGTACCGATGCCTTGGTTGATTCTGGGGATGAATGACAGCTCTTAAAATATATCAATTGGTAATCTCCTAAAATATTATTTGTGTTCTTTATTATGACTTTGTATAAATCTTTATTCCTACTAAATTTGGAAGCATCAACTTAGGGTATGTTTGGCAAAACTAATTGGTGGCTAGAAGCTGGTAACTGTAGATTTTTAAATATATTTTAGTGTTTGACATAGTAGCTGGAACTTTTAATAAAATGTATATAATGACCAAAATAGGCATTAACTAAAAACTTGTATGCATTTTTATTTTTATTTTTATTTATAATAGAATGGATATTTGTGTCATTTACTCATTAAAAGCTTCTAGCTAGTATGAGCTTTTTATTAAACACTAGTAGTAGCGTTTCAACATATAGCTTTTTCTAATAACCTAAAAGCTTCAAGCTCCTTCAAACTTTTATTGACTATGACCTTTTTTTTTAAAGTTTGAAGCTCATAAAAGCTCATTACCAAACATACTCTTAACAGGTCCTGCCTAAGGTGTATGTAAGAACGAACGTAGAAGTTGATTTTGTTAATCATCAAATTGTTATAATCTTTGAGGAAAACAGATTTTGGTTGCTTTCCATGAAGAGGGTACCTAGTGGAATTGCAATAACATATGGTTGGAAAGGACTGGTGAACTAGAAAAGTGGGATATGCTTATGTGTAACCATTTGAACCATATGTAGATTTCATGTTAACATTTTTTAACTGGGATTTTGCTGTGGTGACTTCATTCAGGGCCGGCCTATACACTTTCAAATCTAGACAAGGGCCTCCAATTTTTAAAAAGATTTTATATAATAGATGCGTATTATGTATTAAGCGCAAATGAACAAAACAAAAACTATGTTGATCGCAAGACCCAAATACATAATTAATTCTAGAATAAAAAAACCCAAATTCCAACTCCAAGCAATATGCATTTCGTCTTTAATTTAGGCAGTTACTGTCATTCTGGTTAAAAGTAACGTAGTGAACTCGCTCAATGGCACCACCAGTAGGGGAGAAATTAGGGGAAAAATTAATGGTGTCCCAAGGATAATCAAGGTTTGTTAATGACTATTTTTTATATTAATCTGTATATATTGCAATTCACTTAATCATTGTTTGCCCTAAATCACTAATTGATACTTAACATCTTTGAATTTTGATATTGAGCTTGCAAATGAGATTGTGCTTGCGAATTTGCGGTTGAGGCTGGGAAGGCAAAAAGACCCACTGATGTTTTTTATACCAATTCAAAAACATTGGAACGGCTCTGCTTCATTGAAGAAGAGACCTTCAAAATTACGACGTGTCAACATCTGTAAATTAGTAAATATAAAGAATATAAACAAACTTTTTGTGCTAAACATAAACTTATGAATTATTTCACATAGTTTTAATGTCTAACAAGTTTGCACTTGATAACAAAGCACACTTCTATTGGTTATTATCTTTGATCAAGTAAACCATCATAAACAATCACAAATGACATACAATAAGTTATGTACCGACATGATATACAACTGTTGCGAAAGTTAAAAAGATGCACCTTACATAAAACATTATGACATGTCAATATAGTAATGACCTATTTGAAGAAAAAGAAAAATCCGAAATGTACAAATATGGAAAATATGTAAATTCCACAAGGTTCTTGTTGTTCTAGAGTCAACAATCACATGAAAAAAATACCATGTAGTTCAAACACATGCCAACTTTTTTAATCGATTTCTTTTTATAACGAGTTAATTACCCTATCACTCCAAAATCTAACAAAATCTTGTTAGATTTATACACGTATCATCTATCTATTAATATATATAAAAGAAAACGTATATGCTGACGTGGCGTGCCATGACGCCTCAACCTTCCCTTAAGAGTGTCACGTGGCGTTATAATGGAGAGTTTTTAGTGTTTTTGAATTGTTTCCCTTTTTAATTAAATTGAGTTATTTTAGGAAAAAAGAATTTAAAAATAAATTTAAAATTTTTTCTCTCATAATTTTTAAACGTTTATATCTTTTATATACGAGATTTTTTAAAGAAAAAAATTACACCAAATTAACGAGCGTTTTATTATCTTTCCAACGAATACCATAGTGCTATATAAAAAACGGAGAAAAAATCGACTATTTTTTGTGGGGTTTCGTTCATACAGGAAAAAAACACACAAAATGTTCATGTTATCACGTAAAATTAGATTTTGTGGGGAATATGAGTTATTACTGATTAGAATACTATGAACAAACAATGATTGAGAGATTTTGTGGTTAGTTAACTTGAACCATTTGCAATAGGTTATCACGTAAAATTAGATTTTTCAACCCCGGGACCCTCCCGGGGCAATCAGCTAGTTTTATTATATTAAAATTAAAACCTTATTATATATTTTTTTTGAAAGGCGAATTTCTTGCTCCTTCTGAGACTTGAACTCAAGACCTCAGGTATAACATTTGTCAAGACGTATGGATGAGCAAATGATACCGGGTTCCAAAACCAAACCGATGCCAAATTTTCCATACCAAAAGATTTTTGGTGCCAATTCGGTGCTAACCTTTTGTTGTTTTCGAGATCGGTACTTTTGGTTCAGTAGTAGTATTTTATCAATTTTTACCTTCACCTACCGATAACATACCGGTACTGAACTGATACTGGTGCGTACCTTACCATACTAAACATTTTTGGTACTAATACCAACTTTTGATGATTTTCAGGATCGGTACTTTCGATACATGCCATTCATTATCGATACTGATACCTGTACCGACGGGGGCGGATCTATGTAGTAAGGGGTTGGTTCACGCGAACTCACTCGGTTTCAATTTTTTTAGTAGAAGCTTATATAAAAAAAATGGAATGAAATAGATAACATGTGTATGAACCCATAACATTAAGTCTAATGAGCAGGAGACCGTAGTCTAATGAGGGGCGGCGGCGAGGCGGCAAGGAGTGTCATAACGGAGAAGCGGAATCAATAAGATACGATGGAGCCGTTGCGCCATCTTTGATTGTTCTTGGCAACCATTGAAAAAAGAGACCATAGGTAAGATGGTGTTTGGGATTGAGTTTCAAAACAACTTATTGACTTATTAGCTTTTCTAAGAAGCCAATAAGTCAATAAGTTGTTTGTATAACCCAAAAGCACTTTCTATTTTGACTTTTGATTTTTGGCTTTTAGCTTTTAAAGGTGGAAAAGTTGTTTTTAAGAAGTTAGAAATCCTGCCTTTTGGCTTTTGACTTTTGGAAAAAAAAATAGAAATTTACCACCCATATAATCAATATTCACAATAAGTTAAACGAAACACTTAAAAAAACAACAATCTATTACTTTTTGACGTTTCTCATCCCAAAAGCTAATCCAAACGCTTTTTTTAAAACTCATTTTCAAAAAATCATAAGCCAATAAACACTTATGACCAAAAACACTTTTGTATTTCCAAACTCAATTCCAAACACCCTCTAACATGCGAGTAGCATTGATTTACCGATCAGCATGGATTTAGTGAAACACTTTCTATTCTATGCTATATCGGATGACTTTAATATCAAAACTCAATTTAAATCAAGAAAAATCTACTCAGTTAATTGCCACCTTCGATAGATATCACCTTGAATATTATATCAATTGTAATAAGCGGTGCCCCTTGAATTACGTATAGCATGGGCCCTTTAATAATATATCACATACATGAAATCGGCGTCAATAATGATTGGAAGTGATAAGTGGTTTCGGAGGCACCACGTATTAGCGTTTCGGAAAAAATATGGAATATCGGATGGTGTATCTAGAACCTAAAACAAAGCTTTATTATAACTGGAAATGAAGAAAACTGTAAAAATAACATAAATGAAAACAGAAAACAAATGGTGGTCGGATAAGGCGGTGGCATGCCGCCCTGTCTAGGATTTTTTCCAAGTTGTGACGGTTAAGGTTTGTATTTTGTAACGGAAACAACATAGAATCTAGATTGGCTCTGATACCATATAAGGGGTTGTTTGGTTGATTAAGTGTTGAATCATTAAGATGTCTGAATGGTTAAGAGACTCTGAATGATTAAGTGTCGAATGGTTTAGCTCTGCACCAAGTCTTAATGATTCAGCTCTTAATCATTCTATTCAGAGCATTTTTTTAGGTTGAAACAAACAGTCTGAATGCTGAACAATTCAGAGCTGAATGGTTCAGAGCCTCATTAAAAGGCTACCAGGTTAATATAATACTTGATTAATTCATTATTCGGTAGGTGATTGCAATATATAAAGATGACTGAAACCCTAGATATCTAAAGTGGGTCTGTGGGCTCACACTGATAAATCTTAATAATGTACGTTCCAATAGTTTGAACCACTAGTTCTTTGATTGTTAGTAAGATGGTTGTAAATATTGTTGAAGTTGCTAATCTTTGTTCTCATTGCGGTCCATTTGCCTGAGAACTAGTCGGTGTGGTAAGATTCGCAGTTCATCTTGGTGAAATTTTTTTCGCAAATGTACTGCCAGAGATACGGGTTGCTCTTGATCGCTGCCTACATAAAGAAACTAGCAGGGTGTCCGCGCGATGCAGCGGGGAACACAGACACTTCTAGGGGTGTGTATGGTTCGGTTCGGTTTGGTTAAGTTCGGTTATTAGCCTCAATCGAAACTGAAACCGAAGTCATTAGATTGTCGGTTTTTAGTCCGGATTAGTTAATTTTGGTTAATAACATAAACCGAACTTTGGCTAAAAACTTTTGTCTAGCAGTACATGAAATAGAGGTATAAAGACTAAAAATATATGAATATATGAATGGTTCTGTTTCCGTTTGATTGATTTCGGTGAACTAAGTGTACAAAAAACGATAACCAATTTTAAGTTAATTCGGTTTTTGTTAATTCAGTTTTCAATGGATTTCGGGTTAGCTTCTTCTATTTTTTTGTTCGGTTTTGGATAAATGTTCAATTATTGCTTACCCCTAGATATCTATAATATATATAATCTATTTGATAAGGGCATTTTAGGATACTCAAACCTTAAGACTTTGTTTAGAATGCAAGGCATAATATACAACTCTTATCTTAATTACACTTTAATTAACTCAGGTTTACTCAACTTTTGTTTATTTAAATAACAGTTTCACATTTTCCCTTTATTTTAAGCCAACAAGTAACTACTCCCACGAATTGTAAACGACTATATTTTTTTCATACGTTAATACTTAAAAAAAACTACATCATAAAAATGGGCATTTTATTGTTTATAATTTGAGTAAGCATTGCAATTCCTTTAATTAAAAATTTGTGTTATGTGATTAACAATATCTAGGAGTGAACAATAACTAAACCCTTAATCGAAATTGACCAAAAATTGACGAAACCGAACCGAAATCAATCAATAACCAAATTAACTTAATGTCGCTTTTTTTTTTACCCTTAGTCGAACAAAATTACCAAACGAAGACTAAATAATTCGTATATTCGGATATTTTTAGCGTTTATACCTTCATTTTATGTACTTATAAGCAATAATTTTAGCCAAAGATGGTTTTTGGTTAGTAACCAAATTAACTAAACTAAACCGAAATGAAAAGGATAATCTAAACAAATAAACCGAACCAATTAACTTTTTAGTTAATAAGATCGATTAACCGATAACTTTGGTTTCTGTTTCGATTGAGGCTAATTAGCAAACTGAACTGAACCCAGCCATACATCATTAGAAGTTTTTGTATTCGATGTTGCATCGCTCGGGCATCTTGCTATGAATATATGAATGATTCAATTTCAGTTTGGCTGATTTCAGTTAACTAAGGGCACAAAGAAAAAAATCGATAAATGATTTTAAGTTAATTCATGTTTTGGTTAATTTAGTTTTCAATTGATTTTGGTTTAGGTTCGTATGTTTTTTTTTTAGCTTCTATTCACAGTTCAGCTATTGCTCACCCATAGATATTCGTAATCATGTCGCACATAAAAAAATTTAAATACAAAAATAACAATATTATACTCAAATTAAAGATAATAAAATGCTCGTTTTTATGATGTATTTTTTTAAGAAAAAAAATTAACGTATAAAAAATATATGGGCATTCAAAAAATTGTAGGGGTAGCTTGCTTAAAATAAGGGGGAGAAGTTTAATTAGTTTTTAAGTAAGCTAAAGTTAAGTAAAGTTGAGGGGATTAAAATGTAATTAAGACTAGGGGATTAAAGTGTAATTAGTGCTTAAAAGTCTAATTTACCCTCATTTTAGGGTTGTACCTTATGCATTAAAGGAAAAAAGGTTCTTAACTTTTGGATATCTTAAACTACCCTTCACGCATGCATTATATATAGTATACATATATATTAAACACTTTTAAGTAAAAAAATTAAGTAAACAAATGGTGGTCGGACAAGGCGGCGACATGCCGTCTGTCTAGGATTTTTCTCAAGTGGTGACGGCTAGGGTTTTTATTTTGTAGCGGAAACAATATAAAGCCTAGGTTGGCTCTGATACCATGTAAATTAATATAATGTTTGGTTAATTCATTATTCAGTGGGTGATTACAATATATAAAAATGATTAAAACCCTAGATATCTAAAGTGGGATTATGGGCTCACACTAATAAGGGTATGTTTGGCAAGAAGATTTTAGAAGCTTTTAATAGCTTCAAGCTTCAAGCTTTTAAGAAAAAACTCTTGATCAATAAAAAGCCTTGTTTGGTTGAAGGAGCTTGAAGCTTTTAGGTTATGAGAAAAAAAACTCTATATTGAAAAGCTACTAGTACTAGCGTTTAAGAAAAGACTCCTGCTAGCTACAAGCTTTTAATGAGTAATGACACAAATACCCATTCTATCATAAAAGAAAATAAAAAAACATGCATACAATCTTTTAGTTAATGTCCATTTTGGTCATTTTATTAAAAGCTCCAGCTACTCTGTCAAAAACCAAAATATATTTAAAAAGCTATAGCTATTAGCTTCCGGCTACCAGCCTCCAGCTAGTTTTGCCAAACATACCCTAAATCTTAATAATGTACGTTCCAATAGTTTGAACCACTAGTTCTTTGATTGTTAGTAAGATGGTTGTAAATATTGTTGAAGTTGCTAATCTTTGTTCTCATTGCGGCCCATTAGCCTGAGAACTACTCGTTGGTGCGGTAAGATTCGCAGTTCATCTTAGTGAAAAATATTTCGCAAATGTGCTGCCCGAGACACGGGTTGCTCTTGATCGCCACCTATATAAACAAATTAAACATTTTTAAGTAAAAATAAAAATAAATATGTAAACGAATTTAAATAAATACATTAGAAAAACAAATTAAGCATTTTTATATATACCAACGATGGGGTCTTCGGAAACGTCGAGCCCCGCTCGAGTCAAGGCGAACTCCTCCTTCGTTGTCCACTTCTTGTGTGTCTTTGGAGCACGTTCTTCCATTGGGTGCTTCCTATGATGTCTATGTGTCAGGCAACTTCCGGGTGCGGCTTCGATTTGGGGTATGGGTTGCGTTTTGCGTATGGTTTGACATTGAGACATAATGGGAGACACAAAGTGAGACATTGGGGTTGTGTAGAATAATATGAAGACCCACACATTGCCTTATGTGGGGTCATTGGGGGTTGTGACGATGACATGTCCCATCGTGGTGAATTATCGGTAGGTAGTGGACGATATTCTCCAAGGCCGGTATTGGGATTGGTTACCACCGGGAGTCTTGAGTTTGTATGTTACGCAGGTTGCTGGGATCAAAAAGCGTTTGGGTCGTTGATATATAGAAACATGGTGGAAGTGAGTTTTGAAATGAGATTTTTTGGTCGTGAAAGGAGATATATTTTTTAGTTGAGAGAGGAGAGTGAGGAGTTGTATGTAAAAAATGTGAGATGTGGCTGGTTTATATATAGTTTAAAAATAGATTTAGTATATATATATATATATATATATATATATATATATATATATAGGGGCGGTTATTCTACAAAGTAAAAGAAACGTGCAAAGGATGCGAATGACCTTTGTACATGATAATTACGTAATGTTTTTTATGTTCATGAAAGTATTACATAATTATCATTACGTAATTATCATGCACTTTGTACATGATAATTAGTAATTACGTAATGTTTTTGTATGTTCATGAAGGCATTACGTAATTATCATTACGTAATTATCATATACAAAGTGATCATTCGCATCCTTCGCACGTTTGTATTACTTTGTATTTGATCCTGCCCCTATATTGTGACATCCGTCACTTTTCCTTATTTTATTTTGTATATAATAATAATAATAATAAATAATAATAATAATAATAATAATAATAAACACTAAATTTTTAAACCATACATTTTAAACCCATTACCAAAACCATAACCAAACCACAACCAAACCATAGCCCAAACCCAACCTTTCCTTTAAAATTTTCTTGGCCCAACACTCTTAGTCTAGCCCAGATCAGACATGGCCCAAGCCCAGTCCACGCTCAGGCCCATCCTCTTATCTGTTTTAACAAAAAAAAAAAAACAAATGGCTCCTGCCGGGATTCGAACCCGGGCAGGTAGCCGGGTCACACAACACACACGCGTGCACACCACTTGAGCCACACCACAGCTTTGATTTATTTCCAACTCCAATTATATAAAAGGCTTTCCAAAACAGAATTCTCCTTCCTATCTGCTGCTGTACGCGACCCAGCAACAGCATTCAACCATGTTTCTTTCCACCTTTGACCACCTATTTGATCTATAACTGGTAAGCCTTTATTGGTTTTGACTCGTTTTGATGCAATAACAATAATATCCGACCATAATGACGCGTCTAACAACCAATTCTTTCCAAATTAACAATAATCACGCGATTACATTCAAACCTTGGTCAAAACTTTCTAAATCTTAAAAACGTAGGCATATTATAAATTGAACCTCATTTGACAACCTCTAGGTGCCGAACAACAAACCCCAATCCTCAATTTCTTGTTTAATCCCTCTGTTCAAGTGTTCTTGCTCGACGTTTGACTTTTTCGTTGACCGGGTTTAAATCGTCGTTTCTGATTTGTAAGTAACAATTCATAACACGTATTTGTTTATCGTTATTGCCCAAACAATAACCCCATGATTCCTGGGATTATTGTTTGGTGATTCGTTCAATTGAGTAATCTAGGGCTCGAAGCATTTAAATTGGGGAAGAACATTGTTTCGAATTATATATATATTTAAAACTGAAACAAACAAATCACAACCACTGATCTAGATCAAGTGGTTGTGTCTGTTGTTTGTTAGGAAAAGCACGCGGGTTCGATCCCCATGAGCAGCAAAAACATTTTTTTTCTCTCTTTTCTTTCCATTTACATATATCTATACTTTTAATCTTTTAAAATAACTTAAAAATACTAAAAGTGCTTTATAAAATCTACAAAAATTATATTTAGTTATTCTTATGATAAAGTTCATTATCCAATTTTTAGATTTTCAAAAATCTTTTATTTATTATATATTATAAATATTACAAGTTTATTCAATTAAAATTATAAAATTCTATAAAAATATCAAAACGACTTTGTTAAATTCCACAAAAATTATTCTAAGTTTATAAATCAATAAACATTTCTGAAATGATTTTTATTTCAGAAAAATCGTTTATTTATTATTTTTAACCAATTTTTATTTGTTTTAATCATAAATAAATCATAATAAATTCATTTTTCAATATTTTTGTACCAAAATTTTACATAAATTATTTCTATTCATTTGGAACAGAAATACAATTTTTAATTCAGAAATTCTTCAATTCTAATATTTTTAGATATTAAAGTTATATTTTGACAATTTGAAATAAATAGATTTAATATTCGATTTTTAAGAAAATAATTTTATAAAAATTATTTTCACACTTAAAACTTTATATTGTGACCATATTTGACTTAAAATTTACAAAAAGGCTTTTATTCATTTAATTATTAATTTTTTTTATTTAATAAACAATTTGTTTATTAATCAAATAAACGTTTATCCCCAATTCGAAGCCCTAGAAAATACTTATAGACTAGATAAACTTAGACTTATTTGTTACATTATACCTAGGGTGACACTTGGTAACATTGGATTATACTTATTCAATTACACAAGACTTACCACCTTGCTAAGGTGAGTATTACTTATCCCCTTTTTCGCTTTTACAATTTTTGGGGTGATTCATGCACAACTATTCAAAACTTTCGTATTCATTTACACATACATTTTATTCATTTACAATTCATATACGTGTCTTGTTTATCTTTGTGCTTATGCTTGAACATGAACGTAGCTTACATGCAAAATCATACATACAGGCATAACTTATGTTATGGTGCTCTTTACATACAGACGTAACTTATGTTACGGTGCTCATTTAGACATAACTTTGTGTTATGGTGCTCTTTTAGACTCACACGTGTTGAGGTGCTCATTATCAATTACATTGTACAAACTTTACATTTGATCTTTGTCTTGTTTGGTTACTTGCGTGTTTACATAATGCCTTGGTGATGCTAGACACATGAATTGTACTACTTTTCAAAACTTATACTATATGTACAAAACTAAGTAGTACTCACCAACATCATATGTTGACAAAATTATTTTCGTGCATGTTTCAGGATAAGCTGCTTGACGCTTCATATAGGACCTTGGACTTAGACTAGATCAATCAATTTTCTTTATACTTGTCGTCTTGTATTTAAATTCACATGTTGTAAAACAATATTCAATAATCATATATTTACATTTTAGTACCATGAGCTTTTGAACAATCGTCACTACGTGGCACCTCGATGATTCCGCCATCGGTTGGGGTGTTACAGATTGGTATCAGAGCCATGGTTATAGGGAACTAGGTTATTAGATAAAATGGCCTAGACTATAACCGAACTTCAACTTTCATGCATAATATTCCTTAAATTTCCATTCCCCTCATTTCCCTCTACTTTCCTCCTTCTATCTTTCCCTTCTTCTATCTCTCCATTCTTCTCATCTTTCATCATGGTGCATAGAGATGGTGTCCTACAAGGAGTGGAAAGTCTACATCATTATGGAACAGGGACAGTACCTTTCATGAAGGCACTCTTAGGCATAATGCCTACTCTTATTTTTGCTCCTTCGAAGTTGTTGAACTTTAATGAGTGTGATAAGGACACGTGCAATCTGGAAGGGTGGATGCCTGTACACTGGGTTTTCTGGCATAGGCAAGCATAGCGCATAAATCCATTTACGGACCTGTTATGCTTACCTGGGGATTCCTGGAGTGAGTGTCCATTTATAGGCTAAAGCATGTCTTCTTTGATCACCATTGGGTTCAACTCATTTGAAAAGTCAACGTTCTTGTTGGGCTTTACAACTAGACAAGGGCACTCCAAGCATTTATGCAAGTTTTTCAATAATACTCTCTCGTTTCATATACAATATCCTGTATATCATGATTTTCATATATTGCTTACAAGTTCATACTTTCATAATCATTTGTACAGTTATACACTCACATTTTTCTAATCTCATGATTATTCATTGACTACCTCATAGATGTCTGCTCGCCGCATGCTCCGTGATGTCCGCCGACGCCCTGTTCATGCTTCTGGACAACGTTCTGATCGTCGCCTCGCATCTTTAGTCGCTAAGGAAATTGCTGCAGTAATCCCAAACCTTGTTAGTGAGATAACCCAGAATAGTAACAGTGCCAACACAGGAAGTACGACTCAATTTCGGTGCACTTTCAAACACTTTAACTCCTGCAACCCTACAAAATTCACTGGTGAGGAGGGTGCTACTGGTCTCCTCCAATGGTTTGAAAGCATGGAGAGCACCTTTGTGAACAGTGAGTGTCCTGATGAACTCCGCGTTCGCTATGCTACTAGTGTCCTTCAAAAGGGAGCGCTAACCTGGTGGAATGGCGAAAAGCGCAATCGAGGAGCTGATGTTGCTTTATCATTATCTTGGGCTGAAGTTAAGGAACTCATGATCGCCAAATTCTGCCCGAGGAACGAAATCAGAAAACTGGAGGATGAATTTCGTGAGCTCAAACAAGACAGTGGTGAGAATCTTGCGTATAATACCCGATATCATGAACTTAGCATACTGGTTCCACACATGGTCACCCCGGTCTCTCGAGCAATCGAGAAATATATCGAGGGATTACCTGACCTGATACAAGACGTAGTCACTGGGAGCAAATCTACTACGGTGGAGGAAGCCATCCAGCATGCAGCCACTTTAACAGACAAACACGTAAGGAAAGGAAACTTGGTTAGGAAGGGCACCAAGACGTCTGCGAGAAAACCACACATATTGTTGAACAATCCAAGACTGTTTTAGCGAAGGCCGACACTACTGCTTCGAACTCTAAGAAACGAATGTGCGATAATCAGAACCACGTTGTTGATCCTATGACTCAACCTCCTATCAAGAAAGCCTACACGGGAATCCATCCTCAATGCAACACATGTGTAACACCCCAACCGATGGCGGAAACATCGGGGTGCCACGTATTGATGATTGTTTTCAGTAGCACATGGTATAATATAAATTTTAAATAATTTATTCAAACATAATATCCAAAATGTGAAATGATGTCTAAGAATTCAAATACATGATATCAAATAACAACTTCAATAACTTCAAATAAAACTTCAAGTAAAATCCTCATGCTAACTCAACCCTCAGCTTCATTGTTACCTGAAACATGTTAATTTTGAAAGTATTTTGGGTCAACATAAGTTGGTGAGAATTACATAGGTTTTTGATAATAAAATGAATAAAATGTTGTGCAATTCATGTGTCATGTCAATCTAGCCCATATGTGAGAACATACTAGAAATAAATCGAGTGCATAATCAACCCTGATGACTGTTATAAAAATGATACATACCATACACTCATGGTCCAATTGAATATGTTATGCGATAACAAACACCCACGTAACCTTTGTAGGAGGCACGTATCCGGGTGGGATTGTCAGTCCAATAGATCTATCAATGTATACCGTCGGCTTGTACGGAGTTAATGATTATGCTAGAATGGTGCTTACTCTAATCATGCTCAAGACATAATGCAACATAGAAAACACATAGACACATTGATGATTGAATTGCAATGATAATGTTATAACATGTTTCACCCCAAAAATGGTGATAAATAAAAGGGGCTATGTAAAACTCACCTTAGCAAATGTTAAACTTGTTGAAAAGATGAAATAATAGTGTTGCCCAAAATGATTCCAAATATCACCCTATAATAAGGTAATATATAATAAGTCTAAGTCTACTTAACTTATAAGTGTATCATAGGGTTTCGATTTGGGGATAATCAATTGTTGAATTTAAATTAAAATGTTAATTAATAAAGGAAAATTTGATAATTAATAAAAGAAAGTCTTTTTATAAAATTTGAATTTTGAATGTACACATTAAAGTGTTTGGGGTATAAAAATAATTTTTATAAAATTATTTCATTTAAAATAGATTTTTAAATCTATTTATTATAAATTGTCAACAATTAACTTTAATATTCAAAAATATTAAAATTAAAGAATTTCTATTTTAAAAATCATATTTCTGTTCTAAATGATTAAAAATAATTTGTATAAAATTTTGGTGCAAAAATGATGAAAATTGGATTTATTATGATTTAATTATGATTAAATCTAACAAAATTTGATTAAAAATATAAAATAAATGATTTTACTGAATTAAAAATTATTTCAGTAAAGTTTAACTTTATAAAAAGTCAGGATAATTTTTGGAGAATTTAATAAAATTGTTTTGATATATAAATGGATTTTTATAAATATAATGGTATAAAAATGATTTAATTATTATAAATACTAAATAAATGAATTTTTGAAAAATAAAAATTGTGAATAACACTTTTATCTCAGATTAAACAAATATAATTTTTTTTGGAATTTATAAAATAGTTTTAATATTTTAAAATGAATTTATAAGATTAAAAGGTTTAATATATATATATATTAGTTTTGTTTAAAAGAATAAAAAGAAGCAAAAAGGGGCAGTAGCCGGGACTCGAACCCGGGTACCTTCTGTTGCAGACCATGGTCACAACCACTTGGCCTAGGCCAGTGGTTGTGATATTCCCTGATTAACATTTAATAAATACGCTGTGCCCAATTCAATTTATCCCCAAATTTTAAACGACAAACCCTAGAAATTGCAATTGGACAAATCACACATCAATAGCCTGATTAACCATAGGGCTATTGATGTGTGATGGCCGATGAACATAACCCATATAAATAATCAAACTCACAGTGTTGTTTTATGTATGATTGCTCGGTTAAAGCCAAAGTCAAACAACGAACAAGATGATTATAATCAGAGTGTTTTAGAGATAATTGGAGGTTGAGAGAGAGTTGTGAGCGAGTATCCAAGGTTCGTAGAGGGTCTATTTATACTGAGGATCAAAGGGTTTGGTTAATTGGAAAGTTGACCTCGATTAATTATCAAACGCGTGGGTTTTCAAAATTAGTCAACGATTTGATTGTAATTGACGTGTAATCGTGCAATACAAGGCCGGTAATCAATTTAGTTTGCCAATTATAGATCAATCAAGCATTGATCTTGATTGATTGTTAGACGCGTCCAAGGCAGTTGACTTTCACGAGTCAATCTGCAGTTTTAAAAGCGTGCATATATTTAATTTATGCCGGGTTTATTCCAAGAAGTTGGCTTAGCCCAGTTGGTTGTGTGTTTGGTTGGGTTGGGCTTTGGCGCGGGTTCGAACCCCGGCCAAGGCAGTTTATTATTTTTTGACATATTTACAATACAACACACATATATAATATTATATATATAGTATTAGGGTTTTAATAACGCGACAAAAATAATAAGTGCGAATATATAAGATGAAACTTGACGTTTTATTAATGACGAACGTGTAACGTACAAGTTTTAAATACGTAATGTTACAGTCTCCCCTACTTTTAGGAACTTCGTCCCGAAGTTGGAGTTGGAGAGTCTGGTGGGAAAAGATGTGGATACTTCGATTTCATCTGGTCTTTACGTTCCCAAGTGAACTCTGGGCCTCGTTTAGATTCCCAACGAACCTTAACGATCGGAATACGACTGCGCTTGAGTTTCTTGACTCCAGTGTCAACAATCTCGACGGGTTTCTCGATAATGTGCATGCTTTCATCGATTTGCACATCCTCAAGAGGAACATGAAGGTTCTCATCTGCTAAGCATTTCTTGAGATTCGAAACATGGAAGGTCGGATGAACATTGCTTAGCTCAGGTGGAAGGTCAAGTTTGTAAGCCACTTTTCCAACTCTGTCAAGAATTTTGAAGGGGCCTACGTAACGAGGAGCTAGCTTTCCCTTTCTACCGAAACGAATTACTCCTTTCCAAGGGGATACCTTAAGTAGCACAAGGTCCCCAACTTGAAATTCCAAGGGTTTACGACGTTTATCAGCATAACTCTTTTGGCGACTTCTAGCCTTGAGAAGATTATCCTGAATAAGCTGAATTTTGTCTGTGGTTTCCTGGATTAGTTTGGGTCCAGTAATACGAGCTTCACCAACCTCAGTCCAACAGACAGGAGAACGACATTTCCGACCATAGAGTGCCTCAAAAGGAGCCATGTTAATGCTGGCGTGATAACTGTTGTTGTATGAAAACTCAACCAAAGGAAGATGAGAATCCCATGCGCCACCAAAATCGATGACACATGCCCTGAGCATGTCCTCAAGTGTCTGGATGGTTCGTTCAGTCTGACCATCAGTTTGAGGGTGATAAGCAGTGCTCAGGTTCAACTTGGTACCCAAAGCATCTTGTAGAGACTCCCAAAAGTGAGAGGTGAAACGACCATCGCGATCAGAAATAATGTCCAAAGGTATACCGTGACGACATACGATTTCACTTACGTACATC
Organism: Ambrosia trifida; assembly: GCA_028751855.1. Classification (NCBI taxonomy): domain Eukaryota; kingdom Viridiplantae; phylum Streptophyta; class Magnoliopsida; order Asterales; family Asteraceae; genus Ambrosia; species Ambrosia trifida. The sequence goes on along the minus strand of CM054132.1, from coordinate 54,516,436 downwards.
TTTGCCAACCTTTCCACAGAATACTTCTCACGAATAGGTAGGAAGTGAGCTGACTTGGTCAAACGATCGACGATTACCCAAATACTGTCGAAACCTTTGGGTGTACGAGGGAGTTTGGTGATGAAATCCATAGCTATGCTCTCCCATTTCCAGACAGGAATCTCTGGTTGTTCAAGCATACTAGATGGTCGTTGATGTTCAGCCTTGACCTTGGAACAAGTGAGGCATTTTGCAACGAAAAGAGCAATGTCTTTCTTCATACCAGGCCACCAATAAGAATAGCGAAGATCTTGGTACATCTTGTCAGCTCCAGGATGAATAGAATAACGAGACTTATGAGCCTCGTTCATGAGAAAAGTACAAAGATCATCACGGTCGGGAATCCACAGTCGATTAAGGAAATAAAGGAGACCATCGGGTTTGGTTTCAAGTTGAGTCTCAGCACCACAAGACATTTCATCGTACATGTTACCTTGGGTGACTGATGTGTGTTGAGCCTGGAGAATGCGATCTTGAAGATCAGTACGAACTCTCGCACATTGGAGTTTGACACGCTCTTTACGACTAAGTGCGTCAGCCACAACATTCGCCTTGCCAGGATGGTAGCGAATTTCGCAATCATAGTCGTTAAGTAATTCAACCCAACGTCGTTGCCTCATGTTAAGATTCTTTTGATCGAAGACATGTTGGAGACTTTTGTGGTCCGTGAACACCACACATTTGGTCCCATAAAGATAATGTCTCCAAATCTTGAGTGCAAAGACAACAGCGCCCAATTCAAGATCATGGGTGGTATAATTCTTTTCGTGAGTCTTGAGTTGTCGAGACGCATAAGCAATAACCTTTCCTCGTTGCATGAGAACACAACCAAGACCTTGGTTCGATGCATCACAGTAGACCACGAAATCATCATTACCATCAGGTAGAGACAAGATAGGAGCTTCACAAAGTTTCAGCTTAAGAGTTTCGAATGCTTCCTCTTGCTTAGGTCCCCACTCATAGGGTTTACCCTTGTGAGTTAAGGTAGTGAGAGGAACAGCGATCTTGGAGAAATTGGCGATGAATCGACGATAATAACCAGCCAAACCAAGAAAAGAACAGACCTCCGTTGGAGTGGTAGGAACACTCCAATTCTTCACAGCTTCGATTTTTGCAGGATCAACATGAATTCCGTTCATATCAATGACATGACCCAAAAATTGAACTTCCTTAAGCCAAAATTCGCATTTTGAGAACTTGGCATACAGTTGTTCTTTCTTTAGGAGAGTCAAGATAGAGTGAAGATGTTGCTCGTGATCGGATTTTGATTTAGAGTAAATCAAAATATCATCGATGAAAACGATCACGAATTTGTCGAGATAGGGTCTACAAACCCGATTCATCAAATCCATAAATACTGCGGGAGCATTGGTCAACCCAAAAGGCATAACCATGAATTCATAGTGACCGTAGCGAGTGCGAAAAGCTGTCTTGGGAATATCTTCTTCGTGGACTCTAAGCTGATGATAACCAGAACGGAGATCAATCTTCGAGAAGTGGGTTGCTCCTTGAAGTTGATCGAAGAGATCGTCAATCCTAGGAAGTGGATAACGATTCTTGATGGTGAGTTTGTTGAGTTCACGGTAGTCAATACACATCCTAAGAGAACCATCCTTCTTTTTAACGAATAAGACAGGGGCTCCCCATGGAGAAGAACTAGGGCGAATGAACCCTTTATCAGAAAGTTCCTGTAATTGACTGGCAAGTTCTTGCATCTCAGAGGGTGCAAGACGATAAGGAGCTTTAGCGACAGGATTAGCACCAGGATCAAGATCAATACGAAATTCCACCTGTCGAGCAGGAGGCAAACCAGGTAAATCCTCTGGAAAGACTTCAGGATAGTCTCGAATAATAGGAATGTCTTGGATACTTTTGCCTTTGTCCTTCTTCTCTATCACGTTAGCTAAGAAGGCTGTATACCCCTTTCGTAAGTACTTTTGGGCAGTAGTACAAGACATAAGCTTAAGCTCACCACAGGGTTTCTCACCATAGATCTTCAAAATCTCACCAGATTCGAGAGGAATACGTATGACTTTCTCGAAACATAGAATTTCGGCACGATGAGTTGACAACCAGTCCATGCCTACAATAACATCAAAACTACCAAGATGCATGGGGATGAGATCGATAGGGAAGGTATGATCGTCGAGGTTCAACAAGCAGTTACGAATAATAGAGTCGATCGAAATAGACTTCCCGTTAGCTACCTCTACCACGAAAGGTTCCTCTAGATTAGTGTGGGGTAAGTTAAGTAAAGGTTCAAACTTCAGTGACACGAATGACTTATCAGCTCCTGAATCAAATAATATGGATGCATAGTGGTTATTAATGAGAAACGTACCATTCACCACTTCGTTGTTGTCACGAGCCTGGTTAGCGTTGAGATTGTAGGCGCGACCTCGAGCACCTTGGTTCTGGTTGCGGTTTTGGTTTTGGTTTTGGTTTTGGTTTTGATTTTGGTTTTGGTTACGGTTACGATTAGGGCAGTTGTTGATGTAGTGATTAGGGTTACCACACTCGTAGCATTGACCACGAGTAGGCCTGTTATTTTGTTGGTTGGGAGCTGGGTTGTTGTTGTCTTGGGTAGTAGGAGATCGACAGACGTTCACCAGGTGACCATATCTTTGACACTTAGTACAAAAACGACATGGCACCTGCGTTGGATGATGGTACTTGCAAGTGTTGCACAAAGGGTGAGGTCCGGTGTATGGTTTCTTGGCTGGGTTTTGGGCAGCAGGTGGAGTAGCAGCAACCATATAGTTTCTAGCCTTGCGCTTTTTGTTGCTTGAGGTCTCAGGCTTGACTTCAATTGCAGGCTGTGGAGTGTCTTTGGCAACAGTCTTCTTAGTGCCCTTGCGAACGAGAGTACCGTTCTTCACGTGATTATCAGTAAGAGTGGCCGCTAGACGTTTGGCCTCTTCCAAAGTTGCAGGATTTCTACCCCAAACGGTGTCCTGGATTTGCATGGGCAGACCACCAATGTACTTTTCGATGGCTACCGACAGAGGAGTAACTTTGTGGGGCAACAATAAGCTAAGCTCATGAAAGCGGGTGTTGTAGGCAAGGTTTTCCCCACTATCTTGAGCTAAGGTGTGGAACTCATCCTCAAGCTTTTTAACTTCATTGCGAGGACAAAACTCTTCCTTCATGACCTCCTTGACTTGGTCCCATGTCATAGCAAGAGCAACTTCAGCCCCACGAGTACGCTTTTCTTCATTCCACCAAGTGAGTGCTCGTTTATGGAGAACACTCATGGCGTAACGAACCTTGAAGTTGTTGGGGCACTCACTGTTGATGAAGGTATTCTCAATACCCTCAAACCATTGGAGGAGTCCAGTAGCTCCTTCTTCCCCACTAAACTTTGGAGGGTTACAAGAGTTGAAATGCTTAAGGGTACAGGCTTGGGGTCCATTTCCATTGCCATTGCCGTTCCCATTCCCGTTGTTGTGACCATTCCCGTTGCCGTTCAATTGGATGACCTGAGCAAGTAAATTGGGAACCAGAGTTGCGATTTGCTGCGCCATTTGTTGAGAAATGATCGCAGCCAGTTGAGCATCGACCCCATTGTTGTTGTGGTTAGGAACTTGGTCATGGTTGTGGTTATGGTTATCACCACCTTCTTCGTGGTTCTCACCATTGTTGTTGCGAGTGCTGCGACGAGGAGGCATGATCTGTAATAGACACATTGAAATGAATGAGAGTTTATATAAGGAATGTAATCATTTATTCATTAATTAAAACGAATAAACGAAAACGTTGACTTATCAAAGATTCTAAATTCTAATAACATATGAAGACATGCTTTAGCCTATAAGTGAACACTCATCCCGAGAATTCCCAGGTAGGCATCCGGGTCCCTCGTCTGATTGGGATATATGCGCAATGCCAGCCTAGACAGAAGACTCAGAATACAGGCGTTCACCCTTCCAGATTGCACGTGTTCGTTATTAAAATCTAGAACTTCGACGAGATCTCAAGGGGGTTCAGGTTAAACCTGAGGATTTTGTCCTATAAATCTAATGGTGGATCAGGATTGCAGCAGACAAATAAGAGTAGTCACATGTAGGTTTAGGGTTATAAGGCATAGGATAAGGATAGGATTAGGGAAGCAATTAGGGTTACAAGTAGGAGAAGCAAGTACTGTTTAAGTCCCTAAGGTAATAGTCTAGATTATTTCTAATAACCTAATTCCCTATAACCAAGGCTCTGATACCAATCTGTAACACCCCAACCGATGGCGGAAACATCGGGGTGCCACGTATTGATGATTGTTTTCAGTAGCACATGGTATAATATAAATTTTAAATAATTTATTCAAACATAATATCCAAAATGTGAAATGATGTCTAAGAATTCAAATACATGATATCAAATAACAACTTCAATAACTTCAAATAAAACTTCAAGTAAAATCCTCATGCTAACTCAACCCTCAGCTTCATTGTTACCTGAAACATGTTAATTTTGAAAGTATTTTGGGTCAACATAAGTTGGTGAGAATTACATAGGTTTTTGATAATAAAATGAATAAAATGTTGTGCAATTCATGTGTCATGTCAATCTAGCCCATATGTGAGAACATACTAGAAATAAATCGAGTGCATAATCAACCCTGATGACTGTTATAAAAATGATACATACCATACACTCATGGTCCAATTGAATATGTTATGCGATAACAAACACCCACGTAACCTTTGTAGGAGGCACGTATCCGGGTGGGATTGTCAGTCCAATAGATCTATCAATGTATACCGTCGGCTTGTACGGAGTTAATGATTATGCTAGAATGGTGCTTACTCTAATCATGCTCAAGACATAATGCAACATAGAAAACACATAGACACATTGATGATTGAATTGCAATGATAATGTTATAACATGTTTCACCCCAAAAATGGTGATAAATAAAAGGGGCTATGTAAAACTCACCTTAGCAAATGTTAAACTTGTTGAAAAGATGAAATAATAGTGTTGCCCAAAATGATTCCAAATATCACCCTATAATAAGGTAATATATAATAAGTCTAAGTCTACTTAACTTATAAGTGTATCATAGGGTTTCGATTTGGGGATAATCAATTGTTGAATTTAAATTAAAATGTTAATTAATAAAGGAAAATTTGATAATTAATAAAAGAAAGTCTTTTTATAAAATTTGAATTTTGAATGTACACATTAAAGTGTTTGGGGTATAAAAATAATTTTTATAAAATTATTTCATTTAAAATAGATTTTTAAATCTATTTATTATAAATTGTCAACAATTAACTTTAATATTCAAAAATATTAAAATTAAAGAATTTCTATTTTAAAAATCATATTTCTGTTCTAAATGATTAAAAATAATTTGTATAAAATTTTGGTGCAAAAATGATGAAAATTGGATTTATTATGATTTAATTATGATTAAATCTAACAAAATTTGATTAAAAATATAAAATAAATGATTTTACTGAATTAAAAATTATTTCAGTAAAGTTTAACTTTATAAAAAGTCAGGATAATTTTTGGTGAATTTAATAAAATTGTTTTGATATATAAATGGATTTTTATAAATATAATGGTATAAAAATGATTTAATTATTATAAATACTAAATAAATGAATTTTTGAAAAATAAAAATTGTGAATAACACTTTTATCTCAGATTAAACAAATATAATTTTTTTTGGAATTTATAAAATAGTTTTAATATTTTAAAATGAATTTATAAGATTAAAAGGTTTAATATATATATATATTAGTTTTGTTTAAAAGAATAAAAAGAAGCAAAAAGGGGCAGTAGCCGGGACTCGAACCCGGGTACCTTCTGTTGCAGACCATGGTCACAACCACTTGGCCTAGGCCAGTGGTTGTGATATTCCCTGATTAACATTTAATAAATACGCTGTGCCCAATTCAATTTATCCCCAAATTTTAAACGACAAACCCTAGAAATTGCAATTGGACAAATCACACATCAATAGCCTGATTAACCATAGGGCTATTGATGTGTGATGGCCGATGAACATAACCCATATAAATAATCAAACTCACAGTGTTGTTTTATGTATGATTGCTCGGTTAAAGCCAAAGTCAAACAACGAACAAGATGATTATAATCAGAGTGTTTTAGAGATAATTGGAGGTTGAGAGAGAGTTGTGAGCGAGTATCCAAGGTTCGTAGAGGGTCTATTTATACTGAGGATCAAAGGGTTTGGTTAATTGGAAAGTTGACCTCGATTAATTATCAAACGCGTGGGTTTTCAAAATTAGTCAACGATTTGATTGTAATTGACGTGTAATCGTGCAATACAAGGCCGGTAATCAATTTAGTTTGCCAATTATAGATCAATCAAGCATTGATCTTGATTGATTGTTAGACGCGTCCAAGGCAGTTGACTTTCACGAGTCAATCTGCAGTTTTAAAAGCGTGCATATATTTAATTTATGCCGGGTTTATTCCAAGAAGTTGGCTTAGCCCAGTTGGTTGTGTGTTTGGTTGGGTTGGGCTTTGGCGCGGGTTCGAACCCCGGCCAAGGCAGTTTATTATTTTTTGACATATTTACAATACAACACACATATATAATATTATATATATAGTATTAGGGTTTTAATAACGCGACAAAAATAATAAGTGCGAATATATAAGATGAAACTTGACGTTTTATTAATGACGAACGTGTAACGTACAAGTTTTAAATACGTAATGTTACAGTCTCCCCTACTTTTAGGAACTTCGTCCCGAAGTTGGAGTTGGAGAGTCTGGTGGGAAAAGATGTGGATACTTCGATTTCATCTGGTCTTTACGTTCCCAAGTGAACTCTGGGCCTCGTTTAGATTCCCAACGAACCTTAACGATCGGAATACGACTGCGCTTGAGTTTCTTGACTCCAGTGTCAACAATCTCGACGGGTTTCTCGATAATGTGCATGCTTTCATCGATTTGCACATCCTCAAGAGGAACATGAAGGTTCTCATCTGCTAAGCATTTCTTGAGATTCGAAACATGGAAGGTCGGATGAACATTGCTTAGCTCAGGTGGAAGGTCAAGTTTGTAAGCCACTTTTCCAACTCTGTCAAGAATTTTGAAGGGGCCTACGTAACGAGGAGCTAGCTTTCCCTTTCTACCGAAACGAATTACTCCTTTCCAAGGGGATACCTTAAGTAGCACAAGGTCCCCAACTTGAAATTCCAAGGGTTTACGACGTTTATCAGCATAACTCTTTTGGCGACTTCTAGCCTTGAGAAGATTATCCTGAATAAGCTGAATTTTGTCTGTGGTTTCCTGGATTAGTTTGGGTCCAGTAATACGAGCTTCACCAACCTCAGTCCAACAGACAGGAGAACGACATTTCCGACCATAGAGTGCCTCAAAAGGAGCCATGTTAATGCTGGCGTGATAACTGTTGTTGTATGAAAACTCAACCAAAGGAAGATGAGAATCCCATGCGCCACCAAAATCGATGACACATGCCCTGAGCATGTCCTCAAGTGTCTGGATGGTTCGTTCAGTCTGACCATCAGTTTGAGGGTGATAAGCAGTGCTCAGGTTCAACTTGGTACCCAAAGCATCTTGTAGAGACTCCCAAAAGTGAGAGGTGAAACGACCATCGCGATCAGAAATAATGTCCAAAGGTATACCGTGACGACATACGATTTCACTTACGTACATCTTTGCCAACCTTTCCACAGAATACTTCTCACGAATAGGTAGGAAGTGAGCTGACTTGGTCAAACGATCGACGATTACCCAAATACTGTCGAAACCTTTGGGTGTACGAGGGAGTTTGGTGATGAAATCCATAGCTATGCTCTCCCATTTCCAGACAGGAATCTCTGGTTGTTCAAGCATACTAGATGGTCGTTGATGTTCAGCCTTGACCTTGGAACAAGTGAGGCATTTTGCAACGAAAAGAGCAATGTCTTTCTTCATACCAGGCCACCAATAAGAATAGCGAAGATCTTGGTACATCTTGTCAGCTCCAGGATGAATAGAATAACGAGACTTATGAGCCTCGTTCATGAGAAAAGTACAAAGATCATCACGGTCGGGAATCCACAGTCGATTAAGGAAATAAAGGAGACCATCGGGTTTGGTTTCAAGTTGAGTCTCAGCACCACAAGACATTTCATCGTACATGTTACCTTGGGTGACTGATGTGTGTTGAGCCTGGAGAATGCGATCTTGAAGATCAGTACGAACTCTCGCACATTGGAGTTTGACACGCTCTTTACGACTAAGTGCGTCAGCCACAACATTCGCCTTGCCAGGATGGTAGCGAATTTCGCAATCATAGTCGTTAAGTAATTCAACCCAACGTCGTTGCCTCATGTTAAGATTCTTTTGATCGAAGACATGTTGGAGACTTTTGTGGTCCGTGAACACCACACATTTGGTCCCATAAAGATAATGTCTCCAAATCTTGAGTGCAAAGACAACAGCGCCCAATTCAAGATCATGGGTGGTATAATTCTTTTCGTGAGTCTTGAGTTGTCGAGACGCATAAGCAATAACCTTTCCTCGTTGCATGAGAACACAACCAAGACCTTGGTTCGATGCATCACAGTAGACCACGAAATCATCATTACCATCAGGTAGAGACAAGATAGGAGCTTCACAAAGTTTCAGCTTAAGAGTTTCGAATGCTTCCTCTTGCTTAGGTCCCCACTCATAGGGTTTACCCTTGTGAGTTAAGGTAGTGAGAGGAACAGCGATCTTGGAGAAATTGGCGATGAATCGACGATAATAACCAGCCAAACCAAGAAAAGAACGGACCTCCGTTGGAGTGGTAGGAACACTCCAATTCTTCACAGCTTCGATTTTTGCAGGATCAACATGAATTCCGTTCATATCAATGACATGACCCAAAAATTGAACTTCCTTAAGCCAAAATTCGCATTTTGAGAACTTGGCATACAGTTGTTCTTTCTTTAGGAGAGTCAAGATAGAGTGAAGATGTTGCTCGTGATCGGATTTTGATTTAGAGTAAATCAAAATATCATCGATGAAAACGATCACGAATTTGTCGAGATAGGGTCTACAAACCCGATTCATCAAATCCATAAATACTGCGGGAGCATTGGTCAACCCAAAAGGCATAACCATGAATTCATAGTGACCGTAGCGAGTGCGAAAAGCTGTCTTGGGAATATCTTCTTCGTGGACTCTAAGCTGATGATAACCAGAACGGAGATCAATCTTCGAGAAGTGGGTTGCTCCTTGAAGTTGATCGAAGAGATCGTCAATCCTAGGAAGTGGATAACGATTCTTGATGGTGAGTTTGTTGAGTTCACGGTAGTCAATACACATCCTAAGAGAACCATCCTTCTTTTTAACGAATAAGACAGGGGCTCCCCATGGAGAAGAACTAGGGCGAATGAACCCTTTATCAGAAAGTTCCTGTAATTGACTGGCAAGTTCTTGCATCTCAGAGGGTGCAAGACGATAAGGAGCTTTAGCGACAGGATTAGCACCAGGATCAAGATCAATACGAAATTCCACCTGTCGAGCAGGAGGCAAACCAGGTAAATCCTCTGGAAAGACTTCAGGATAGTCTCGAATAATAGGAATGTCTTGGATACTTTTGCCTTTGTCCTTCTTCTCTATCACGTTAGCTAAGAAGGCTGTATACCCCTTTCGTAAGTACTTTTGGGCAGTAGTACAAGACATAAGCTTAAGCTCACCACAGGGTTTCTCACCATAGATCTTCAAAATCTCACCAGATTCGAGAGGAATACGTATGACTTTCTCGAAACATAGAATTTCGGCACGATGAGTTGACAACCAGTCCATGCCTACAATAACATCAAAACTACCAAGATGCATGGGGATGAGATCGATAGGGAAGGTATGATCGTCGAGGTTCAACAAGCAGTTACGAATAATAGAGTCGATCGAAATAGACTTCCCGTTAGCTACCTCTACCACGAAAGGTTCCTCTAGATTAGTGTGGGGTAAGTTAAGTAAAGGTTCAAACTTCAGTGACACGAATGACTTATCAGCTCCTTCGAAGTTGTTGAACTTTAATGAGTGTGATAAGGACACGTGCAATCTGGAAGGGTGGATGCCTGTACACTGGGTTTTCTGGCATAGGCAAGCATAGCGCATAAATCCATTTACGGACCTGTTATGCTTACCTGGGGATTCCTGGAGTGAGTGTCCATTTATAGGCTAAAGCATGTCTTCTTTGATCACCATTGGGTTCAACTCATTTGAAAAGTCAACGTTCTTGTTGGGCTTTACAACTAGACAAGGGCACTCCAAGCATTTATGCAAGTTTTTCAATAATACTCTCTCGTTTCATATACAATATCCTGTATATCATGATTTTCATATATTGCTTACAAGTTCATACTTTCATAATCATTTGTACAGTTATACACTCACATTTTTCTAATCTCATGATTATTCATTGACTACCTCATAGATGTCTGCTCGCCGCATGCTCCGTGATGTCCGCCGACGCCCTGTTCATGCTTCTGGACAACGTTCTGATCGTCGCCTCGCATCTTTAGTCGCTAAGGAAATTGCTGCAGTAATCCCAAACCTTGTTAGTGAGATAACCCAGAATAGTAACAGTGCCAACACAGGAAGTACGACTCAATTTCGGTGCACTTTCAAACACTTTAACTCCTGCAACCCTACAAAATTCACTGGTGAGGAGGGTGCTACTGGTCTCCTCCAATGGTTTGAAAGCATGGAGAGCACCTTTGTGAACAGTGAGTGTCCTGATGAACTCCGCGTTCGCTATGCTACTAGTGTCCTTCAAAAGGGAGCGCTAACCTGGTGGAATGGCGAAAAGCGCAATCGAGGAGCTGATGTTGCTTTATCATTATCTTGGGCTGAAGTTAAGGAACTCATGATCGCCAAATTCTGCCCGAGGAACGAAATCAGAAAACTGGAGGATGAATTTCGTGAGCTCAAACAAGACAGTGGTGAGAATCTTGCGTATAATACCCGATATCATGAACTTAGCATACTGGTTCCACACATGGTCACCCCGGTCTCTCGAGCAATCGAGAAATATATCGAGGGATTACCTGACCTGATACAAGACGTAGTCACTGGGAGCAAATCTACTACGGTGGAGGAAGCCATCCAGCATGCAGCCACTTTAACAGACAAACACGTAAGGAAAGGAAACTTGGTTAGGAAGGGCACCAAGACGTCTGCGAGAAAACCACACATATTGTTGAACAATCCAAGACTGTTTTAGCGAAGGCCGACACTACTGCTTCGAACTCTAAGAAACGAATGTGCGATAATCAGAACCACGTTGTTGATCCTATGACTCAACCTCCTATCAAGAAAGCCTACACGGGAATCCATCCTCAATGCAACACATGTGTAACACCCCAACCGATGGCGGAAACATCGGGGTGCCACGTATTGATGATTGTTTTCAGTAGCACATGGTATAATATAAATTTTAAATAATTTATTCAAACATAATATCCAAAATGTGAAATGATGTCTAAGAATTCAAATACATGATATCAAATAACAACTTCAATAACTTCAAATAAAACTTCAAGTAAAATCCTCATGCTAACTCAACCCTCAGCTTCATTGTTACCTGAAACATGTTAATTTTGAAAGTATTTTGGGTCAACATAAGTTGGTGAGAATTACATAGGTTTTTGATAATAAAATGAATAAAATGTTGTGCAATTCATGTGTCATGTCAATCTAGCCCATATGTGAGAACATACTAGAAATAAATCGAGTGCATAATCAACCCTGATGACTGTTATAAAAATGATACATACCATACACTCATGGTCCAATTGAATATGTTATGCGATAACAAACACCCACGTAACCTTTGTAGGAGGCACGTATCCGGGTGGGATTGTCAGTCCAATAGATCTATCAATGTATACCGTCGGCTTGTACGGAGTTAATGATTATGCTAGAATGGTGCTTACTCTAATCATGCTCAAGACATAATGCAACATAGAAAACACATAGACACATTGATGATTGAATTGCAATGATAATGTTATAACATGTTTCACCCCAAAAATGGTGATAAATAAAAGGGGCTATGTAAAACTCACCTTAGCAAATGTTAAACTTGTTGAAAAGATGAAATAATAGTGTTGCCCAAAATGATTCCAAATATCACCCTATAATAAGGTAATATATAATAAGTCTAAGTCTACTTAACTTATAAGTGTATCCTAGGGTTTCGATTTGGGGATAATCAATTGTTGAATTTAAATTAAAATGTTAATTAATAAAGGAAAATTTGATAATTAATAAAAGAAAGACTTTTTATAAAATTTGAATTTTGAATGTACACATTAAAGTGTTTGGAGTATAAAAATAATTTTTATAAAATTATTTCATTTAAAATAGATTTTTAAATCTATTTATTATAAATTGTCAACAATTAACTTTAATATTCAAAAATATTAAAATTAAAGAATTTCTATTTTAAAAATCTTATTTCTGTTCTAAATGATTAAAAATAATTTGTATAAATTTTTGGTGCAAAAATGATGAAAATTGGATTTATTATGATTTAATTATGATTAAATCTAACAAAATTTGATTAAAAATATAAAATAAATGATTTTACTGAATTAAAAATTATTTCAGTAAAGTTTAACTTTATAAAAAGTCAGGATAATTTTTGGAGAATTTAATAAAATTGTTTTTATATATAAATGGATTTTTATAAATATAATGGTATAAAAATGATTTAATTATTATAAATACTAAATAAATGAATTTTTGAAAAATAAAAATTGTGAATAACACTTTTATCTCAGATTAAACAAATATAATTTTTTTGGAATTTATAAAATAGTTTTAATATTTTAAAATGAATTTATAAGATTAAAAGGTTTAATATATATATATATATATTAGTTTTGTTTAAAAGAATAAAAAGAAGCAAAAAGGGGCAGTAGCCGGGACTCGAACCCGGGTACCTTCTGTTGCAGACCATGGTCACAACCACTTGGCCTAGGCCAGTGGTTGTGATATTCCCTGATTAACATTTAATAAATACGTTGTGCCCAATTCAATTTATCCCCAAATTTTAAACGACAAACCCTAGAAATTGCAATTGGACAAATCACACATCAATAGCCTGATTAACCATAGGGCTATTGATGTGTGATGGCCGATGAACATAACCCATATAAATAATCAAACTCACAGTGTTGTTTTATGTATGATTGCTCGGTCAAAGCCAAAGTCAAACAACGAACAAGATGATTATAATCAGAGTGTTTTAGAGATAATTGGAGGTTGAGAGAGAGTTGTGAGCGAGTATCCAAGGTTCGTAGAGGGTCTATTTATACTGAGGATCAAAGGGTTTGGTTAATTGGAAAGTTGACATCGATTAATTATCAAACGCGTGGGTTTTCAAAATTAGTCAACGATTTGATTGTAATTGACGTGTAATCGTGCAATACAAGGCCGGTAATCAATTTAGTTTGCCAATTATAGATCAATCAAGCATTGATCTTGATTGATTGTTAGACGCGTCCAAGGCAGTTGACTTTCACGAGTCAATCTGCAGTTTTAAAAGCGTGCATATATTTAATTTATGCCGGGTTTATTCCAAGAAGTTGGCTTAGCCCAGTTGGTTGTGTGTTTGGTTGGGTTGGGCTTTGGCGCGGGTTCGAACCCCGGCCAAGGCAGTTTATTATTTTTTGACATATTTACAATACAACACACATATATAATATTATATATAGTATTAGGGTTTTAATAACGCGACAAAAATAATAAGTGCGAATATATAAGATGAAACTTGACGTTTTATTAATGACGAACGTGTAACGTACAAGTTTTAAATACGTAATGTTACAACATGCAAGTATCATCACCCTGCAAATCTCCCATGTCGTCAATGCACTAGATGTGGAAGGTTTGGACACTTTGTCACTACTTGTCGTGCAATGGTTAGGACACAAGATACTCATCAGACAGCTACCCAGGAACCACTACAGATTACTAACGGTCGGGCATGTTATCATTGTAGAGACCCTAACCACATGCGACCTCAATGCCCTAAATTGAATAATGTAAACCTGGTGGCACATGGACGAGCTTTCAATATCAATATCAACGAAGCAGAAGGTCAGGATGACGTTAATCCCACTGGCTAAGCCATGGATGGAATCTTCTTAAGACTCGGGAATCCAACACTTGCGTTTTCATTTTCTTGATCCTATTATCATTTTGTACCTAATTTTGTCGCACTCATTAGCATATAACATCTAGAGATTTCCTTGCATACTATTATGTACGAACACAGATTGGGGATTTATCATATTGGTTACGTTAATTTTAATCGTACAAGACTCTACCTTACATTTATTTAAAACGTTTGGACTTGATACTTGATCTTACAGAGCTTTTCTAAGAAAACATTATTGCTTATTATATGAAACTTGATTTTTCCATTAATTTGACTATCCATTGAACATTTAATTATTCATGATACTCGTAAACTATTTCTATAGGCCACTAAGATAACACTTACACTTAATGGTTGTAGTACTTGCTTGCGTGTGTGTATTATCCACGCAACTCAGATAAACATTTCATTTTAAGGGCTCCTCGGACGAGTGGTAGCCCATACTTAAATATTGTTATGCTTACAAGTCGTTGCAAATCAATGCAATTGACCTTATTATTTCATAGCCTCATTTCATTGATAAACGTGTTGTTGTGTCATCTTCTTGTGAAACTTATTTGCTTTAATGTGTGTTAGATTAGGATCATAGAAGGACATAAAACCCTAATGTAAGGTAAATTGATGATTCCGGTCCGGAACGTAATCATAAATTTACAGGTGCGTTAGGGTAGTGTGAAATTCTATTAGAGTTTTTGGTAGGCGTCCAATACGTTTTCAAGGTATCAAAGGTGTGGTGGGTTAGCTGCGGTACACCCTGTATACAAACACTAATGATGCATTGAAAGTGAGACTGGAAGTCGGACCAGAAACAAACTCTAGTTACTTGGTAGTTCATTTAGTCTTTTTGTAGTCAATCAGCTCATGCAATTATTTTAGGGGTCCTAAAACTTGAAGTTTAGTGTCTTACTAGATTCTTATCCTTCTTATTATTCGAGACGAACCTAATCCAAATCCTTAACTCACACCTATCAAACCTCATATCCAAATCATTCGAAATTTTTTCCAAACCACAGTTATCTTAAATTTTACCCTAACATCCATAACCCTATGTTACTATTAACTTCGGGACGAAGTTTCTAAAAGTAGGGGATGCTGTGACATCCGTCACTTTTCCTTATTTTATTTTGTATATAATAATAATAATAAATAATAATAATAATAATAATAATAATAAACACTAAATTTTTAAACCATACATTTTAAACCCATTACCAAAACGATAACCAAACCACAACCAAACCATAGCCCAAACCCAACCTTTCCTTTAAAATTTTCTTGGCCCAACACTCTTAGTCTAGCCCAGATCAGACATGGCCCAAGCCCAGTCCACGCTCAGGCCCATCCTCTTATCTGTTTTAACAAAAAAAAAAAAACAAATGGCTCCTGCCGGGATTCGAACCCGGGCAGGTAGCCGGGTCACACAACACACACGCGTGCACACCACTTGAGCCACACCACAGCTTTGATTTATTTCCAACTCCAATTATATAAAAGGCTTTGCAAAACAGAATTCTCCTTCCTATCTGCTGCTGTACGCGACCCGGAAACAGCATTCAACCATGTTTCTTTCCACCTTTGACCACCTATTTGATCTATAAGTGGTAAGCCTTTATTGGTTTTGACTCGTTTTGATGCAATAACAATAATATCCGACCATAATGACGCGTCTAACAACCAATTCTTTCCAAATTAACAATAATCACGCGATTACATTCAAACCTTGGTCAAAACTTTCTAAATCTTAAAAACGTAGGCATATTATAAATTGAACCTCATTTGACAACCTCTAGGTGCCGAACAACAAACCCCAATCCTCAATTTCTTGTTTAATCCCTCTGTTCAAGTGTTCTTGCT
>CM054132.1:54325400-54495400 GCA_028751855.1 Ambrosia trifida | reverse complement strand
CAACTAGTGTTACGTAATCACGTAACGTTACAAAATCACTTATCATTATTCTTGTTTCAAGAATAAAATGTATATTACGTACTGATATATAATCACGTAATGGATATTCAAAATTACGTAATCACGTAAATAATACATAGTCAACTAGTATAATGTATATTGCGTAATTACTTATTGGTATATACTCTTATAGCATTATACAAGAAATCACGTAATGTTATACCAAAACACATAATCACCTACTTTATAACAATTTTTTTAAAAATTAAAAAAACTATAGCAATAGACTAATCATATTAAAGAGATTTAAATGCTCGTTAATATGGTGTATTTTTTTTAAATATCATCGTATAAAAAAGTTATAGTCATTTAGAAATCGCGGAGGGGGGGGGGGGGGTTAAGTGATGTTTCTATTTTATACTTTCCCACCAAAATTAAAAACCACAAATCAATAATTAAGATTGTCTCCTATATTTTGCACGATTATTTGTCTTGTATTTGAACCAGCCCTATATAGAGGGAGGGGGGGTTTAAGACTAAGGGGAGTGGGCGTGGGTTTGTGGCGTGGGGCACCCACTCAAGCCCCAAACATCACCCCCCATGGTGTGGGAATTGTGGCGTGGCCCCTATGGCGTGGAGATGACAATGAGCGTGGGGCGAGCGAGTTAGATCTTGATTAGCTTATTAAAAAAAATTACACACAAAATTATTCAAAACCTAAACCCCTTCAATTGCCAAACCCAAACCCCTCCATACCCACGCTCTTTCACTGCCACGTATCAACTCATGTCTTCGTTCACTCTAAACTAGCTGATTACCCCCGGAGGGTCCCAGGGTTGAAAAATCTAATTTTACGTGATAGCCTATTGCAAATGGCTCAAGTTAACTAACCACAAAATCTCTCAATCATTGCATGTTCATAGTATTCTAATCAGTAATAACTCATATTCCCCACAAAATCTAATTTTACGTGATAACATGAACACTTTGTGTGTTTTTTTCCTATGTGAACGAAACCCCACAAAAATAGTCGATTTTTTCTCCGTTTTTTATATAGCACTATGGTACTCGTTGAAAAGATAATAAAACGCTCGTTAATTTGGTGTAATTTTTTTCTTTAAAAAATATCATATATAAAAGATATAAACGTTTAAAAATTATGAGAGGAAATATAAGAGAGAAAATTTTAAATTTATTTTTAAATTCTTTTTTCCTAAAATAACTCAATTTAATTAAAAAAACAATTCAAAAACACCAAAAACTCTCCATTATGATGCCACGTGGCATTCTCAATGGAAGGTTGAGGCCTACATTACACGCCACGTCAGCATATACGTTTTCTTTTCTGTATATAGATAGATATATAGATAGATAGATGAGAAAGTAACTACAATTTTGTTTAAGTAACTAGAATTTTTTTTTTTTTTGTTGGATATTAAGAGTAAATTTAAGTAACAAGATGGAATTTAAAAAAAAAAAAAAAAACTTATTAGTTGGTTAACTCATTTGCCTCCAAATCAATTTAACCATGGTTAAAAAGAGTAGGTGTGGCTAACCAATGTAGTTAGGTAGACGTTATTCCCAGTTTCACACTCTACATAAAACCCCCTCAAGTCAAGCCCTTTCTCCCAACCACCCCTACCAATTCTAGAGAGAGAAATCCTATCAAAATTAATCTTTTGCTTCGATTTTCTCTCTCTAAAAACTCCCATTCTCCAATCAAATCTCGCCGGCATACCCATCACCTTTCAGAGATTCTAGAGAGAGAAAGTGTTTAAAAAAATATATTTTTTCTATTCATTTTCTCTCTCTAAACTCCGATTATCAATCCGGCAAACAGCCGTTTCATTCTGATCTCAAATAATATCATTTTAGAGAGAGAAACTTCACAACAGCACTCTCTTTCGTTTAAATTTTCCCTCTCTAAACGCCGTCGTTTTGTCGTGATCTCACTGTAATCAAAACAATGGAATCAAACTCCGAGAAGATCTCACCGTTGGATCTAATGACATCACTTCTAAACGGCAACGTTT
The DNA here is from genome assembly GCA_028751855.1 of Ambrosia trifida. NCBI lineage: Eukaryota > Viridiplantae > Streptophyta > Magnoliopsida > Asterales > Asteraceae > Ambrosia > Ambrosia trifida. Next base: position 54,493,367 of record CM054132.1, on the reverse strand, counting down.
TCGACACATCGAACGCATCGGAAACAGTAGAATCGAAAATACCGCAAACGTTAGCGATGATAATGGAGAATCGAGAGCTGTTGACGGTACTTACGACGTCGTTTGCGGTTTTGATCGGATGCGTCGTCGTTTTGGTGTGGCGGAGATCGAATAATAAGAAGTCGGTGTTGGAGGCGCCGGTTGTGGTGGTGCCGAAGAGGAAGGTGGAGGAAGAGGTTGATGATGGGAAGAAGAAGGTTACTGTGTTTTTTGGGACTCAGACTGGTACTGCTGAAGGTTTTGCTAAGGTATTCAGTTTTGAATTTAGCTTAATTTTGGTATCGGTACTATGCGGTATGGTAGTGGTCGGTTTGGGGTACACCGATACAAGTAAAAAAAAAAAACTTAATTTCGGTGTTAGTACTATGCGTTATTATGTTAGTGGTTTTAGGATTTTAACGGTAACGTATCATATCGTATCGTATACATAAATATAAAAATATACTGTCAGGTATTCGGTTTTGAATTCAGCTTAATTAGTTTTGGTACGTTTTTTTGAACATATAAGGTACAACATTTGGTTTTGAATTTAGTTTTATGAACATATACGGTGCGATATTTGGTTTCGAATTTAGCTTAATTTTGGTGTCGGTGCTATGCGGTACGGTGCTGGTATTAGACTTTTAGCGGTGCCGTACAGTACTGGTAGTCGGCTTTGATTTTTTTTTATTTACGGTACTTGTTCGTGACTTTTAACGGTACCGTACCAGACCGGTATTGATGGAACATATGAACATGATTGATTGTGTGGTAGTTGGTTTTGATTAAATTTTGATATATGTGCCGGTACCGATGTCATTCCTAATATCTGAGTTTATGATATGTTTTGATTTTCAATAGTATTAGTATATTTTCAATAGTTTATGATATGGATGTATTGTTGTTTTGAAGGCACTTGTTGAGGAAGCTAAAGCTAGATATGAAAAGGCGGTTTTTAAAGTGATTGATTTGGTGAGTATCAGATTCTTTGGTACAATGGTACTTAATATGGTAGTCTAGATTCATTCTAAAAGGTGTTTGAACTTTACTAGTCAATTGAATCTAGAATAGTAATTGTCTTAGATTCTAAAATGTAGGATGATTATGCTGCTGATGATGATGAGTATGAGGAGAAACTAAAGAAAGAATCATTGGCTTTTTTCTTTTTGGCTACGTAAGTTTGCTAATTTAGTTGCTATCTTTATTTATTTATTTGTATTTAATTGGAAATTTCTGTTTTTGGAAGTTTTTTAGTTATGATTGTTTGTTACAAAGATAATGATTTTCGTCATGTGTTGCTATCAACATGTGGTGGCTGATAAATACATACTAAATAAGTTGGTATGATGATTGGTTTGTAGATATGGAGATGGTGAGCCAACAGATAATGCGGCCACATTCTATAAATGGTTTACTGAGGTAAATATTGTGCGATTTGTAGATCAGTGTTGTGGTATTCGCTCAGGATGTGCTTGTTGATTTAAAATTTTGTTGATCTACTCGTGTAGGGCGAAGAGAAAGGAGAATGGCTCACGAAGCTTCAATACGGGGTGTTTGGCCTTGGCAACCGACAATATGAACATTTTAACAAGGTAATAGACTAACTGTTAATATTATGTTGTCTATGTTGAACGATAATATTATAAATGTTCAGTTACATGTTACATATATTATGCTAAATTTATGTTGTTTCCTTGATATTTTTATGTGTAGATTGCAAAGGTGGTTGACAATGGTCTTGCTGAGCAGGGTATGTTATTTCCTGACGTATCCACTTTAAATTAGTATTTTTCAGCGTATATTCTTAAACGCTTTGTGTGCCGTAAAAGGAAGGTGGTCAACTTCATATCAGTAAATTGTGATACGGGTCTGTTTTATAAATCTACCCATCATGTTTTAAAAAAACGGGTGAGGTGGCACCTCATGGTGTTATTTTGTACGTGCGCCTCAGGGACGCCTCATGGGTTGTTGATGTTTATTTTTGATGTTTTAGACTTTTTGTGTCAGTTTCGAGCATTCCATGTCTTTTTAATGTGTGTTTTTGACGAATCTGATGATGAAATCAGTTTTTTTTAACAGCCAAACAAAACTTTTATTAATACACAACCAAACCAGGTTGCTGACCACATATATACAATAGTACAATAAACAAAAAAGAGAAGACCCACAACTAACCCACACAGCATTCAGCTCCTATGACACTGTTATCGCTTTCACATTTGCCAATTTGCTTTATGTTTGTATTCAAGATGAGTCAGAATGATTAATTTGCTTAAATTGGTTTAATGCATATAGAAATAGTCTGTTTTCCACTATATTGATTTGTGAATACTCATCCCTTCGCCTAATTATAGTCTCTACGATTTACAGGTGCAAAGCGTCTTGTTCCTGTTGGCCTTGGAGATGATGATCAATGTATGGAAGACGACTTCACTGCATGGTACTAAAAAGAATACACATTTTGTATCGATCATGTAAAAGTCATCTAGTGGTCTAGTAAATGTCTGTACGAATGATTTTAGTAATATGGTATCTGTTGCTTGTTCAGGAAGGAGTTAGTGTGGCCTGAATTGGATCAATTGCTTCGTGATGAGGATGACACAACCGTTGCCACTCCCTACACAGCTGCAGTTTCCGAATACCGTGTTGTAATTTATGACAAACCAGACATGTTTGTTGAAGATCAAAGTCTGACAAATGGCCACGCTGTTCATGATGCTCAACATCCATGCAGGTATCATGCTATTATCAAGTTTCGGTTTTTATAGACTTATCTTATTATGAATTTTACAACCTGACATAATTGTTTCTTTTAAAGATCCAATGTGGCTGTCAAGAAGGAACTTCATACCCCTGAATCTGACCGGTCTTGCACTCATCTGGAATTTGACATCTCTAATACTGGACTATCGTAAGTTACTCTTTGATTAGAGTGAAATCATGAATCGATGAAAGCGTACCCATATTAGACCAACCAAAATCATATTTTTATTTCAGATATGAAACCGGGGATCACGTTGGAGTCTACTGTGAGAACCTAAGTGAAGTTGTGGACGAGGCTGAAAAATTGGTGGGTTTACCATCAGACACTTACTTCTCAGTTCACACTGATAAAGAGGACGGAACACCAATTTCCGGTGTCTCTCTGCCACCTCCTTTCCCTCCATGCACTCTAAGAAAAGCATTGGCTTGTTATGCAGATGTTTTGAGCTCTCCTAAAAAGGTATGCTTTTAATTTGGGATGTGTCCTATCTTAAACGGCCAAACGAGTCAAATCTATAACATAAACTAAGAGGTGACTGGTGAGCACCTTAAGCGGGTTGAGTGTTGGCTAGTTTATTTTGGATTGCATACACCTTCTAAATAGTTTTTATTTATCACAACAGTATTGTTTTTTGTAATCAGAGTTACCAATTATTTATAATAGTTTTGAAAAATGATCAAAAAAGTGTAATTTTGACCATTTCAGCCTGACCTGAACCCGTTAGGCCGTTACTCAGCCTACACGTCTTGCCAACTTTATTTGAAAATATGGCTTGTTAACCTTGAACTTTTAAGAATTTCCTTCAAACTCAGCAAATGCGTTTGATGTTTATGAATTTCAGTCAGCATTGCTTGCATTAGCTGCCCATGCCACCGACCCGAGTGAAGCTGATAGACTGAAATTTCTTGCATCTCCTGCTGGAAAGGTTGGACTTCATTTCCTAATTCACAACTTTAGAAATTGGACTAGATCAATGTTTATATGCATAATACGGAGACTGATATTATTCATTTTCTTACGTTAATCATTTGCAGGATGAATATTCTCAATGGATAGTTGCAAGCCAGAGAAGCCTTCTCGAGGTCATGGAAGCCTTCCCGTCAGCTAAACCTCCACTTGGTGTTTTCTTTGCATCTGTTGCCCCACGCTTACAGCCCCGATACTACTCTATTTCTTCCTCCCCGAAGTAAGTCTATATTAAATTTAGTTACCCAAAAACTTTATTTACCTAAATAAATTAAAATTCAACATTTTAAAATTTAATATAATTTAAAATTACAGAATGGCACCAAATAGGATTCATGTTACTTGTGCGTTAGTTTATGAGAAAACACCAGCAGGCCGTGTACACAAAGGTGTTTGTTCAACCTGGATGAAGGTATTAGTTCATTTTCCCAACTGTTGACTATGGAGTTTCGACTTTGACCTTTCTATTAAAATGATAACTTTACGGTTTATTTTCAGAACGCCGTGCCTATGACAGAAAGTCAGGATTGCAGTTGGGCTCCTATTTATGTTAGAACATCAAATTTCCGACTGCCTTCTGATCCTAAGGTCCCGGTTATCATGATTGGCCCAGGCACAGGGTTGGCTCCTTTTAGAGGTTTCCTTCAGGAAAGGTTGGCCTTGAAGGAAGCTGGAACTGAGCTCGGATCATCCATTTTGTTCTTCGGATGCAGAAATCGCAAAGTGGTATGTTAAAAAAAACGCTCTTTTGACAAGCAGTAGAAATGGCTAAATGGGTAGGTTGTGGTTTGATATCCAAAACCTGAACCCATTAACTAAACCCGTAACCCAAACACTACCATAATAAACTGCTATCTGATCGGCTATAATTTAAAATTTTGCCATTTCAATGATGACTTAATTCTTTAAATAAAATGATTAACCGACTGTTGACTTTTTGCCCGGTCAAGCATTTGACTTGTTCTCTTTATAACTAGTTTTTTCAGCTCACTTATGTCACCCATTTTATCTCTTAGCTATTGTTTTTTATTATACGTGTTTGGCCTGTTTTATTTTTTAGCTGTTGTTTATATTTTGCTTTTTTTTGACCCGTTAGAGGCAAAACCTAACCCCGACAATCATTTATGTTTTGCTTCAGGATTTTATATACGAAAATGAGCTTAATAACTTTGTGGAGTCCGGTGCTCTTTCTGAGCTTATTGTTGCTTTCTCCCGCGAAGGCCCTACTAAGGAATATGTGCAACATAAAATGAGCGAGAAGGTAGGGAAAACAACCGTAACAGTATATATAGTTTTATGTTATTATTTATATACATAGCTCAGCAGTTTTAATTTGAATTTATTCCTGCAGGCTTCAGATATCTGGAACTTGCTTTCTGAGGGAGCGTATTTATATGTATGTGGTGACGCCAAAGGCATGGCCAAAGACGTACATCGAACCCTTCACACCATTGTGCAAGAACAGGTATGTTAAATTTTTCAACTTAATTAATTATTAGTTTTATTTATTTTATTTTTTTGGCATTAAATATATATTATATGGTTAGAGTTGGTTTGAGACAGGGACACCATATTATATGGTGTTAAATAGTTTGGGTCCATGGTACCTGTCTCTGTTACATTAATTGAAAATCTAACTGAAAAATACGTCAGCTTTGGCCCACGAAAACCGACATCCATCTTTTAAGAATTGAGACGTCATGTATCATCAAGTAAAAATGACATATTTGAGGGCGGTTTGGGCATTTGAACATAATGGAGTCTGAGTACTTAAAGTGGTTATATGAAGTTGTTTACTTGTTAACGGATTGAGTTGGTTTAGTCATTTAGATTCTCATCTCTCGCGTTTGTAAATTTAAAACGCAAATATGGCAAAAAACAAAACTTGTCGATACTCACCCATTTGTGCCTATTTTCTAACCTGCTTGACTTGCCTGTTTTGTCATATTTGGATCAATGATAGTACTATCGCACGCCAAACTTATCTGTTTGCTTTAACTAACTAAACAACAACGCTTTTTTGGATTTCAGGGATCTCTAGACTCATCTAAGGCAGAACTCTACGTGAAGAATCTTCAAATGTCAGGAAGATACCTCCGTGATGTTTGGTAACAAGAAAACAGAAAAGTTGAGAAAAGCTTCGGTTAGCAAAAACTTATTCGGACGCGTAGGAGGAAAGTGGTCGATATTTCCTATAAGAGTTGGAAGTGTATTCGTATTCGTTGTTAATTACAGCGCAATGTGTTAACAGTGTTTTATTTACACATGGTTTGAAACCTTGAGTGTGTAATTTATAATTTATGAGATGAGATAGTAATAGCTTTATACATACAAAAGTATGAACAAAAGTGGGTGTATTTATAGTATAAGTTATGCTACATTGTTTTTGGACTCGAGAGATGTCTCCAAATAACCCAAATAAAGATCATTTCGACCGTCGAAAAGGCTTTAACCGCATGTTTGCGACTATCAGGTTGAGAACAAAGATTATTATCAACCGAACAAGTGATCATATTCCTCCTATGTTAGATATGTCACACTGGAATAGACAACAACCACAACTTAAAGAATATGGATGGTCTGTTAAACCACGGATCGACCATGGATTTCTAATTATTGACTTAACCATGTTCTATTGTGTGAGTTAGCGAGTGTCGAAGCTGAAAAATTCAAGAACAAAAGGCACACAAACGATGCATTATCTGAATGTAAATCAACCACGACACCATATATAATTGTGGTCAGTAAACAATTCCACATTAAATCGACCACTTAAGTTCTGGACAGCTGAACTTAAAGTGCATGATCAATACGAGTAATTATCACTTAATTCACTCGAAAAAGTTTTATAAAGTAATGAAATGGATCATTACAATTCTATGGCTTGTTTGGTTGCGATGTGAGAGTAAAACAAAATATTACTTTGTGTTGTTTGGTAGATAGGAAAAGACGAAGGAATAAAATTGGTGGTGGGTGGTGCTTAGTGGCGGTGATAGTGGGTGGTGATATGTGGCGGTAGCGGTGATGGTGGGTGGCGGCTACGGTGATAGTGGGTGGTGATATGTGGCGGTAGCGGTGATGGTGGGTGGCGGCTGCGGTGATAGTGGGTGGTGATATGTGACGGTAGCGGCGGTGGTGGGTGGCGGCGGAGGTGGTGGCGACGCTAGAAGGTGGAGCTGGATGGCCGTGATGGTGGGTGGGTCATGTCGATAGTGAGTAGTGGTAGTGATAGGTGGAGGCGGTGGCGGCGGTGGGTGGTGGTTAGTGGTGGTGATGGTGATGGTGGGTGGTGGTGTGTGGTGGTGTGTGGCGGCAGCGTGGTGGTGGGTAGTGGGTTATGGTGTTGTTAATTAAGGGTGAAAGATGGGATGAAATGAAAAAAAAAATGAGGGTTGATAGAATGGTTTTGAGGAAAAATGCCATTTCATTCCAATGAAAAAAAACTCTGGCGAATGCTCTTTATAACCGAATCGCACAAAGTTTGGAGGAGGATTTCCGTCTGTCCGTCCGTCAGAAGGCCGTCTTAGAATGCTTGCAAAAGCCTCACGCCCAGGACTTCCTTACTGTGTTACCTATCGAAGGCTTGGGGCAACGGATGTCGGCAGTAGAGTACAGGGCAATCCTTAAATACCGGCTGATGATACCCATTTTCCCCGATGATGAAAATTGCCCGGTTTGCCGCAAAGCATGCCTTGATAAGTATGGGGAACATGCGTTGCATTGTAAGGAATTGTCAGGGTTTAAATATCGGCACGATTTTGTCCGGGATGCTTTGGCAGACATCCTTAGAAGAGCGGGGATCTCCGCAAGAAAAGAGGCGTCAGTTAATTTTCTCACAGACCCCGCGGAGGGGAGGTCCACATTGCGCCCAGCTGACGTCTTAGTTTTTGGTTGGGAAGGTGGGAAACATGCATGTGTTGATCTTACCGGGGTGTCCCCCCTTGTTGGGCTTCGAGATAGTGGGTTTGTGGCCGGGCAAGCGGTCATGAGAGCTGAATCCAAGAAAGTGGAAAAACATGCTAAAGCATGTGAGGATAATCAGCATGTTTTCGTTCCCTTGGCCTTCGACACGTTCGGTTCCTTGGCACCGGAGGCGGTGCGGTTTTTGGCTCGGGTTCAACGAGTAGTGCACAGCAACTTTTCCACCCCCAAGGGCGGGGATTTGTTTTCAGCAGATTGGGATTTTCTATTCAAAAAGGGGTGGCGGCGCAGCTTGTTGCCCGTCTACCTATCATCCTTATGTAATTTACCCTTTTTTATCAATGGAAAGTAGTACTCATATTTATAGATTCCATTAATCAACCAAACACGTTATTTTTCATTACCTTGTAATAGTCCATTCAATTTATCCTTCCATTTCATCATACCAAATACTGCCTAAAAACTTGAAATTAGTATGAACAATATCATTGTATGATTTATCTACCTTTGAATGCTTTTCTTAAACAATCTATTTCCCCAAATTTGTTAAATGTCATATTAACTTTTTGGTAGGTAAAATCTTCTTTGGGCCACACGTTTTGCAATCACACATTTTTCACATGGGGGTGATTGCATTGGCTGTTCCATGGAGTCCACACATGCCAAATGCATGGTTGTTGCCACTCACACTTAAGCTCTTAATGCCCCCTAATGTGATGTGGTTCCCACAATTTTGTTGGCTAAAAGAAAATATAAGGAAACTAAAATGCAAATTAAAAAGGATTTTAGAGATTTAACATTTTTCATTCTTATTTCAACTCATACCATAATAGCCTTTTAAATAGGCATACAATTACATCACACGTAAATCATGGACTAATTGGTTAACTAAAATATAACAATGCATGCTAAATTAATGGAAGTAATGGTTTGACTTGGAAATGCATAAAATAAACCATAGAATTGGAACGTGGCATGTAATCTTGTGAAGGTTACACACGGGTCGGGTCAGGCACATAACATAATGTTCCATCAAGCATGTGTTTAACACGCAAGCACACTAACATAGCTTAATGGGTCGGGTTGCGTTTGGCGTTCAGCGTCTTCGTCGCCCAATGCGGCTGCAGAGTTCGCTGTTATGGGACGAGGGGGGCTGTTTTTTCGGTTAAAGGTGTTAAAGGGGTGCTGCAAGATGGAAGACATTCATCGGCTGCTTGGGTTATGGACTGGAGCTCGTGGGTACCTCGGAAAGTTTGGATTCTTGCTTGGAAGACGGGGTTGGGTCGGCTTCCAACCAAAGCAGCTCTTAGAAGAAGGAATATAAATGTTGGATCAGATTTGTGTCCTCTGTGTGGTGAGGATGTGGAAATTGTGGAGCTTCTCTGTATATCATGTGTGTAACGCCCCAAAATCCATCATACGCGCCATAATTCTATTATTAACGTTTTGGGCTTAATCAATCTAAACAAATACTAAATGATACAAAATACTCAACATTGTAGTTAACTTGGTTAAATACCATGAGACTAATAATACTAAGACCATAACTAGAAACTAACTTGGCTAGTGGTTTTAGTTAAAACAATTGCTTGTGTGTAGTAGAGGGGCCAAAACTGCCATAAGGCCATAATGGCTAAACAAAATAAAAAAAATGAAGAGGAAGCCATCTCCATATCCTGGAGATCAACTTCAACACACACAAACACCACAAAACACACACACTAACCCAAAACCCCAATTCTTCCCTAAATCAGGCCAAAATCAAAGGGGAAATCCGTGCATTAAGCAAAAAAGGATCATCTATGGTCTAACACACCCAAAGGTATCAATTATTTGGTTCAATTTGATATATACTTCATGTATGAACATGGTGAAAATTCTTGGGTGTTTTGTAAATGTTAAATTAGTGATCATTAGAGGTTGCTCTAGCATTAGGGAACCTTAATCATGTTTAATCTAGTCAAAAGATGCTAATACATGCATGAATTGTGTGATTCATGTGAAATTGTTAACTATGTGAAAGATGGGTTTTATCATTAGTTGAGGACCACACCTAATTTGTAATTGTAGCATCTTCTAAGCATGAAGTTGTGAGATTGTGAACTAAAAAGTAATATTTACTTGCTAGAGGTAATAATCTTGACTATTAGTGGATCCATGAGGTCCCCAAGTCCTAAAGATAAGTCTAGAAAAATAACGCCTACAAGGTGTTTGATGAAATGCCACAATAAACTCAATCGTATTTGGGCATTGACAAGTTTGATGAAAACTTGTGTGGTTATATGAATAATGTCTAAGAACATGTTTTTAATCAACTATGTGGATTACACATCTAGGTGCGAGTACCAGACACATTGTTTGTTCAAGAAATATCGGAATGAGGTAAAAAGGGAAGCACGCATAAGGTAAGTCACTCGATGACTTTAACTCATTTAGATATCAAGTAAGATATTTGCATATATACATACATATCCATGCTTGAAAATTTACTAAAGGAGCTTCTCAAATGGAAGCTTAGACTAGAATGCAAACTTGATAGAAAACGACCTTAGTCAAAGGGTGAAATCGTCCCAATTAGGCTAATGGGTCAATTAGGGAAAACGCTAGTTAGACAAGGACCTTAAATCGAGGGTCAAACTTAATTCAAATATAGGTATTGGTTAATTTCTTGAGTATATCCGTAGACTCCATTTTATCAATCTCAAGTTAGTATATAAGCAAAAAGGGGCACGGACTAAGGTAAGTCATAACTATTACTTTTAAATATATGCATATACCAATGAAGTGTCATAGGAATCGAGGTTCTATCATAATTTCCAAGAGGCTTGAAAAACCTTGAAAATAAGCCGTGTCACGAGTCACATGGGTCGCGCGAGTAAGACCGAGAGAAGTGGCACATGTGGCCATGGACACGAGGCGTCGCCATAATGGCGAAGTGACTTGGCGAGTAAACACCTTATCAAGTTGAGACTTGATTCGTCATATGCGAATCACAACCGCGAAATTGGGAATTATAAAATTTCATGATTTTAACCTCTATGAGCCTTAAAGGGTCAATTTGGGTAAAAACATTCCTTAACCGGACCGAAGTGTAAATTGAGGATGAATTTGGTTTCGGGCAAAGGTTTGGAATGGAAAATAGAATATGAGAATAAGTCCTAAGTATAGGGACCTTAACTTAGCCAAAATGGGTGAAAAATCTTGAAAAGGGTGGAAATTTGGCAAAGGCTTATAACACAACAGAAGATGCAAGAATTCTGAGTAAAACACCCTGTCGTGCTACGCGACGGGGAGAGGCTACAGGCGTCGCGTGACGCGACAACCCTTCGTGCTACGCGACGAGGGAATGACTTTCCTGTCGCGTGACGCGACGAGCATCATGACCCATTTTTCATAATTTTTATCATTTCCATCCAATCCTATTCAATCCTATATAAGTTTAATGGGTTAACTGTTTTGTAAAACTCTTAGGTAAGAAGACTTTGAAGTCGGAAGATGATCACACCATAAATCAAGAACCGAACGCTCGAGACTCGATCGCTTCCGTGACTTTTGAACACGAACTATTATAAACTTGTTTTTGGAAGGTGTTATTGTTACCATTTTCGATAATAACTTCTTCTTGCGTACGTTTTGAACCATAATACGTATGTACTAAAAGTTGTAAATCTTGTTAAGTATGCAATGTTTTGAATCCAAACTTCCAAACTAAGTTTATTAACAAGTAAATTATGCTATAATACCCGTTTATCGGGTAGGGCCTTACAAGTGGTATTCAGAGCCCAAGGTTAAACGAGTTAAGCGTTCGGTTCAAGCTTGATCATCATTCCGGTAAGGAATTTATTTCCAAAAATAATTTAATCTAGTTGATTAGCATTATACATCACGATTGAACATGAGTTAATCAGGAATTAAATTTGGAAAATGCACAATGAGCTATAGAACCCGGATATACGCCAATTACACGGTCATGGTGGGCTAAGGCTCAGCCGAACCGGAAATTGGGAAAAGTTGCTAGGAATACTTAAAACTCAGACAAATGCCAATCACACGGTCATAGTGGGCTAAGGCTCAAACGAACCGGGAATTGGAAGGCATGATCGCATCAACAAGACTGCGCGATCGGATAAAACATAAATAGCTTAATAATACGGGTATACAGAAATACATTAGACAAACTGACAAGAATGTTTTTATTAAACAAGATGCATGACCAGAAATTGCCCACTTGGAGAGTACCGTGGTGATCGCAATAAGATCACTGTGTCATGTGTGGATTGCTTACCCTGGCCAGGTAAGTGTTAAACACATGGTGCGGTGGGCTTCTCATGATCTACACATCTACCCTTCACGTGACAAGGACTGGGTCAGGGGAGAAAGGCATGTTAACTTCTCTAAAAATATAACTCGTGAGGTCATATAACAAGGAAGTATTGCCAAACAACTTAAGAGGCCGGGTAGATCGGGTAAGTAAAACCGATGCATAAATGACCCACGGGGTCGTAGAGCCAAAGGTATTACCACAACGGTTACACAGACCAAGGTAAGACTTGAACCTTAATCAAAGGTTAAGTCATAAGTAAACTCAAACGTTTATAGAAGGTTAATTCATAAATAGACTTGAACCTTATTCAAAGGTTAAGTCATACTTAAACTCGAACCTTTATAGAAGGTTAATTCGTAAGAAGACTTGAACCTTAATCAAAGGTTGAGTCATAATCACATTCGCACCACAATAAAGGTTAATCTGTACAAAAGACTTGAACCTCAATCAAAGGTTAAGTCATAAACACACTCAAATCATAATCTTGAGTTAACCCACAAATAGACTAGAACCTTAATCTAGGGTCAAATCATAAATGCGCTCAAACCATAACCAAAGGTAAATTCCTAAATGGATTTGAACCTTAATCAAGGGTTAAATCACAATCACCTTTGAGACTTAATCGAGAATTTACTCATATGTAGACTTTAATTAAAGGATCAAGTCATAATCATATTTGAACCTTGAGCAGAGGTTTAAACCGTAAGTGGACTTAGACCTCAATCAAAGGTTAAGTCATTATCAAATCGAACCTTAATCGAATATTAATCCGTAATTTGACTCAAAATCTAATCAGAAGTTAAGTCGCAAGCAAGTTGAACCTTAGCCAAAGGTAGACTCGTAACTAAACACGAACCTTAGTTAAAGGTTAATTGTCAGAAAAGAACCGGACCTTAATCAAAGGTTAAAGCGCAAGTGGACTTGAACCTTAAACAAAGGTTAAGCCCTAAGCAAAGCCAATTGACATTCAAACGATTACCCATATGCAAATATAGGCCTCATATGAAGGTAAAACCCAACCAAGGATGAACCTAGATCAAGGATAGGTTATAGCCAAACATAAACCATAACGAAATCGTTAAAGCCTACGAATAAGTGTGAACTGTGTTTCACGCCAAATCATAATGAATTCATGAGAAAACCTATGGGCGAATGTGAACTATGCGTCACACTAAACAGGAATACAAACAAGAATAGAAGCCCTCGAGGTAAGCGTGAACTGCGGTTCACACCTGACTGAACTAATAACGTGGTTGAAAACTGCAAAGCGATATATTAAATAAATATAGAGGGGCTCATAGGAGACCCCAGAAGTCGGAGGTGGACCCTCACCAAGAAAACGATCATACACTCTAGCCGCGATCGTATAAGAACAATGATAAATAATGTGACCTAACTGAGGCACGTTAAAGTAGATAAAGAGAAATTAACCTCATGGGCCTTAGCACATGATGGATGAACTGACTAGAAAAAGTCTAATATATAGATGGTCGTGAATCACAGAGATGAAGGCAATGCTTTCATATTAAACCAAACGAGGTCTGTAGGACCACTATGCATGTAAAAACTAAGTAAAGAAAACATAAGTAAGTGTACTTACTTGAATAAACACAAAAATGAATTGCTAAGAAACAGTTGGGTAAGAACCCTTTTGTAAAATGCGAAAGCAATATGAGGATCAATAAGCCCTAAAGATACAAATAAAAGGCTATAAAGAGGGACAAATGTAAACTCGAAAAGTTCGATAATAAAGGGATCACGAACCCTAGACTCAAAACTATCCACGTACAGAAAACAGTCTTACTAGCTTGGGCTACCGGAGCAAAAGAGAAAAGGGTGATCAATCACTTGGAAATAGTTAGAGTTGAAACTCACATTCTAATATCGAGCAAAACGATACTAATGCATGTTAAAGTACACAAGATGGGCTAATCCCAACTGGGAATTAAATGGAGGATTCCATGAACCGTGCTAACCACGAAAGGGTAATACGTACAAGGTGTTTCACGAACGCCTAAATCAAAGCGTTGCCATAATTCGTATACAAAGATCGCCACAAAACTCATGTGTGCGGTACATTGATAAGATTAATACTAATATGAAAACTTCATAATAGATGGTAATTCAATCGTGTTAGTGGCTTAAGAATCAGAGATGCCATGAGCCTAACCTTGGAAATGAGAATTCTAGGCTGAATGGAGTAAAACACACTATACGTTGGAATAGTGGCCTTATATCGATTAGGGAATCAAGTACACACCTTAAACGGTAAGCTTTGTTTAGTATACGAAATACTAGCCCAGGTGAGGGCCTCTAAACTAGGGCGAATACGCATGTTAAACGGAAGTTTGACTTTTAGAAAGTCAAACAAACTTAACTCTGAATTGTGGTGAACGGTGTGTAGAAAAAAAACATCAAAAGTTGTATTTATTGGATTGGATGACTAACTAAAGCATGTGACTTATGAAACTTAAGTCTACGTATAACTGAAAACTCTGGCGATTTACTATTCACAAAATTAGCAATAGGATAGTAACAAAACAAACGATAAACCGTTAATAGTCTAGTGATAGCTAGGCGATCAATAAAAGATTCAAACGGGTCAAGTGAAGTCGTCGCCATTTGGACCCAGAGAAATGCATAAATATAACTAAGCCTATTAAAAGGTGAAAACATTATTAAAAAGGACATTCGGTGTCTAGGATAAGGAATACGTGAGGTACGGAAAGGAATCGATGCTTTCCGGTAAAACCATGGCATTATAAAAAGCCTTTGAGCAGAAACCAAATGGAAACTAAACCAACGTTGATAGTGGGTGACGACTTTCGGGAAGTCGTTGTGATAACCAAGCCCAGTATGCATCTCGGTGCATAGAAATGGTTCTAAGCAAAGTAAATAATCAAATGAACACCCTAAGCCCTCGGGGACTTAAGGATTCTAACACGCAAAAGAGTCAAATCGATGACTCTTGGTCGAACCGTAACATCGCGAGTGCCTAAACTAGAATAATTATTTGCGATAGCAGAATCAGAATGAAAAATTCGATGTCAAATAGATAACACCTCGTAGTAGAGGGGATAAAACACAAGACTCGTTTGTGAGTCGTGATCTATTTAGATTCCATCCGAAAGGCTATGCTCCGTGCAGCTGCTGAGCTAGAATAACCTACCTATTCTATAAGTGTCCGGTTTCATGGACGAAACCCTCTTTAAGGGGGTAGAGTTGTAACGCCCCAAAATCCATCATACGCGCCACAATTCTATTATTAACGTTTTGGGCTTAATCAATCTAAACAAATACTAAATGATACAAAATACTCAACCTTGTAGTTAACTTGGTTAAATACCATGAGACTAATAATACTAAGACCATAACTAGAAACTAACTTGGTTAGTGGTGTTAGTTAAAACAATTGCTTGTGTGTAGTAGAGAAGCCAAAACTGCCATAAGGCCATAATGGCTAAACAAAATTAAAAAAACAATGAAGAGGAAGCCATCTCCATATCCTGGAGATCGACTTAAACACACACAAACACCACAAAACACACACACTAACCCAAAACCCCAATTCTTCCCCAAATCAGGCCAAAATCAAAGGGGAAATCCTTGCATTAAGCAAAAAGGGATAATCTATGGTCCAACACACCCAAAGGTATCAATTATTTGGTTCAATTTGATGTATACTTCATGTATTAACATGGTGAAAAATCTTGGGTGTTTTGTAAATGTTAAATTAGTGATCATAGAGGTTGCTCTAGCATTAGGGAACCTTAATCATGTTTAATCTAGTCAAAAGATGCTAATACATGCATGAATTGTGTGATTCATGTGAAATTGTTGAATATGTGAAAGGTGGGTTTTATCATTAGTTGAGGACCACACCTAATTTGTAATTGTAGCATCTTCTAAGCATGAAGTTGTGAGATTGTGAACTAAAAAGTAATATTTACTTGCTAGAGGTAATAATCTTGACTATTTGTGGATCCATGAGGTCCCCAAGTCCTAAAGATAAGTCTAGGAAAATAACGTCTACAAGGTGTTTGATGAAATGCCACAATAAACTCAATCGTATTTGGGCATTGACAAGTTTGATGAAAACTTGTGTGGTTATATGAATAATGTCTAAGAACATGTTTTTAATCAACTATGTGGATTACACATCTAGGTGCGAGTACCAGACACATTGTTTGGTCAAGAAATCTCGGAATGAGGTAAAAAGGGAAACACGCATAAGGTAAGTCACTCGATGACTTTAACTCATTAGATATCAAGTAAGATATTTGCATATACACATACATATCCATGCTTGAAAATTTACTAAAGGAGCTTCTCAAATGGAAGCTTAGACTAGAATGCAAACTTGATAGAAAACGACCTTAGTCAAAGGGTGAAATCGTCCCAATTAGGCTAATGGGTCAATAGGGGAAAACACTAGTTAGACAAGGACCTTAAATCGAGGGTCAAACTTAATTCAAATATAGGCATTGGTTAATTTCTTGAGTATATCCGTAGACTCCATGTTATCAATCTCAAGCTAGTCTATAAGCAGAAAGGGGCGCGGACTAAGGTAAGTTATAACTATGACTTTTAAATATATGCATATCTTAGAAATTATACTAATGAAGTGTCATAGGAATCGAGGTTCTATCATAATTCCCAAGAGGCTTGAAAAATCTTGAAAATAAGTCGTGTCGCGAGTCACATGGGCCGTGCGAGTAAGACTGAGAGAAGTGGCACATGTGGCCATGGACATGAGGCGTCGCCATAACGGCGAAGTGACTTGGCGAGTAAACACCTTATCAAGCTGAGACTTGATTTGTCATATGCGAATCACAACCACGAAATTGGGAATTATAAAATTTCATGATCTTAACCTCTATGAGCCTTAACGTGTCAATTTGGGTAAAAACATTCCTTACCGAACCGAAGTGTAAATTGAGGATGAATTTGGTTTCGGGCAAAGGTTTGGAATGGAAAATAGAAAATGAGAATAAGTCCTAAGTGTAGGGACCTTAACTTAGCCAAAATGGGTGAACAATCTTGAAAAGGGTGGAAATTTGGCAAAGGCATATAACACAACAGAAAATGCAAGAATTTTGAGTAAAACACCCCTTCGTGCTACGTGATGAGGGAAGGACTTTCCTGTCGCGTGTCGCGACAAGCATCAAGACCCATTTTTCATAATTTTTATCATTTCCATCCAATCCTATTCAATCCTATATATGTTTAATGGGTTAAATGTTTTGTAAAACTCTTAGGTAAGAAGACTTTGAAGTCGGAAGATGATCACACCATAAATCAAGAACCGAACGCTCGAGACTCGATCGCTTCCGCGACTTTTGAACACGAACTATTATAAACTTGTTTCTGGAAGGTGTTATTGTTACCGTTTTCGATAATAACTTCTTCCTGCGTACGTTTTGAACCATAATCCGTATGTACTAAAAGTTGTAAATCTTGTTAAGTATGCAATGTTTTGAATCCAAACTTCCAAACTAAGGTGTTGTTGGTTTTTTGCTCAAAAGCTCTTCTGACCTCTTTTGTCTGCGTCACGCAGACACGCGCAGACATTTGGCGTCTGCAGATTGTTTGTTTTTTGGAAGACCTTTCACTAAAAAAGGTCTTCCTGACCTCTTCTTGGTGCAGACTTGTTCCAAAGTCTTCTAAGGTATTCAAAAGTCTTCTCCATTTCTCTTCTCGTCACCCACCACCACCACCACCAACCACGGTCCACCACCACCACCACCGTCCACCACCACCATGGTCCACCACCACCACCGTCCACTACCACCACCACTGTCCACCACCACCATGGTCCACCACCATCGCCGTCCACCACCATCGCGGTCCACCAACAGCACCGCCGTCCACCACCACCACCACCACCACCACCGTCCACCAACACCCCCCATCACCACCACCACCACCACCGTCCACCACCACCGTCTACCACCACCACGGTCCACCACCACCACCAACCACAGTCTACCACCACCACCACGGTCCACCACCACCCACCACCGCCGTCCACCACCCACCACTACTACCACGGTCCACCACCACCACCACCACCACCGTTTACCACCAGACTGCTGTAAAAAATCAGTTTATTTAAATTTCAGTTTATTTCAGCAGCCTGCACACATTAACAAACAAACAGTCTTCTTCTTGCAGATTGCAGACCTTTGGTCCACCTCTTCTCCTACAAATGTCTGCAGATGTGGTCCGCAGACTGCAGACCTTTTGCTGCAGAAAAAACAAACAGCACCTAAGTTTATTAACACGTAAATTATGCTATAATACCCGTTTATCGGGTAGGGCCTTATAATGTGGATTCGCACAGGCTGTGTGGCAACTAATATCGCAATGGTGTAAGGTTGGTAACATAGTTGCTTCGAGTTTCGGGATATCCTTAAACTACATTGCTATGTGGGTGGCTCAAAAGGGACCAAGAAAGCGTTTTAAGTGGTATGTCTTACCTCTATTTGGTGCATTTAATTCAAGAAATGAGGTGGTTTTCAAGCAAAAATAATGTTCAATTCAAAAAATAATTGGGGACATCAAAGCGCCAAGTCTATTATGGGTGAAGGCACATGCTAAGTAAACTAATTTGGATTGGGAAAAGTGATGTGGTTTCAACCTCTCTAACATTTAGTGGTGATGTTCTTGTGTGGGTCGGTGAACTTATTTTGTGTTTCTTTGTGTTTTCTTTTCTTTGTGCATATATATAAGTGTATATGTAGTGGTGGGGGGTTATGGGTATTAAAATATTAACAATTAATAGAAGGGGGGTTATGGAAAAAGAGGGTGTAGTGGGAAGGGGGGTTATGAGGCTTTATAAATGATTGGGTAATCATTGGTTAATTATTTATTTTCTTATTTAAATAATAATATTAATAAAAGAAAAAAAAAATAATAATAATAAATAAAATGGTGTAGTGGGAAGGGGGGTTATGAGGCTTTATAAACGTTTGAATTTCAAATTTTCCCCCCAAACGTTTGAATTTCAAATTCCCCCCCCCCCCCCCAAACGTTTGAATTTCACTTTACCCCCCCCCCCCCCCACGTTTGAATTTCAATCCCCCCCTAAACGTTTGAATTTCACTTTCCCCCCCCCCCCCCCAAACGTTTAAATTTCAAACATTTGAATTTCAAACGTTTTCCCCCCAACCGTTTTCATTTTTGCCCCTATAAATACAAGGCCAAAACTTAATCTCAGTCACAACTCTTCCTCCTCCTCCTCCTCAATGAAAGATATGGGTGGCGGTTATGCTTACCAACATGCCGGACCATCTGATCTCAGGACTTACTCTCGCCGGGGCCAGCCCCGGCGATTACCATTTTCTTCTCATCCTCCTGCACAACCGACCTTCTCTCCTCCTCCTCCTCCACAACGTTGGTTTTCGTCTCCTCCTCCTGCACAACCAACAACTTTATCTCCTCCTCCCCCTCCTCCTCCTCCTCAAGCAGATGAGGATTTAACTGAGGAGGAGTTGGTGTGGGTCCTGGACTACGCCATGGCTGAGCGGGAATTCAACCGTCTAAGGTTGTCCGCACCCACACCCCGGTGTAGCGAGATTACACCCACCCCTCACTACCAGGTTACACCCTCCCCCACTACCAGGTTACACCCTCCCCCCACTACCCGGTTACACCCTCCCCTCCTCGTGAGCCATATGAGGATGAGTTAGAGGCAGCTAGGGAGATCATGGAAAAAGAACTCTTCGACTACTACTTGGGAGCAACTTCTTCTCCTTGCCGCTTCCCCTCGGATGCGAGGTCTAATGGTCGCGATAGTGACCGTTCTGTGTCACCTCCGTATCATACGCTACAGGACTGGGACAATTGCTCCCCGTAGAGGGGGGTTTAGGTTTTAATATTATGTATTTGTGTAATGTGTTTTTATATAACGTATTAATAAGTAGTTTAGGACTAGGTAATTTAGGATTATGTGTAATAAGTAATTTAGGATTATGTTTTATGTAATGTGTTTTTATATGTTTTATGTAACCTATAGGGTAACAAAATGCCCTACAACGGGCCACTACACATGCCCTAATTGGGTGTTGTATTGTGAGACTAATGTAGTTCCTCACTAGCTTTTGGGTGATTAATAAAATTTTGTTGACCATTATACAACATAAAATGAAATTCTTTTACCATGCTTTATGGTCTGAATGCACAAGTGGCACACCTTGTGGGCTGTGGCAATACTTTACCGTTGAAAATTAACAATGTTTTTTATTTTAACGTACCCAAATTATTTAAATTATCTTCTTATGAAACGACACATAACCATAACTAAACAATAACTTTTGGTTAAATTATCAATCATCGGGTTATTAGTTTGGATCGATTATTTTACTTATTTCGGTTTACCTTAATCTCATTTTGGCTCACCCTTGATCTAGAGCTACTGATCCGTCACTTGATCTATTAACCAATAAAAACACTCAACCCCTTCCACACAGATCACCACCATCACACAAATCACAACCATCCATCCAACCCCTAATCCAACGGCTAAAAACACTCCATACCCAAAACACAACACACCCACTAAACTATAAAATACCAAACCTCACAAACCACCAAAAACACATATTCAACTCACAACAAAGCCTAAAATAATAATGTCAGGAAGAGGCAAAGGAGGCAAAGGACTAGGAAAAGGAGGAGCAAAACGACACCGTAAAGTCCTCCGCGACAACATCCAGGGAATAACCAAACCTGCTATTAGGCGATTGGCAAGACGAGGCGGAGTGAAACGTATCAGTGGCTTGATATATGAGGAGACACGTGGCGTGCTTAAGATCTTTCTAGAAAACGTTATTCGTGATGCGGTTACGTATACGGAGCATGCAAGGAGGAAGACTGTTACTGCTATGGATGTTGTTTATGCTTTGAAACGCCAAGGCCGTACTTTGTATGGCTTTGGTGGTTAGTTGTTACTTTCTGTTGTTAGATTTGATGAAGTATCCTGTTTTGTTTTGTGATTGTTTACTTATGTATTGTAAACATTTGCAATTGAATATGTAATGGGAAATTTCAAATCAATTAGTATACCTATTTGGTGTAAACATAATTAATTGCAATCAAATATGCAATTCAAATCACTTCACATAAACATAATGACTTTGTACGAATTCGGTTCGGTTATTCATAGAACCGATTAAAGCCGTAACCGAACCGATAACACTGTTTTAAAAACCCTAATTTGCTTTCACAGTTATCGATAAAAGCCTATTTATATCGACTGTTCAGCTGCGTCACAAGTAAAACAGTTGCGATCGAAAAGCGTCATAGATAATCATCTTAACTAACCGTAAGGTAATACAGGTGTCTTATCTAATCGTAATTATGTTCTTTGCTTTTGTTTTAAGTTGATGATGTTAAGGAATTAGGGCAAAAGTTACAATAAGTATTATTTGTATGCTCTGTGTTTGGTACAAATTATTATTTGAAGTTTATGTTTTTATGTTAATTATATCTGGTTTCAGTTTTCTGTTTGTACTTGAATTGATGCTGAGATTTAGGATTTTTCGAACTTTTTAGTCTCTGTCTTGACTAGCCAGAACTGGTATAGACCGGTTCGGCCTTGATTTGTACCGGGTTGAGTCAAGTAAAACCTGGAACTGGTTACACTGGTTTAAACACTTATAGGGTCTGTACAAAGATGTGCACTGGTCCGGTCTTGATTTGGTTTGGGTCAAATGAAGTAAAACTTGAGTAAGAGCGAGACCAAACTGGTTAGTGGTTACCAAGATTAAAACCCTAATGGGTTCTTTATATGACTATATGAGTATACACTAGTCCGGTCTCAATTTGGTTCGGGTCAAATCCAGTAAACTTGACTACGACTGATCCTGAACTGCTAAAACCATAACGGGCGTCTTTGTTTTGTTCGGGTTGAAAACACTAAAACATGATTATGACCAAGTCCCAACCGGTTACCCGTGTTAAAACACTTATGGGCTCTTTATCTCGGTTGTGCACGGAGCTTTATGCATTGATCTTGTAATTGTAATCTGAGTTTTCACTCATCTTTTCAGTAAATACATGATGATATGAAATTAGGGCCAAAATAATTAAAAGTAGTAGTTGTATGCCTGATAATATGCTCTGCAATGATACATGTGTTTGTGTTCATCATCTGCTAGAATCGTATCCATTTCAGTTTTGATTTTTGTATTTGAATGAATGCTGAGATTTATAACTTATTGAGCTCTACGTCTCGGTCTTGACCTGCCGGAATTGGTGTACACCGGTCTGGTCTAGATATGGTTCGGGTCGAATCTAGTTAAGACCCAGATTAAAACCGAGACTTAACTCGTTACCCTTGTTAAAACTCTAACGAGCTGTTTATATCGGCTGTGCATTGAACTTTAAAGTAATATATTGATTGTGTAACCGTGATTTTGGTCTTCAGTCTTCACTTTGGTTTTCAATTGGCACATGCCACGAAATTAGGACCGAAATCATTATAAGTGCCAATCGTATGTCTGTTAATATGCTCTGTACAGAATCGTATTTACCATCTGCATTGGTAATTTAATGTGTATTTGTTCTGTTTATTACAGCAGATGGAGTCACAAAAGAAAAGAAAAGCGAAATCAATTTGCGAGTACTTTGAAAGACTTGACGACACGGAGGGGAAGATAAAAGCCAAGTGCAGCCACTGCTCTCAAGCGTGTGATGGAGACGGTAATGTTAAACAACACTCAGCGGGATGTAAGCTAAACCCAAATAATTTGGCGAATGCTGATTCGAAAGATCAAAGGAGAAGAAAAGCGTTAGTGAAAATGATCATACTCGACCAACTTCCGTTTTTAACTGTTCAATCCGTGGAATTTAAAGCGCTTACGGAATCTCTTTGCCCTGATTTTAGCATTCCTTCACAGTTGACAGTAGCGCGGGATTGTTGCGAGTATTTTTTGGAAAAAAAGAAGAAGTTAAGAAAGATGTTTACAGAAAACAAACAAAGAGTTTGTCTCGCCGTTAATATATGGACGTCGGAAGAAGGGCTTGATTATATGTGTTTAAGCGCACAGTTTATCGATGATGATTGGGTTTTGCATAATAAGATAATCAACTTCAAACCTGTTCCTAGCGATGAAGGTGACGAGATTGGAAGGACGATTATCAAATGTTTGGAAGTTTGGGGAATTGAAAATGTGTTGACGATAACTATGGATAACTCATCGGCTAGTGACGCTGCAGTTTCGTATCTGAAGCGTAGGTTGCCGAACTTATTTTCTGGTGGTAAATACCTTCATGTTCGGTGTATGACACAGTTTATCAATTTGGTTGTGAAAGAGGGATTCAGATCACTAAATGATACCATTGAGCGTATTCGAAGCGCAGTTAGATATCTACGCATCTCTCCCGACGGACTCGACAGGTTCAAATCTTGTGTTGCCGAGAAAGAATTGGAGTCGAAAACATTTTTTCGTCTTGATTGGCCCGATAGATGGAACACTACATCTGATATGTTGAAAAGAGCATCAGAGTTTGAAAAGGCGTTTGAGTTGTTCGAAACTAAAGATCCCGATTTCAAAGATTATTTAGAAAATGATGTCCCGAGCCGTACCGATTGGATTTACGCAAGAAAATTTGCATTGTTACTAGAGTTCTTTAAACGCAAAGCTACAGATATTTCTAGTACGACGTATGTAGTAGCCAATCAGTTTTTTAGCGAAGTTATGAATTTCGATGCTCATTTATATAAAATGAGTAACGAACAAGACTCGCGCTTTAAGCTTATGGCAAACACAATGAGTCAAATGTTTGAGGAGTATTGGGGAGATCAAAAGAAAAGTTGCATGATGTTGTATTTTGCCGTTATATTGGATCCGCGTATGAAGCTTGAGATCATCAAGTTTGGACTTACAAAGATGAGTAATTTGAAAAAAGCGCCAAATACAGAACAAGAAGTGGTGGATAAGATGGTTGAAGATACGGTTAAAGATATCGCGGATGAGTTTGGATTATTGTTCAATGAATACGAGTTGAAGTACAAAACAACAAACTCTGATATTCCTTGCAGCGAAAACAATGATGAAATGTTTTCGCAAAGTGATAATTCTTTCTTCGACGAGTTTCTGATGTCCTGCCGAGTTGGTACTTCTGATACTACAACGGAATTACAAAGGTACCTTAACTCTGCAACTGTACCGTATAATCAAGAGTTTGATGTATTGCAATGGTGGAAACTGAACGCTTCAAGGTATCCAACGTTATCCAAAATGGCGAAAGGTACAATACAACGCTTTCAATATGATTATTATCATTTTTATTCGCTATAAGTTCTTTGTTTCTAACATGTTATGTTTTAGATATTTTGGCTATTCCGCTTTCAGCCGTTGCCACAGAGTCAGCTTTCTATACGGACAAACAAGTATTATCGTCGGATAGAAGTGTTTTACCTCCTTCGCTCATTGAAGCATTGTTTGTTACACACGACTGGATTCGTGATTCGAGGAAAGACGTTATCAAAGAAGAAGAAGAAGAAGAAGAAGATGATGATGATGATTCAGCTGATATGGATGATTTTTGAGAGAAGGTAATATCATACTGTTATGTAATTCATTAATGTTTTATTATAGCTAATTGTTATCTTTTTGTTAGATATATCTGAACAACCTGGATGCAGAGTTGCAGATCAAGTTGTCATTAGTGATGGCATATGTTTCTTTTGTTGGATTGTTGGTCTTTTGATACAGTTTCGTAAACTGTTTCGTTCATCGAATGTTTGAATGATTTAGCTTTCATGTTTTTCGCTTATCGTATTAAATCTATCGAGTAATTTTGGGTTAGGATTTTAATTACCTGTTAATTTTCTTTTTTCGATTGTTGGTTTTTTCGGTATGATACATGCTTCTTTTGCAAAGGATCAAACAAGCCTTTGTAAATCGCGGTAAAGCTTTGTATGACTGACTGAGACTGCATGCAAAGTTTGAATTATTAAAATCTAATTCCCCCAAAATTAATGGTAGGACTGTGACATCATCCACAGTTTTGCATGTGTCCATTAGTTTGAGACGTTCCTTGGACAACGATGGACGAGTTGACCATACCAGCGACCGTGTAACATGTTTGTAAGTAGGATGCGAGTATGAATAACTGCATTTCGCGGTTGATCCATGGTATCAACTGTAATGTTGTCTGTTTTTGCGCAATTTCGTTGGATCCGCTTTGGCCGATGCACCTGTTTAGCCGTTTAGGAGGTTGATTGTGAATAGGGATGGCAAAAAGACCCGAGCCCGACGGGTATACCCGAACCCCGAAGCATTTGGGACGGGTATACCCGATACCCGACGGGTATGGGATGGGTTTGGTATTGGAAAAAAATATATTTTGCGGGTATGGGACGGGTATGGTATTAGGTGATACCTGACCCGATTACCCGAAACTAAATACCCGTCTACCCGAAATATATACCCGAATACTTTTAAGTTTTATACATATCTTTTCTCAACTATTTTTTAGTAATGTTTCATTCTAATAGATTTATTATTTGAAGAATAAACTTTTCGTCTAAAATATATATTCTAATAACATTATTATTTATATTTATATGCTATGAAATATATAAATAGTTTTTAAAATGCATACTATAATATATATTTACATATTAAATGTTTCAAAGATTATTATGGTGATGATAATATATATGTTACTTATTACAATTTCATATACTCTAGATTTCTTAAAACATAAGACTATAAAAGAAAATAAAAATATATATATACATGTAAATACCAACGGGTATACCCGATACCTGCGGATATGCTCTATACCCGATGGGTAATACCCGACAAAAACCCAACGAGTAATGGGACGGGTATGGTATGAGATTTTATAACCGGGTATGAGTATGGTATTAGTCAAACCCGACCCATACCCGACCCGTTGTCATCCCTAATTATGAACTCACGAGTAAGTTTAACTCGTGATCATTAATATTGTCATCAAAGTAAGTTAATTTTAACTAGACACATATGCAGGGCCGTCTCTGAAAACGCTTGGGTCCTCAAGGCCTAGATTGAGTAATAAAAATAGGCCTCAAATTAATAAGTTACAAATAAGATAAGAAACCGATGAATTTTGGAAAAAAAAACCTTTCAGCATTGGAAAGAAAGCCTTCACAATCGCTGTTGTACTCCTATTCTTTTCTTGTTCCACCAAAACACCTTGTTAGTTTAATTATTATTTGGTTTAAGTATAGAAAATGGACCTAAAGTTTAGAAATAAGCTTTATACACAGTCACACAGATTACTCTTTAAAAAAGTCTATATATAATTTTTAACGAAAATAAGCTTAGACCCCCTAGAATGATAGGCCCGGATCAGCTGCCTACCTTGCACTGGGCCTAAGACATACCTCCTCCATATATGCCCTAACATAGGGATGAGCACGGGACGGTATCGATACCAACCGATAGCGATCCCGAAAAAACCGATACTGAAAACACCCTAAACCCAATACCGATAATACCGAAACCGAAAACCTCTAATTGTGGGTACTGATACCGATACTAAACAACCTCGGTTCGGTATTGGTTCGGTACGAGATCAGGATCGAAACAGGACGGTATCGGTATTCGGCTCTATGTGCTCGTCCCTACCCTAACATGCAACTACCTACCGAAAGTAATGTATAAACAACATAGAAATATCTTTTTTTTTTTAACGGCCAACTAAACAACGCCGGGTACTTCGTACGCGGCCCCCCAGTGGCAAAGACAGGGGCACAACCCAGCCCACCCCGGATGCACGAAGCCCCTAGCCCGCCCGACAACCCGCTTCCAGGGAAAACCCGACCCACATACCCGCCCGAAGGCACGACAGTAGTGAACCGGTAAAACCTGTCGAGATCAGGACTCAAACTCATGACCATAGGCCATGAGTCATCCATCATTTCTCATTATGTCCCTCGTGGGAATCGAACTTGAGGCCTCCAAGAGAGATCCCTGATCCATTCACCAACTGAGCTACCCGTGAAGGACAACATAGAAATATCTTACTAGTGTCCGTTAGAATTATCAGTTCATTATAGACCATCTCGATTCATGTTCATACTCAACGAAAATCAATTCATATTTTGATTTTCATACTGAGCTACGAAGACTATTGTTAGGGCTGCAAATGAACTGAATTTTCAGCGAACAGTTTATGAACCGTTCGGTGAGGAGTTCGTTCGTGTTCGTTCGTTTAATAAATGAACGAACACGAACAAAAAATTCCGTTTGTTTAGTTAAACGAACGATCATGAACAAAGGTCGCGTTCGTTCATTTATGTTCGTGAATGTTCGGTAACGTGTTCATTTATGTTCGTTTGTGTTCTATAGTTTAGTAAGGTTTTTAATTTTTATACTTTTTTATATTCTTTTATCTTTATTTATCTTAATGTATGTGAATTCGATGTTATTCAAAAGTTAATATATGTCCGTTTGTGTTTGGTTCTGTTCATGAACACTTGTTTGTGCTCATTAATGTCTATTTATGTTCGTGTGCGTTCATGAACAAAATTAACAAACAAACACGAACATGAGTGTTTTCTTAACAAATGAACACGAACAAGGCCTTGTTCGTGTTCGTTCGGTTCGTTTGCAGCCCCATCTGTTGTAGATATAGGGATGAACATTTTTTTTCACGAGTATCTATACCCATACCCATACCCAGGTACCGATTTTGGGTACTCGGTATAGGTATTGGTACGCACTTTTATTGATCTTGGTATTCGGTACTTTTGGTATTGGTACGGGTACCGAATTCTATATACTAATCAATATGATAATACGTTTTACTTCGTATTATGATATTTATGATATTCGTATCAATTTTACCTATTTGGTACATGTACATATTGGTACTCGTACCAATTATATCAATTTGGTACCCGTATAGTATTAATACTCGTAATGATTTACCTACTTGGTACCCGTATGAGTGCTCAAAAGAGAAAAATAAAAAAAGTGGTACCAAAACGGGTACCTACTGAAATACCGGTACTAATACCCGTACTCGAACCGTACATATATATTCGGTACGGTACTCGGCACCTACTTTTGTTCAAATTCGGTACCGGTATTTTCGGTACGGGTACGAGTACAGCTACAGATACAGGTAGAGTACCGATCTCATCTCTAGTTGTAGAGGCTTTCGAATAATTAGGAGAGGAATTCATCTGTAGGTTAGCTAATAACTAATTTTTTTATAAGATTTGATAAAGATATTATATTAGAATTGAAATTTTAAAAAATATTCTTGATACTTTTCAGTAAGGTTATAAGATGGAGAGATTATGAAAATGCAAAGTTTTAAAAAAGGAAAGTAAAACGTATGAAGGGTATTTATCTAAAAATTTAAGAGAAAGGTGCAACACCCTGTGTTTATTTACTTAAACTTGATATTTTTTTCATGGTTATGAATTGGTGATGCTATTAACGATTAGACAAACTTGTTGGTTAGGAGGTAGAGGTCTCGTCAATTAATTTGGGTAGTTAATAACTAATTGTCGATTGGTTATTCAAAAATAGTAGTGACCGAAAAGCTCCGCATTATATTTTTAGAATAGTTAATTTTTAAATACGACTAACGGGCAGTTTGATAAGTATCTTAATGAAACCCTGAACCATTTAGCGCTGAATGATTCAGCATTCAACGCGTTTGTTTCAGTTTCTGAATGAAATTGTTAAGGCTGAACCATTAAGACTTGGAACGTAGCTAAATCATTAATCACTGAACTAGGTTAAACCTTAATGAGGCTCTCCTACCAACGTGGACAAGAAAACTAACCATTAAAAGGTCCAACTTAGCAATTCAGCACTTAACGATTCATAACTCTTAATGATTCAATACTAAGGGGCTGTTTGGTTGATTAAGTGCTGAATTATTAAGATGTCTGAATGGTTAAGTGTTGAATCATTAAGTTGGACCTCTTAATGGTTAGTATTATTGTCCCACATTAGTAGAGGAGAGCCTCATTAAGGTTCAGCATAGTTCAGTGCTTAATGGTTCAGCAACATCTCAAGTCTTAATGGTTCAGCCTTAACCATTCAATTCAGAAGCTGAAACAAACGCGCTGAAGCTGAATCATTCAGCACTGAATGATTAAGAGCCTCATTAAGAGGCTCACCAAACAGCCCCTAAATCAACCAAACAACCCCTAAGTGTGGGGACGACCATTTGGTGTTTAGGGATCATTTATATGTGACCATAGTCACTATTTACATTTATTAGATGGCTAATGTTTGGGGTTAATACAAATAAGTGAATACTTTGTAACTAATAGTTAACTGAGTTTAACCTATATTATGGAGTAAATAGCCACCGACGGAACTTGAAAATAATTTCTGTTATATAAAGTTAGCAATAAATAAGCATTCGCCCTCTTTCTGGACATTGTTCATCTAGTTTTTCAAAAACCCTTCACGAACCAAAATTTACATGTCAATCAATTCGAATACACGACAAACCTATATAACTTAGAACAATCGGCAAGAACATTTATATATAATTTACTCTTTAACTGTTATGATTTATGTGTTTGTACCAGGGCTAGGAGACCATGAGAGGAGGGATTTCTGGGATTGTCTTGATGTAGCAGTAAGGTCTATACCTAGTGGGGAAAGAATTTGTATAGGGGGTGATTTTAATGGCCATATCGGTAAGGATAGTGATGGTTATCAAGCAGTCCATGGGGGTTTTGGTTTTGGTGATAGGAATGACCCCGGTAGGGACCTTCTAGATTTTGCAGTGGCCCATGACTTAAGTATTATAAACTCCTTCTTCCAGAAGAGAGATTCTCAGCTAATCACTTTTAGCAGCGGGGGACGGCAGACACAGATTGACTTTCTCCTGATGAGGAGAGTTGACCGCCTACGGTGGAGGGACTGCAAGGTCATACCAGGGGAGACAGCAGTGACCCAACATCGTCTATTACTAGCCGATATTGCCATGAGTGAAAAGCCGACTGACGGGGAAAGGAAGATGAGACCTGCTATCCGTTGGAGAAGTTTGAAGGGGGACAAGATCCCAGTGTTCAAAGAAAGGGTCTTTTCGATGACACCGTCTCCAATGGATGCAGACCCAAATAGAATGTGGGAGGATATGGCGGCCAACATTACTCATGTGGCGAAGGAGACCCTAGGGATCTCTACAGGTAAGGGTAGTGGACATAAGGAGGCATGGTGGTGGAGTGAAGGCGTTCAAAACAAAATAAGGGACAAGCAAGCAAGTTTTAGAGATCTGCGGAGGTGCACAGACGAGGAGGAGTGTGACAGATTGAGGGAGAGATACTAAAACGCCAAGAGGGAGGCGAAAAGAGCAGTGGCAGAGGCTAAGAACACAGCTTATAGGCGGATGTATGAACGCTTGGAAACAAATGAGGGGGAGCACGATATGTTCAAGATTGCAAAGGCCAGAGCCCGTAGGAGACAAGATCTAGGAGCCGTGAAATTTATAAAGGGAGAGGATGGGCATGTTTTAGTGAAGGATCAGGACATCAAGTTGAGATTGCAAACTTATTTCCATGATCTCTTCAACAGTGGGAGGACGTACCAACAAGAAAACAGTAGTAGCATTACTCAAGAGCGTCACCGGGAAAACTGCTACTGTCGGCGTATAACTCTCAGTGAGGTAAGCTTAGCACTTAGGAAGATGGGAAGGGGTAAGGCAGTTGGCCCAGACAACATCCCGATTGAAGCGTGGAAGTGTTTAGGAGAGGAAGGAGTCCAATAGTTAACTAACTTCTTCAATAGTATATTCAAGTCTGGATATATGCCAGATCAATGGAGAAGTAGTGTCGTGGTGCCTATATATAAGAACAAAGGAGATGCCCAATGTTGTGGAAGCTATAGAGTATTAAGTTGCTGAGCCACACTATGAAATTATGGGAAAGAATAATTGAGAATAGGATTAGAAAAGAAACTCATATTTCGCTAAACCAATTTGGCTTCATGCCAGGGCGGTCAACTATTGAAGCAATCCACATTCTAAGGAGACTAATGGAGAAGTATAGGGAGAAAAGACGGGACTTGCATATGGTGTTCATTGACTTAGAAAAGGCATACGACAGTGTCCCGCGTAAGTTACTTTGGGATACTTTGGAAGGTAAGGGGTGCCGGGGAAGTATATAGATATAATTAAGGATATGTATGAAAGGTCTGTCACCAGCGTTCGGGCTCCTGTAGGGGATACTGATTCCTTTCCTGTTGAAATTGGACTCCATCAAGGGTCTGCTTTGAGCCCATTCCTCTTTGCGATGGTATTGGATGAGTTGTCCAAATCGATCCAGGAGGCAGTTCCGTGGTGTATGCTTTTTGCTGATGATATTGTGTTAGTGGCGGAGACCAAAGAAAGTCTGAATGCGAGGGTAGAAGAGTGGAGAGCATCTTTAGAGAGCAAGGGGTTAAGGATTAGTCGCTCGAAGACAGAGTACCTCTACTGTGGTTTCAGTGGTGCAGACGACGTGAGTGACACGCAGATCACCATCGCTGGTCAAGCGGTCCCGAAGACAAAGACCTTCAAATATCTAGGATCTTTTGTTCAAAATGATGGAGAGATAGATAGAGATGTAACCCACCGTATCCAGGCCGGCTGGTGTAGATGGAAAGCAGCCTCTGGGTTTTGTGCGACAGGAGGTTCCCAACTAAACTAAAGGGTAAATTCTATAGAGTTGCAGTCAGACCGGCTATGCTGTATGGGTCGGAGTGTTGGGCCATCAAGAAGACTCAAGCCCGCAAGATGGATGTAGCAGAAATGAGGATGCTTAGGTGGATGTGTGGGTACACAAGGCTAGACCGAATAAGAAATGAGATTGTTAGGGGAAGGTTAGGTTTGGCTAATATTTCAGAGAAGATAAAGGAGTGGAGATTGAGATGGTTTGGGCATGTGAGGAGGAGGCAGATGTCAGCGACAGTTAGAGTAGTGGAGGAGCTGACTGTTGACGGTAGGAGGAGTAGAGGTAGACCCAAGTTGACCTGGGATAAGCGTATTGAACATGATTTGTTAGAGTTGCACCTCTCTGAGGACATGGTCCAAGATAGGAGTTCGTGGAGACGTAGAATTGAGGCTAAGGATCCTTAGGGACTGTTTCATATATTCCTTTTGGGTATGTTGTTGTTATTGCATATATACCTTGTTTTAATACATGACACTTTCTATGTTTATATATGGGTTATATTGTTTTTATGGCATATATACCTTTGTTTATAATACATGACACTTTCAATGTTTATTTAAATTCAATATCTCTTCATTAGTTTTTTAGTGTTGTTTACTGGTAGTTTTTGTTTGTCGAGCCGGGGGTCTCTCTGGAAGCAGCCTCTCTATCCGCAAGGATAGGGGTAAGGTTTGCCTACATCCCACCCTCCTCAGACCCTACTCTTAGCTGTGCTAATTTGTAGGATTTACTGGGTAAGGTTGTTGTTGTTGTTGTATACTCATCCCAATTAAATAAACACATATTAAAAACTTGAAAGTTTGAATATTAGTCTAAGCATGACTTCTGCAATTGAAATGTGTGGCTCTAAGCATTTTTGTTGAAAGAGCATACAAACGTACACGTCCGTAGTTATATTATATATGAAATCATGTTATATTTTCTATCAAACTGCATTTAATGCAATCATGATTCACGGGCTATGTAATTGCTCAAGTCATCGATGATGCATATTTTGATATGGTCAATGTTGTATTTAATTGGTCAAAACACGTAGAGAAGTTGTGCATAAATTGTTACATCACATGTAGTGGCAATGGATTTGGGCGTTATTTGGGCATTTCACACCCTAATTCACGAGCAAACACCAGCTCCCATCCGGTTTTTGGACATTTTTCTTGCATGCATGAAGTATTTCACGCTCCAAATCAAAATTCTACAACCAATTAAATATGTCTCCATCTCTCCCTCAACCAATCAAATATTATTTGTTTTAAATTAAAAAAATAATAATTGAATAATGATTTGAATAAGTATTGTGGGGCTTGAAACCAGGGCACCACTTTTTAATTTCAAGCATCATGTAAGACCCACATACCATATGTCACACAATGCCCTATAGTGAGGCTTGAAATTTCAAGCTTACTACACGTCGTCTTAGAAAAAATGTCATTATTTATCATTTCATCATCTATGTGTTTTGATCATTAATATTTTGCATTATTATTTGATAGTTAAATGATATTAATTATTACATTAACTTGGTTAAACTACTAATATGATGTTAATTATTTTAGCAAATATCCATCAGTTGTGGCCTAGTGGTAGGAAGCCTATGTTCTCATTTATGAGACATGAGTTCGATCCCCATAAGTCACAATTTGATGGATATTAGGCAATGAAGAGGAAAACCTGTAAGCCATTAGTTGCGCAGGTTCGAATCTGAGCTGACCCGGTTTTCATCCGGTTGTTACTCCAGCGAGGAAACTCGTGTGGAGGCAGTACGGTTTCCGGGCGAACGCAGTAGTCCCCACCGTACCAGCGTAGACCCGGTTCAGACAACATAGTCTGGACGCGTGAGTGATTTAGGGCCTGCCAAGAGACGGGTGTGATGATATCTGCCACACAGTTAAAGAAAGTCACCGTTCAAAAAATAAAATAAAATATTTTAGCAAATAGTATTATTATCACTTTAATTATACATGCTGTTACGTAAATTACATACTTGAAACTTTGGTGTGTTATTCGATCCGGTAATTGAAGTTTTTTTTAGGTTATAATTTATGTTTAAAATTGACCGATGGCCTTCTTTCTTTCCTTGAGCCTTAGGACACTTATTGGATACTTGAATCTTGTCATTGCCTTTACTTTGGATTGTTCTTGTTGCCCCTACAAAAGTGTGAGATAAGAGACTTCTCTAAAAAGGCACTAACTCTTTGAGTTTCTAAGAATGTCAAACACAATATGTTCATAGAGTAATCCGTAAGGATATGACCATACGACATTCGCAATGAATAGATACTCCAACAAGTCATCACTAGTGGGACAATCAATTCTCTCAAGTTAGTTTAATAAGTAATCCATCCTAATAAAATGATGCCTAACATATATATCCCACTTTAACCATTTCACATGCATAATAAGTCTTATTTGTTTACACTAGTTATTATCCCAATTGAAGGGTGTAGTGTTTCTTGGAGTTGTACCTTGATTTCTATCATCTCACATGGTGCCAAACACTCAATGTCCAGGAAGTAGGTGTAGCTCTAGTAACTTGTGAGGAAAGACATTGAGATAGTTGCCCACTACCTTTACATTTTTTAAATTCTTATTTTGTAACTTAGAATATATCACATATATATATTACAAGTAAGAAGAACCCTTTCTTTCTTAAACATCCCTAGCCTTCACCCCATGATATTGCTATTTTCTTTAACATTTCAATACATAAAAGTACCTCTCCCAAAAATATCATTAAAATTTACAACACATTTCTTGAACCCCTCTTTACATGACCATGTTACCCTTTTAGCCCTGAAATATTTCTTTAAACTATTACTAGCCGTCCACTTGTAATGCGTTGATTTTAATTTAATGAAAACCCCACGAAACTATTACTAAACATAACTTACATTTTTTTTTCTTCACACGACTAAAGACAAATAGAGTGATTGCGTGAATAAAAACGAATCCAAATGGGTATAAAATCAATCAAGAAAGTGCCCGCCACGATAATGCCAGTGTCCTTATATTCTTGACTCAACTCCCACTAGCTTCTTTCTGTCCCTTTTCAACTGTAGGCTTTCTCTTTTAACTTGACCTCAATCAACACATATTGATTTACCTTTTGAACATCCCTTGTAAATGTCCCACCTTGCGCACAATGTGTGTCTTGCCTTCGCCCCAACTTTTTCCTATGTTGTGAATTTGAAAATGTCAAATAGATTATTGTATCTCCTTTTGAAATCACTACACCAAGAGATGTAATCTTCTTATCCTCAATAATTACTTGTCGCAATGCACATTGAGACTACATGATTTTGTGATATGCACGTTTTCTTTTCTCTATTTTCTCATTGCAAGACTACAAATTTGAGAACTTTCACTGACATCAAAATCGTCGTGAATCCGTTGGTGAAGATACCAACACAGTGTTAACCCGGACTACGCAGACGAAAAGTTTACCTAGGGATTACTGACAAGCCTTAAAATTTCTTTATGCTCTATTTGATCAAAGAAAAAAAAAATTAAATGTGTAGACCTCTAATATCTATTGATGATTTTTTACTGATGTTTAAAAATTTTGGTTTTTCTTTTTCTTGTTGGGTAAAATGTCTTCTTTGTTAGTATTCCATCAGTCATCACTAATGATTCTTTTAGAATATTATTGATCCGTAGCGATCATCAACATATTTTTTCATACATTGGCTTTGTACATGTTACATTTTCTATTGATTGTTGATAGAAATTTGTTATCTAGAAGTTTACCATTTCAAGGTAGAAAAAAAAACTAACAAAAATGTAATTAATATGTTTTCAAGTCATATTATTCCTTTCCATGATGATTACTTTGGAAGAAACTAAAACACATTTTTGTAGAAATTTGATGTATAAACTAGCCATCTAGAAAAGCCACTAACCGGTAGCATTGTGTTTCAAATTAATCCGGCTACAGTTATAAAAACAATGACATTAACGGTTTAGTAGAAAGATCACCAACTTTGTGTTGGAATATGGTGCAACAAGTAACTACAAAACAACTTTCAGTAAGAGTAGAAGTCATAAGAAGAGAAACAGGACCGATTGCCGACTCTTGTGGGGCTGAAGAAGAGATATATCATACATGGGTCGGCGGCGTGTAAATTATGTGGAGAAGGAGAGGAGAATGCGGACCACTTGTTCACTTCTTGCGTTGTGGCGTCCATCGTCTGGAACAAAATAAGCTCTTGGCTTGGAGTACATCCGATTTACGCCTTCTGTGTTAAAGACTTACTGGAGCTGCACAATATAACTAATACTTCAAAAGAAAAACGGGCATTGATTCGAATCATAATTCTAGCGGCGTGTTGGGTGATTTGGAGAGCAAGAAACGATCTTATCTTCAATGGCAAAAGGGTGAACGCTTCATGTATTTTTGGCGAAGTTCAAGCTCTAGCTTTTACATGGGTGAAATATGAGTGTCGACAATTGGGATGGACATGGGAGTCTTGGAGAGCATTCAATGTCCCAATAACGTAACTTAGATAGGTTTTGTGTCGATTGGGTCGGTGATGTATTGGGGTTGTATTGGGCGTTTTATGTAGATTGTATTTAGCGTCTCGCTTTGAACAATCTTGTATATATTTTTGGTGATGAATGAAAGTTGAGAAGTTTGCCGATCAAAAAAAAAAAAAGTAGAAGTCATAAGGGTAACTTATATCGTTTCAGGGCCATCTTCGAGATCTATAAAAATGTTTTGAGCCTGGGGCGACTACAAAGAAACCAAACCCATATAATTTAAGCCCAATCATTATAATATATAAAAAAATATAATGCGACAATAATTGTTATATAACCCATCAAAATAAAAGTTTTATACCAAAATAATCAAAATTTACCTACTTAAGTGAATCGTGCGTCCCACACATTCCTTCCGAATTCTCTCGCCTTCACATATTAGGCCCACAAGATTGCTTTTCAAGTTGTTTAAATTTCATTTTGGGTTGGGTCTTTTGACGAGTTTATAATTTTAGTGATTTTGTGCCTTATTAGATAGTTTGATGTTAAAAAAATTGATCACAATAGCTCACAACACACACACACATATAATTTTAAAAAAAAGTCGGGCTCTTGGGATTTTCGGGCCTAGGGCCGTCGCCCGTGCCGCCCCTATTAAGGGCCGACCATGTATCGTTTATAGTCCTTTTGAAAGCATGATGTGGGTATAGTATATACTGACTAAAAGGTCAGTGATGGTGATAGCCGTGGTATATTTACCAATGGCTTAACCATGGATATTTATAAAAAAAGATTTATTTATTTTTTCATTTTGCTATTCATATGTGATTAATATGCAATTATATTAAACTAGATGGTAAGCGGGCAACAAGTTGCTCGGTAGCCCTTTCAGAATAGTAAAACTAAGTCTTTTAAAAACTACATTCATAGATCTAGGGTTCATACATAACAATGCATGACCCGTTAGACTCCACTAAGTAGCTCAATAGCCTCAGGCACATGAAAACCAAAACACTACAAGGAACAACAATGTCGCCGCTAATGCTTCCGTCGGCAAAAAAACGTCGCTAATGCCAGGTGTCTCCGCTAATGCCTCATCGGATAATTTTCCGGTAACTTTGCCGGAGACGAATTTCCAAATTTTAAACCAACAAAAACACTATTAGTTTGCAGATACTTTTTTTTTGAGATTGAATATGAAACAAAACACAATTTATTTCTCATTAAAATGGGTATTACATTACATGATTTATACAAATAAACACTACAATGTTTCTATCTAAAATTATAAAGTTGGAAGTTGCAGGTGGAGGTTGATAGTGGCCAGAAGTTGCAGGTGGTGGTTGATGGTGGCGGTTGCAGGCGGCGGTTGCAGGTGGCGGAAGTAGATAATGATGGCCGGAGGTTGGACATGATGGTTGTTTGTATTGTGATTAGTTGAAGGTTGATGGTGTTTGAGAAGGATATGGGTGTGTGTTTGAGGAGGATTGTGTTTTTTTGAAAAGGAAAAGATTATAACCATTAGATCAATGTTTTATCAACGGTTAGGAACAGATCTTACAAAAGCACACGAATCGACCTTTAGCGGCGACTCTGACGCGGGTCGCCGCAAAAGCCGTCGCCCCTAAAGGCTTAATTTCTTGTAGTGAAAGTATCAAATGCAAATGGTACAAACACGTGCGGGTTGTTAAGGCATGTTTTCTCGTGTTTGGTCACTTTCCCGAAAACAACTTTAAAGGTAGCCTGACCCTCCGTGAAAACACTGGTCCCTAAGCCAACAAGAGGAGAAACCCTTGTTAGATCCACGCACACGTGTTTGCCTCTCATCCACCCAAAGATCAAAATGTCTGTTGGTCTGAGTGTCGATCTCCCTTCCGATGGATCAATCAAAAAATTCACTTGTGCCTTTTTCTTAACATAAATTCCGGCACGTCTGAATATGTGGAAAAGAACATCCCTAACCAAATCGAACCCCAGGAGCTCTTTACAATGTACTGCATGCTCCCCATAGGAGTCCAAACTTGCCCTGCAACAAACAAGGCATTTCTAATGTGACACCCGGCAAACTCAGGTTAGTAACATTGACTAAACTAGTAAGTCTACCTTAGCGAGTCATGCATATTACGTACTTAACTGGGTCAGTCGAGTCGTTACGATGATTCTGGGAATCATCGGGAGTCGTTACGATGATCCGTGGGATCATCGGGAGTCGGTCCATAACCATGTGTACAAGGATTTGGGATTCGTGGAATCGCCGGGTTTAACGCACACACGCAAGTCTCGAGTCCCGGGAA
Source organism: Ambrosia trifida (assembly GCA_028751855.1). Taxonomy (NCBI): domain Eukaryota; kingdom Viridiplantae; phylum Streptophyta; class Magnoliopsida; order Asterales; family Asteraceae; genus Ambrosia; species Ambrosia trifida. The sequence goes on along the minus strand of CM054132.1, from coordinate 54,454,917 downwards.
TTGGTGAACGGATGTAAACGTGTTAGTTATCGTGCATTATGTGTTTGTAATCATTATGTGACTTGTCGGTATGTGAATACGTGTTTATATGTGTTAAAATAGTGTTTAACGCGCCAAAAACCCGTTCTGGGACCATACTGGCGATTAGGAACCTGGAGGGCTCCTAATCACCACATGTATAGGCGATTAGGGAGGAGCTGAGGGTGATTAGGGCTCTAATCGCCAGTATATAGGCGATTAGAAGCCCTACTCGCCTGAACTGATCCCCTACTCGCCTGATCTGATATGCACGAGTCAAAACACCTATAAATACAACCCTTGACTCCCCAAACACCATTTGTGCAACCCTAACTGATCCTAAGCCTCCCACACACCTTGAAACACCTCTGGAACTTGTTTTGATTCAAAACTCACCATTTCCAAGCTTACACACATTCTTTGATAAAATCCAAGGTGTGTTCTTCATCCCAAACCTTTGTAATGTTATTGTTTTGGTTCCCCAAAAGTCCAGACCTTGTTTTGATAAGAATGTGTCTTTAAAAACCTTGGAAATGAGTTCTAAAACAAGTCTACACCATAATACTTGCTATATGTGAAGTATTGACGCATATGATGATTTTTGGTGATTATAACATAAATGTTTCCATGAATTTGATGTACTTCTGATATGTAGGAGTTGTTAGGATGATTATCTATGAGTTTAAGCTATTGTTATAGTGTTTAGATGAAAGTATGCATTTTGACCCATTTGGGTGATTCTTGAAGAATTAGGATGTTATGATATGATTCATTGCTTGTTTATGGTTAGGAATCATGCTAGAATGATGTTATAACATAGGGATGATGAATTTCAAGTTGTAGGAGGTGTAATCTAGTCTTTACTACTTAAGGAAAGATTCCATAGTTACTGAAACCTAGTACTTTGCCATTTTAGGAAATAATCGCACCGAGGCCGTTAGAGCAGAGATAAATTGGGGGGTTTTTGCTTGGAATGGGTTGGCTAATGGATTAGGTTTGATATTGGGTGTTTTTGCATGTTTCGGATCTGATTTGGAGGGTTTAACGCGCGAAAACGCGCGACAGCGCTGCTGCAGGCGAATAGAACTCTAATCGTTTGATGTATCAGGCGATTACAACCTATTCGCCTGATACAACAGGCGAATAGCCCCTATTCCCCACTTGTACTGGCGATTACAATCCTATTCCCAATTTTACTAGTGATTACAACCCTATTCCCCACTTTACTAGTGATTACAACTCTATTCCCCACTTTACTAGCAATTACAACTCTATTCCCCACTTTTACTAGTGATTACAATTCTATTCACTAGTTTGACTCTCCTAATCACTAGTTGACTTTTCCTAATCACATGTAAGTTTCCTAATCGCGTGTACTGCTGTCGTAAACATATTTTGACATCCCAGAACATGATTTGACACCTAGGAACATGATAGGAACCCCGGGATACACCCAATGGCTTAGTAACACGTGTTCGGACCTGTTTATGCGTTAATTAGACATTATGCTAGACTAGGTGAACTCTTGCGTGTATTAAGTGTTTAATTGCATATGTTGCATGATGTCTTGTATTTACCTATCACGTGGGATGTCGGGTCACCAATGGGATGTCGGGTCTTGTCTGGTACGGTCGGTTTAACAGTTAAAGGTGTTTTCAAACGTTTATGGTTATGGTCTGGACATTCAGGGACTAGTTAACTTGCGGGTTATTAGTCCGGGTACTTATACACATCTTATGATAGGTCGCCGCTATTTGGGACTATTATAGCATAATTACTTAACTGTTTTCAAGTAACACAATCTAAGGTGAGTTTCACAGCCCCACTTTTACTGTTTTGCTTTCGGGGGAGAAACATGCTACGTACAAACTTGTTAAAGGTCATGTTATACTATGGGCACTTTATGTTACTATACGGCTTTTATGGAAAGTCCTAGGGGGAAACCATGAATGTGCGGGGATGCACAACGAGGGAAATGTGGATAGATCTATTGGGCCTCACAAACCCCACTCGACGGCGGGGATGCCGGGCGGGTGCAAATTGTCTCTAACTCTCGGGTTATCGAGGCATCGGTAACCCAGCCAATCTGGGCTGGATTCATCTTTTGGTACATGTTTAGTAATGGGTTCCCAACCGTAGTAGTAAAAGCACTTAACGTCTAGCTAACGTTCTTATGACATAGTATTAACGGGAATGATCTTTGTGAACTTGTAACAACACTTTTATAAAAGAAAACCTGTGAACTCACCAGCATTATATGTTGACATTTTCGGCATGTTTTCTCAGGTCGCTAAGGTAGCAGTCAATGGGCTAGGCGCACGAAGTCATGCACTGCGTCTAATATTTTGAAGCATATTAAACAATGTTTTGTAAACAATGATATGTCTTTTGGTTGTAAACAAGAAATGCTTCCGCTGCTGGTTTACGGCTCAAAGCATGATATTTTGGTTTTAAAAATATATATGAATGCATGTTTGTTGTATGTTTATTGTGATCGTTGACTGAGATCCTGGTGTGTCACGCGCCTCGCGGTAAAACCCTGCACGTGGAATTTGAGGGTGTGACATCTAATCAACCAAAAATATGGGAATCATGATGTGACACCCGGCATATTCAGGTCAATACTTTTCATACTTTACATACATACGTTTCGCACTCTACATACATGTGTTTCATACTTTGCATACATACGAGTCTACCTCAACGAAAACATTGAAAACAACTACTTAATATCATACTTGACCAGGTCGGTCGAGTCGTATCGATGATTCGGGAATCATCGGGAGTCGTTACAATGGTCCGAGGGACCATTGGGTGTCGGTCCATAACCATGTGTACAAGGATCAGTGATTCGTGGAATCGCCGGGTTTAACGCACACACGCAAGTCTCGGATCCCGGGAATTGGTGATCGGGTGGGAACGTGTTATTTATCGTGCATTATATGTTGGTAATCATTATGTGACTTGTCGGTATGTGAAAACGTGTTTACATATGTTAAAATAGGGTTTAACGCACCAAAAACTCGGGTACTTAGGCTATAGGCGAGTAGGAAGCCCCTTGGAGTAATTAGGGGCTAAATGCTAGTTGTTACTATTGATTAGGGGCTAAATGCTAGTTGTTACTAGTGAGTAGGGCTAAATGCTAGTTGTTACTAGTGATTAGGGGCTAAATGCTAGTTGTTACTAGTGAGTAGGGCTAAATGCTAGTTGTTACTAGTGAGTAGGGCTAAATGCTAGTTGTTACTAGTGAGTAGGGGCTAAATGCTAGTGTTACTAGCGAATAGGGCCTAAATGCTAGTGTTACTAGCGAATAGGGCCTAAATGCTAGTTGTCACTAGCGAATAGGATCCCTACTCGCCAATAACAGCCCGTACTCGCCTATACTGCAGGTCACGACTAAAAACGCCTATAAATACCACCCTTATGTTTCAAAACATTATTTGTGAAACCCTAATACACCCCAAAGCCACCCCACACCCTATCCAACCTCTGCAACTCGTTTTTGAGCAAGAAATCATATTTTCAAGTCTTACAACCCATAATCTCACCATTTCAAGGTGTGTTCTTCATCCCAAACCTTTATAATAGTATTGTTTTGATCCCTAAAGGTCCAGACCTGATTTATAAACGTTTGTGTCTTTGAAAACTTATTAAAATCGGTTTCAAAACAAACCCACACATCTATACTTGTTTTATGAGATGTATTCATGCAAGATAGGATCTTTATCGGCTAAACATGATTGTTCTTGTGTTATTGATATGTTTCTAATCTAGATAAGTTAACATGATGATAATCTAGGGATTTGAAGGTTCATAGATGTGTAATATTGATATTAGGCGTTTTGACCCGTTTGGGCGATTATGGTGGATTGATGATGATATGTTGTGTTTTGTTGATTATTTGAGGATAGGGTTTACTCTAGGATGATGCTAGAACAGTAGGATAATGTCGGATAACGTTGTTATGTGATGAAATCTGAGTATTTGCTATTTAGGGTAAGTTTTACATGTTGATGTGATGCTTACATGCAAGTTATGCTATTTTGGGAAACCGCGTGCATTCGGGACGGCTAGGGTGATGATAAATTAGGGGTTTTTGCTTGAAATAGTTGGGTTAATGTTTTGGGTTGGGTATTGGGTGTTTTTACATGTTTCGGATCTGATTTGGAGTGTTCGACGCGCGAAATTGCACTACAGATGTGCAGAGGCGAGTAGGCTCCTACTCGCATGATGCTTCATGCGAATAGGAACCTAATCGCCTGAAGTTCATGCAATTACAGTCCTATTCGCCTAAACAACTAGCGAGTACAATCCTAAATGCCACTTTTACTAGTGATTACAATCCTAAATGCCACTTCTACTAGTGATTACAATCCTAAATGCTAGTTTGATTCCTAATCGCGTGTAATGCTGCTGTATGTATATTTTAACATCCCGAAACACGGATTGACACCTAGGATCATGTTAGGAACCCCAGGACATGTCTAATGACTTGGTAACACGTGTTCGGACTTTGTTATGCGTTAATTAACTGTTATGTTAGATTAGGTGAACTCTTGCGCGCATTAAGTGTTTAATTGCATATGTTGCATGATATCTTGCTTTCGGCTAACATGTGAGATGTCGGGTCACCAATGGGATGTCGGGTCTCGTCTGATGTGGTCGATTAAACGTTTAAACATCATTTCATATGTACACGGTTATGGTCTGGACTGCTAGGGACTAATCAACCTACGGGTTGTTAGTCTAACACCTTATACGCTCGTCATGATAGGTCACCGGTATTTGGTGCCGTCTATTGAGCAGGTTTACTTGTCTTAGTGCGAGGAGCAGCATCAGGTGAGTTTCACGGCCCCACTTTACGTTTTACATTTCGGGGGAGACACATGCTCATACTTATTTCATAAATTATCATGTTATACTAGTGTTAATTCATTTGCATACTATACGATACGTAAAGTCCCCGGGAAACCATGAATATGCTGGATAGCATAACGGGGGAAATGTGGATAGATCTATTGGGACTGACAGACCCCACCCGTCAGCTGGGAGCCGGGCGGGTGCATATTGTCTCGGTCATAACGCTACCGGGGATGGGATGGTAGTGCATAATCGTTTCGGGCAAAATCATATATCGTTGTCTGTAATGGTTTCCGGTCGTAGTAGTATTACTCATGCGTCTAGCTAACGCTATCATTTCTGACATAGTGATAACATGATGGCTTTCATTACTTAAACGTTTAACATAAAACCTGTGAACTCACCGGCATTATTTGCTGACGTTTTTAGCATGTTTGTCTCAGGTCGTTGAGGTAGCAGCTTATCATAGGCGCACGGAGTCACACGACGTCTAGGATTCATATGCATTTTCTTATCTTTTTCAGACTTACGTACTTTTGCATTTTGGGTTGTAATAAAGTTACGCTTCCGTAGCGAATGGATTTATGAAAACTTGATGATTGTTTATTCCATTTTACGTATCATATAGTGTCATTTATTGTGACCGTTGACTTAGATCCTGGTTTGTCACGCGCCTCGCGGTAAAACCCCGCACGTGGAATTTGAGGGTGTGACAGATTGGTATCAGAGCCAATGGTTATAGTGAACTAGGACTGCATGTTGAGTCAAGTCTATAGCCGAGTCGCACACACTAGACGGTCACATTCATATAAGTCATGCCATATGGGGATTTTCCGGGGTGTTAGTATTACATTCGTTGTTATCATTTATGCTTACATCATCTATCTATTATTCTTATTTCTTATTCTATCTTTCATCTTCGTACTGAAGACGAAGAGGCTTACTATCCTTGCACGGCGGTGGCGTACATTGGAGTGGCTTCGGCACCCTTCGGAGATTTGTCCAAGATTCGGACATCTCCCCTTTCTATACTCCAATGGACACACTTGCTCGCACACATCATCTCACACTTGTACTTGTTGTTCTACATCTTGGGTGTTGTATCACCTAGGAGTTCTTATCTATTCTTGAATGTGGGTGCCTTGTGGTCTGAAAGTCAAGCTAGGAGCACGCCTTGGGGACCATGTAGAGCGACTTATCATTTCGGGTGCACACGAAATAATAAGTTGAAATGCATGGAAATCCTGGTGGACTCTGTGTTTGATCTAATAACCATGATGGAATCCAGTTCTCTGGTTGACCTTGTTACTTATGATTTCTTGTTATCTGTTCTGGAATCTGATGTCTTGTCTTTGATCTTGACAGAAGATGGCAGGACGTCGTGGTGGTCGCGTTGGTGGTCGTGTTGGTGGCCGAAATGGCGGTGGACGTAATGGGGGTCGTGGTAACATCAGCATCACCCAGGCGGAGCTGAATAATCTGATCCTGGAGCACGTGGCAGCTGCTATTGCTTCGCAACAGGCTGCCCAGCAGGGCCATGGTGGTAATTTAATTACCCCTACCCTCGTTCCTTATCTTTTGTCGTGTGATGTTCGTTTTCTGACCCGCGTTGCTTGTTGTAACAGGGGGTGCTTTTCCACCTCCACCACCTCCACCTCCTCCAGTCCACTGTACTTACAAGATGTTCCAGGACTGCAAGCCCCATAACTTCAGTGGGACTGAGGGAGCTGTGGGACTACTTCGTTGGTTAGAGAAGGTCGAGTCTGCTTTCTCCATGTGTAACTGCCCAGAGGAGTATCGTGTGAAGTATGCTTCAGGGACATTCGAGGGACGTGCCTTGACTTGGTGGAATTCGACGGTGCAGACTATTGGTTTACTGGAGGCCCATGCGTTGCCATGGACCGAGTTTGTGTTTCGTTTGAAGAGGGAGTATTGCCCTAGGGATGAGATCAAGAGTTTGGAGCATGAGCTGTGGAATCATCAGATGGTGGGATCTGAGATAGAGGAGTATACCACTCGCTACCATGAGTTGGCACTTTTGTGCCCGGATTCTGTGACGCCTGAATATGAGGCTATCGAGTTCTACATTAGTGGGTTGGTGCCTGAGGTTCACGGGTTTGTGACCGCGAATGATGCTACTACACTTTGGGATATCATTCGGTTGGCTCATAGGCTGACTAAGCAGAAGGTTCAGGAGGGTGTTTTGCCTCCTAAGGGTACTGTGGTGAAGACCTCTGATGGAAACAAGAGGAAATGGGAGAGCGCGGGAAAGGGTACAGTTCAGCCTCAGCAGCAGCAGCCGAGGAAATTTGAGGCTACGGGTGCATCTTCTGAGCAGAGGCAGAGTGGGTATACCGGGAGGCTGCCTAGGTGTGATCGTTGTGGGTACCATCATCTTGGGGATTGTAGTTATTGTACCCGATGTAAGAGGAACGGGCATCAGGCCCAAAGCTGCAGGGTGAATCTTCAGGCTCAACAACAGGTGGTTGCCCCTACTACTGCTACTACTACCACTGCTGCACCCAGGGGAAATCAGGGATGCTATCACTGTGGCGACACTGGGCACTTCAGGCGGGACTGTCCCAAGGTGAAGCAAGGCGAGGGTGGCGGTCGAACTGCTCCGGCTCGTGCTTATGTCATCGGTGCTAGGGAGAACCAGGAGGATCATGATACTGTTACTAGTGAGTATTCTTTTCTTGATTCTCGTTATACTTGTATTCATTTTCATTCACATTGCTTGGCGATTCGTATTCATTGTGTGCATTTAGTTTGGTATTTGATCATCGTTTTGCATTCATCAGTCTGATGTGGGTCCTTTAAAGATGCTACTTGGACGGTACCGGTGTATCATTTATACCGATCACAGTAGTCTCTGGTAGGCCTTCGATCAGGAGGATTCATTGTTTTGTATTCACTTTGGGGAGGGCGGTTCCCCGGCATAGAGTAACCATTGCTATCATTCTTCGTTCGCTGTTATCCTTTCGTTTACATTCTGGGAAACGTTACTTGGGTTAGTTCGACACTCATCATTGTCGAAGAGTGAATCTCGGGGCGAGATTCCTTTCAACAGGGGGATGATGTGACGACCGGGAAATTTTTGGGGAAATTTTTATTTTTATCATTTCATTCTCTTTGACTTCGGGAAATTTTCGGGACGAAAATTCTTTCAACTGGGGGATGATGTGACACCCGGCATATTCAGGTCAATACTTTTCATACTTTACATACATACGTTTCGCACTCTACATACATGTGTTTCACACTTTGCATACATACGAGTCTACCTCAACGAAAACATTGAAAACAACTACTTAATATCATACTTGACCAGGTCGGTCGAGTCGTATCGATGATTCGGGAATCATCGGGAGTCGTTACAATGGTCCGAGGGACTATTGGGTGTCAGTCCATAACCATGTGTACAAGGATCGGTGATTCGTGGAATCGCCGGGTTTAACGCACACACGCAAGTCTCGGGTCCCGGGAATTGGTGATCGGGTGGGAACGTGTTATTTATCGTGCATTATATGTTGGTAATCATTATGTGACTTGTCGGTATGTGAAAACGTGTTTACATATGTTAAAATAGGGTTTAACGCACCAAAAACTCGGGTACTTAGGCTATAGGCGAGTAGGAAGCCCCTTGGAGTGATTAGGGGCTAAATGCTAGTTGTTACTTGTGAGTAGGGCTAAATGCTAGTTGTTACTAGTGATTAGGGGCTAAATGCTAGTTGTTACTAGTGAGTAGGGCTAAATGCTAGTTGTTACTAGTGAGTAGGGCTAAATGCTAGTTGTTACTAGTGAGTAGGGGCTAAATGCTAGTGTTACTAGCGAATAGGGCCTAAATGCTAGTGTTACTAGCGAATAAGGCCTAAATGCTAGTTGTCACTAGCGAATAGGATCCCTACTCGCCAATAACAGCCCGTACTCACCTATACTGCAGGTCACGACTAAAAACGCCTATAAATACCACCCTTATGTTTCAAAACATTATTTGTGAAACCCTAATACACCCCAAAGCCACCCCACACCCTATCCAACCTCTGCAACTCGTTTTTGAGCAAGAAATCATATTTTCAAGTCTTACAACCCATAATCTCACCATTTCAAGGTGTGTTCTTCATCCCAAACCTTTATAATAGTATTGTTTTGATCCCTAAAGGTCCAGACCTGATTTATAAACGTTTGTGTCTTTGAAAACTTATTAAAATCGGTTTCAAAACAAACCCACACATCTATACTTGTTTTATGAGATGTATTCATGCAAGATAGGATCTTTATCGGCTAAACATGATTGTTCTTGTGTTATTGATATGTTTCTAATCTAGATAAGTTAACATGATGATAATCTAGGGATTTGAAGGTTCATAGATGTGTAATATTGATATTAGGCGTTTTGACCCGTTTGGGCGATTATGGTGGATTGATGATGATATGTTGTGTTTTGTTGATTATTTGAGGATAGGGTTTACTCTAGGATGATGCTAGAACAGTAGGATAATGTCGGATAACGTTGTTATGTGATGAAATCTGAGTATTTGCTATTTAGGGTAAGTTTTACATGTTGATGTGATGCTTACATGCAAGTTATGCTATTTTGGGAAACCGCGTGCATTCGGGACGGCTAGGGTGATGATAAATTAGGGGTTTTTGCTTGAAATAGTTGGGTTAATGTTTTGGGTTGGGTATTGGGTGTTTTTACATGTTTCGGATCTGATTTGGAGTGTTCGACGCGCGAAATTGCACTACAGATGTGCAGAGGCGAGTAGGCTCCTACTCGCATGATGCTTCATGCGAATAGGAACCTAATCGCCTGAAGTTCATGCAATTACAGTCCTATTCGCCTAAACAACTAGCGAGTACAATCCTAAATGCCACTTTTACTAGTGATTACAATCCTAAATGCCACTTCTACTAGTGATTACAATCCTAAATGCTAGTTTGATTCCTAATCGCGTGTAATGCTCCTGTATGTATATTTTAACATCCCGAAACACGGATTGACACCTAGGATCATGTTAGGAACCCCAGGATATGTCTAATGACTTGGTAACACGTGTTCGGACTTTGTTATGCGTTAATTAACTGTTATGTTAGATTAGGTGAACTCTTGCGCGCATTAAGTGTTTAATTGCATATGTTGCATGATATCTTGCTTTCGGCTAACATGTGAGATGTCGGGTCACCAATGGGATGTCGGGTCTCGTCTGATGTGGTCGGTTAAACGTTTAAACATCATTTCATATGTACACGGTTATGGTCTGGACTGCTAGGGACTAATCAACCTACGGGTTGTTAGTCTAACACCTTATACGCTCGTCATGATAGGTCACCGGTATTTGGTGCCGTCTATTGAGCAGGTTTACTTGTCTTAGTGCGAGGAGCAGCATCAGGTGAGTTTCACGGCCCCACTTTACGTTTTACATTTTGGGGGAGACACATGCTCATACTTATTTCATAAATTATCATGTTATACTAGTGTTAATTCATTTACATACTATACGATACGTAAAGTCCCCGGGAAACCATGAATATGCTGGATAGCATAACGGGGGAAATGTGGATAGATCTATTGGGACTGACAGACCCCACCCGTCGGCTGGGAGCCGGGCGGGTGCATATTGTCTCGGTCATAACGCTACCGGGGATGGGATGGTAGTGCATAATCGTTTCGGGCAAAATCATATATCGTTGTCTGTAATGGTTTCCGGTCGTAGTAGTATTACTCATGCGTCTAGCTAACGCTATCATTTCTGACATAGTGATAACATGATGGCTTTCATTACTTAAACGTTTAACATAAAACCTGTGAACTAACCGGCATTATTTGTTGACGTTTTTAGCATGTTTGTCTCAGGTCGTTGAGGTAGCAGTTTATCATAGGCGCACGTAGTCACACGACGTCTAGGATTCATATGCATTTTCTTATCTTTTTCAGACTTACGTACTTTTGCATTTTGGGTTGTAATAAAGTTACGCTTCCGCAGCGAATGGATTTATGAAAACTTGATGGTTGTTTATTCCATTTTACGGAGTCACACGGCGTCTAGGATTCATATGCATTTACAACACTACCTCCATCATGTGTATGGGCTGGCACGTCCTTAAGCCAAAGAAAAGTTTGGCGATACCCATACAAGATCGAAGAAAGAGTAACTCACTTTGCAGGTCACCTTTTTTTTTTTTTTGAACGGCCAACAAATTGGAATCACTCACGGAACACTGGAGTATCATCGTGCCACCAGTGTTGCCACGCGATCATATTCCACCACCAAGTCACCAATTCAGGAGGAAACTCATAATTATGAGAAAACCCCCTTTGTGAGATTCGAACCCAAGACCTTATGGTCCCTAAGTCTTATCTCACCACCAAGATACCACTAGGCTATAATGCCTTGGGTACTTTGCAGGTCACCTAGTTTGGAAAGAAAACACATCAAATCAACAACATTAGCAGTTCTCTTCTTTGCCAGGCCACTAATAAAACATGCATTTTTGATAACTACTCTTCCAAGAAGGTTCACCCCTAATAATGGCTTCCCAAATGCCTACAAGGAATGAACCCTCACGAAACATCCGCCCATCACAATAAGGCCAAAATAAAACTGTCAGTGATGATAAATTTTTTAGTAGTGAGTCGGAGAAGTATGGACAAAACACTAAATGGATTAGACACTTGGTGCAACAAGGTAACTACAAAATAGATGACAACTAAAGGGTCACTCACATTTATAATTATGGTTAGTGACAAAGCTTGAACTTTTAGATTGTGGGGGCCGAAAGTCACGAGTCCCAAATTTTTATTCAATTGGGGCTGGATTCAATATATTCAAAATTTTGAACGAAAACAGAGAAACTTATATCACTGAAGCCAAAAAACGGAGAAACTTATATCACTGAACACCTCGGGTCCTAATGCTTCGCTCCTGGTGTATTTACCAACAAGTTATCAACAAATCTTTATAAAAAAGGTTTTGATATATTGTTTGAGGTTCTTGCTATCCAGTGGTATTCCTTCAAATTGCTTGCGTACAACCGTAGGTGATAGTAAATTTTCTACCAATGGATGGGAGGACCGGACATTGACATGGATTAGACAACATGTTTCGTACTTATTTGTACAAACTATTGCATGATCCGTAGAGGGTAAACCACACAATTTAATTAATTATTTATATTAATGTTCAATGAGTCTCATCCTCATTTCAATCTCTAGTGAGAAGAAAGAGATTCATGACACCTTTGTTTATTTACTTACAAAGTAACACAAAGATAGAAAAGTTAAAGTGGGTGGGGTGCACTCTAGATCAATCCTTGTGAATTCGTACCTTACAAATTAAGTTGTATGTATATAAATAAATTTTGGTTTTAATATTTGAAATAGATAAACATAAAATGAAAAAAGTGACGAAAAAACTTTATTTCAAATTCTAGTGTGTCATTGCACTTGAGAATCATCAAGAAAAATACCGAATATTACTTTAAACTTGTGTTTGTTACTTGTAAAGTACTCTAAAGGTAGTATTTTTTAAAACCTTAATACCTTTACCACCATATCACAAGGGGTGGGGCTGTAACATAGCCGAATTGATTATTGTTGAATAGATATTAACTTTTTTTTTTTGATATGTTATGGTTGGGAATTTTATAAAAGACCAACAAGAATTACAAGTTAGCGGCGGGTAAACGGGCAACAAGCTGCGCCGCTACCCCCTTTTTGAATAGTAAAGCCTACTCTATTAAAAATAAAGGTTGTGTCTTTGGCCGCAAGAGAGTTACTCTGCACCACTCTTTACATTCGATCTAAAAACCGGATTACTTCGGGAGCAAGGCCCCCAAATGTATCAAAAGCAAAGGGCATAAAGACGTGTTGGTTTTCCAGACAAGCAGCTTCATTCTTTCAAATTATGCTTCTTTTTAATTACATATGAATAGTCTTTATATATGTTAAAACAATATAAATATATAGGGTAGAGATCCTAAAAGAACCAACCCCTATTTGAGAACTGAGAGAACCATTCTGAGCCACACATTTCATATAAAGGCAAAAAAAAAAAAAAAAAATTTTTTTTTTTTTTTTGCTTTAATCGCACATTTTTATTCAAGGAAATTTTTTTTTTATTTTTTTTGAATTTTTTTTTCATTTATACATATGTGTATATGACAATTATACATATGTGTATATAGCAATTATACATATGTGTATATAGCATTTTTCAGCTATACATATGTGTATATTTCAGTTATACATATGTGTATAATGCAATTATACACATGTGTATACTGAAAAAAAAAATACAAAAAAAATAAAATTTTTTTTCCTTACATATAAAGCAACGATTTTTGCAAAAAAAAAAATAAATAAATAAATAAAAAAAAATAATTTTTTGCCTTAGAGAAATGTGTGGCCCAGAATGGTTCTCTAGTTCTCAATTTGGGAAAAGGTCCTCATTTGAACCAAATCCTATATATATATATATATATATATATATATATATATATATATATATATATATATAGGGGAAAGTTAATTTGAGAACACCTATATTTCGTGCGAACCGTGAGAACGACATCTAAAACCATTCAAATTCCAAATTTCTTTTTACACTTGTCTTTATTACTAAAATTCCATCTCAAAAACACAAATTACGCGTAAAAATTCAAACGTATACGAAAATAATTTGTTTTTACACATATGTAAATTTACTGTTTATACATGTGTAAACTGTTTCATTTACACATGTGTAAAAAGTTAATTTGAAAGTGTTTTTGCAAGAAAAGATGAATTATTTGGAAAGAAAATTCATTTATTAATGTTGTATTTTGATTATAATGAGGTTTGTATTAAAAAAATTTGATTTTGATTGATTTTTTTACTTGTTCTCACGGTTCTCACAATATTTAGCGTTCTCAAGATAACCCTCCCCTATATATATATATATAGGTAAAGTATATGGAGGAAACCCTCCTTATTTGGTAAACTCTGGAAACTCTGACTTCCCAACATTTTTTTTTTTGAAAAACATAGGGTATGTAATATACATTTTTTTAAGCATTTCGAGCCAAAAAAATCGAAAAAGCGCCGAACGTTTTTTTTTTAAAAAAATAAAAAACGTCTACTGTTTACATATAGTTAACACATTGTTAACACCTGTTATTAGCGCTTAACATGTGTTAGTCAAAATTTTATTTTATTTTTTTTAAAAAAAATACTCGGCGCTTTTTTAATTTTTTTGGCCCAAAATGCTTAAAATCATATATATTACTTGCCCTATTTTTTTCAAAAAAAAAAAATATTGGGAAGTCAGAGTTTTCAGAGTTTACCAAATAAGGAAGGTTTTCTCTAGAACCATTCCCTATATATATATATATATATATATATATATATATATATATATATATATATATATATATATAACAACTAAACATTCTATTTAGATGAAAACAACATGGAGAACAAGTTTTATCCAAATAAAATAAATAAATAAATAAAAAAGTAGATAATTCAACTTTGGATTTTTGAAAAGAACCCTCCATGATTCTTTTCCTCCATTCATGCCCTTTATATCTCATTCATTTTCTTTGCTAAATCTATTTCTCAACCTCTATAAACACCCTCACAAAAACACACACACACCATAATTCTGTGTGAAATGGGTGACAAGAATATTACTGACGAGATTAGCGACGACAATCTTCATGATGATCAAGAATCAGAAGCTGTAGAAACCATTTCTCTCACTGATTTTCCGATAACACAAGATCACCGTGTTTCCATTCAAGATCGTCGGAACCCGCCACCATCATCCGCCACCGAAGACTTTTTCGAGTTTTTCGGGGGAGGATTTAGCGACGAGTGTCACGACAAGACGATGTCGAATGCCGAAGACATCATATTCTGCGGAAAACTTGTACCAATCAACGAACAACTTCATCGTAGCGAATCACTACAAACAAACATTCCCAGTAAAATACCACTAATAGCAGAGTTATTAGTAGACTCTGGGAAAAAGGATGGGATAATGACAACATTTTCCACTGTCCCAGGGAACAGGAGCAAAAAAGATACTGATGCTCCTGCTGCCAATAGGGACATTGAAAAATTTCACCAAAGAGTTACACACAACCAACCGAACCAACCGGTTGGTTGTCGTAGGTCGAGATCCGAGTCAATGGCGGAAGTCAAACGCACCACCTCAAGCCCACTCGTTAGACCCAGCCGGTCACTAGACTACAAACGGTTGAACCGCAACTCAAGCATGAGTTCTGAGCCCATCGCGGACATTAACCGCGATGGGTCCGGGAAGAAGTCATCTTCTTCCCGGTGGTATGTTCTTTTGTTCGGGTTAGTTAAAGTACCACCGTCTGAGATGGATATTCGTGACATAAAGAACCGGCAGGTTCGCCGAACTTCTTCGAAAACGCCTCTCGGTTCATCGGATTCGTTTAAAGCGATTCCGGTTAGCCAGAGTGTTGATCATCGGAAATGTTCATGGAAAGTGTTAGGATTTCTAAGCTGCAAATCGTCTAGTAGTGCTGCCGTAACGAGTCCGGTAGGTTACATGTCCAAAGTTTGAGGAATGAACACTTTAGTGTTCTTTCCTTTTCATATCTACAATTTTTGTGTCACATATGTTTTTGTATTTTTTTTATTTTTTTTATTTTTAAAATTCAGTTTTTGGGTCATCTATACTTTTTTATTTATCCTGTATAATGAAAATATAGAAATTTGATAGCATTTTATTATAGTTTTCAAGACTTCATTATGTGTATTATATTTCTTGTTGTATGTAAAATAATTTGATTATGATTCTTTTCTTGAGTTACTTCTTTGATCTTTCATTCTAATTTAGTTACATGTATATTGTAGGGTTGTATATGATATAATTTATTCTCAACCACTAACCATACATTCATTAAACGTACTTTTTAATTGGCATTAATGTTCACATTAAGATTATAAGCCTAAGCCAATAGGGAAGTAGCACTTTTGATACACTCCTTAATAGCGTTTTTTTTAACAAAAGTTTTTAACACCTTAATTTCATCTGATTTTCCTATTGTAAAGATTTGAATTCATAACCTCATATTTATAAGAGAGATGTCATAACACTAGCCATTGAGGTTGGTGGCCCAATGGTAGAAGCAAAGCTTCTAGGAACACCTAAGGGGAGGTCATGAGTTCAAGTCCTACAAGAAGTGAAATTTGCCGTTCAAAAAAAAATGATGTCATAACACTAGAACAAGAGGCTATGGATAAATACAATAATCTAAATTGGTTTTTTGTTATTTAGATTTTTGGTCTAATTAAGGTTCTTTTAACTAGCAAAACCTATTCAAACTCGAAAATTCGAATTTAGATGCGGATTTATTTAAACAAGCCAAATTAAAAGGCGAAAAATAACAAATAATTAAATAGATACGGAATCCAAATTTGGATTTTTCAAATTTATAATTTGACACGTTAACCTAAATCTGAATTTAGGTTGGTCTTTAATCCTAATCGAAAACTGAAAACCGAATTCGAATTTTGTTTTTATTTTTTTTAAAGTAACTTTACTTTGGGAAGAAAAATCTTGTGCTTGAAGGGAAGGGTTTAAAAAGACAAGTAGGGTATAGTGGAGGGTTGGTATAATAAGATAATATAAAAAAAATAAATTATGGAGAATACGTAGAAGGGAGGGTATTATTTTGTGATCTCTATATTTATGACGTATGAATCATGTCTTGTGTTTCTAGATTCGCAAAGTGAAAAGACGGTTTTGTCCTTATTAGGTGTGAGAAGAACAACCGTTAATGAACATCACGAGGTTCCTGGCTTTGATATCATCAAGGACTATGTGGTAATCAACGAGAAGATTTGTCATGGATGCTACCTTCTAGTAACACTTGACCTTTGGTCATTTTAAGAAAAAATTAACCTTCTAATCCTACTTTCATGGCTTACTCTTGAAGTTCAACTTTTACTGTAACTGTTTTTCAATAACGAGTTCTCATGATTACCCAAAAGAATAAATCGAAATTTTACACGTATAAAACATGCATCACTTAAAAGTTCTATAGTTTTCAAATTCTTTAACTAGAGCATCTTGGCGTACTTTGTTGATTATATTGTGAGGGTTCCATTGGCATGCCGCTTAGAATTAAAGACATCACATAATCACTTGGATTTTGATAGTGAGGGCAATGAGATGATGAACAAAAATTCAAAAAACTTCTAAATGTTTAGTGTATTAGACTTGGTGAATTGTTTTGAACTTTTGAGAGAACAAAAGTGAACAATTCATATCATACAATTTCAAGATTTGTTGTAACAACTTCAAAGTTTGTTACATTTGCATATTTGGTTCATCTACACACATAAAAGATGTTGTCTAGGATCTACACTTTTACTTTTCGGAGAGTACATTTGTAATTGTGTGCTTATTCTTTGCGTAATTTTCTTTTAATACATCATTAAAGCATTTAAATTTAGATCTAATATGTGTTTTTAACAACTTTTTGCACCTAAATACAATATGATCTTGCATGTGAAAGGAACTAAACCTGCAACACTTTTGTGTGCGGCAAACACCATACTACCAGACCACTTGGTTACGGGTAGATCTAATTAGCTAATCGTTGCCAATAGTAACCATTTGACTTCGGGTATTGTAGTTTGCTCACTGAAATACATTATGCAAACACAATTGCTAGCTAGTGTGATGGCTTGATTTGTTATTTCGCAATCTTATCATTTTGTCGTAATCAATTAATCACTCATAATTATATTGGACCTAGCAACTAGTCTTTGAACAAATCAAACCATTATTGGTAATACACTGATACGTCCTAATTTTGAGACAATTTCTTTCACATTTAATCAATATATGGAAATGCTTTCGTATTTTAAAATGAGTTCACTCCATTACAATTCAATTTTAATTTGTGCTCTTCGAAGTTGATATGTTTCAAATCAGTTCAAAATATCAATAGTGAATTATCCAAAACGGAAACCATGTGCTCAATACCTAATAAACAACAAACCCATGAAGTTGTTTAGGGAAGAATACCAACAATAAAAGGATCAGGATGACGGACTTTCTCAAAGGGATTGATTAAGAACTTTACGCGCGAGTCAATTCTAGACGGTCCACGCATTCCAATTGTGCAAATTTAAGCAGTTATTTAACCCCGTAGATTCATGTCACTCAAATACCAAAGCTCAAGAAGTTTTCGAGAGAAGAGGAGATTTAAGCACATGAATAAACGAACGAGCCAAATTGTTAGAGAGAACCAATTGGTTAGAGAGAACCAATTGGAGCGTTCAAGAACATAATTAAACATTGTAAACCAACTTTATTTCTTTGTTTCATATAGTCTAATCCATCCTTCCTTCCTTCCTACACCTACTTTGGGCATCTAAAACTAACATGGACAATATCAGTGGCGGAGGTTTGTAGGGGCGGGGAGGGGCGGCCGACCCCCCCGGATTTTCGCGCAGAAGTTCCGATTATATAGTATCCGTATAGAAAATTTTGAAAATATAGGGTTTCAACCCCCCGAAACCAGTGACTTTCAAACCCCCGGTGACTTCCGACCCCCCGAACCTTCGGGTCAAGCTTCGCCACTGGACAATATCATCCTACATTCATCTCAATTTTTGTTCATTGAAATCCATATGTAAGGATCTAGTCCAGTTATTGAAGGTTGTTAACTTCAAATATCTAATGAACTCCGTTGACCTCAATATAAAGTTTTCATCCAAACATAATTGATCACCAAGCAAAGTTCTTGTGATCTTAATCACAATGGAATGATGAAAGAAAGCTCTTATTACAATTTGCTCCTTCAATTCCGTGATTCTGTTTTGCACACACTAAGTTAGGTTTTTTTTATAGGTTTTGTATGTTTTCTTGCAACCCAACTTAATAGAGGGTATAGGCGTATAGCTAAGGGTTCACTTTTGATTATTATTTAATTTTTTGTATATTGCATCATAATTTTTAGATGTTACATTGAAGTTTTATTTCATAAACAAGAAGAATACTTATTAGAATTACTTATACATGAATTACAAATAAGTGAAGTAATTTTTATAGCCTTTTTATATATATTCAAACAATTTCATATCCTATGTCAGATTTGTACTGATTCATTAACGTGTGGCTCAACGCCCACTTGTCACACCTTAACGAAAATTTGTGGATTTGCCACTAGAACTTACTTGCTTTTACCATGTTGAAAATATGTTATAAATAATATTTTCTTTTCAGTTTGATTACTTATTTTTTTATATTTTCATATTTTGCATGAGCCTTTTTCAGGTTGATCTTCATATTGGGCTGCTGGTATTGTTTGGGCTCAGGAGTTGCTTTTTGGACTGATCTTGTGCATAGGATGATTTTGGCTAAGGAGAAGTCTTTGTATTTGGCTGTTGACCCTTGGTCCAGCCCAGTTATAGTCGCCTTTCATCCTGATCATTCATTTAGTGATCCGTGTGATCTTTTTCATCCAACGGTGAGAGATTGGAGTTTTTTGCTTCCTCTTTGGAAGCTTCCATCAACAGTATAAATACATTGTTATTCTCTTCATTTCCAACTTTCGTCTCTCTCTCTCTCTCTCTCTCTCCCTCTCTCTCATTCCAGTTCTTTCATACACAACTCATCGTTTCCTTTGTGCTCTCTTCAGACGATCTAGGGTTAGGTGTTTGTATCAGATATCATCTTGTATCTGATTAGTGTTCCCGTTGTAGATCATTGCCTAGTTTGTATTGAGAGTTTGTGGTGATTACAGTTGTTTGTAATCATTTTATCTTTGTATTGTTGGGTTGAACATTGTGGTTTGGGTTTGTTTTCAATAATATTTTTCCTTATTTGTTCATTATACCATGGATTATACCATGAAAAATTGACATACTACATAGCATATTGACTTTTTTTAGTGTGTTTATATAAAATAGTTATACCAGAATGTAACATATTTCAATTTTTGCCACTTAATGCTACTTACAAATATAAGAAAGATGTGTAAAATATAAGATAAGTGAAACTTTGTTATAGACTACTACACTTAGCCCCACTAGTTGTGTGTTTTTGATGTGGTTTTGATGATTATATATGATGAATAAGATAACTACACAAGTCGGAATATTTCAGGTTAAATACGAATATTGGACGTGTTTTGGAGAAAATTCATGGATTGGACCTAAAGATTAAAATAAATAACAAGAAAGAGGGTCGAAAAAAGAAGACGTAGCCGCAAGAATAGAAGAAAACGGAGTTATAACAAAAAAATTATGTATGAAACAATATTTTTCCGAAAGCCCCTCCCTGGTGTAGGCTACAGATCAGAAAAGTAGGCTACGGTTTAGGGAAAGAAGGGGAGGCCGATAATTGGTACTGTAAGCTACGCCTCTGGAGCATAAGCTACGGCGCTGACGCTGAATTTTTGGAAGGTTGTTATTTTTTATTATATAATTTTTTCCAACCCTACTTCATGGGACCGCCTTTAGGGGACGGAAATAATCATCTTTTGGAGATTTTTGGAGTGGCAAACAACTAGAATCATCATCATTCATCCATACCTTCAGTTCGTATCATCATGTTCGGTTTAGTTATTCAAACTGTTGATTCGTTTATTGTAACTATGATCTTCTAAACACTATTGTAACCACCTCCGGGTGTATGGTTAGGTTGTGAAACTGTTAAAACTTGTTTGATTTGGTATTTGGATTGTTTTTCATTGAGTTGGAGAATATTTGTGGTTTTTATCATTTAAACAATTCACGTGTGTTTTAATTGCTTATCTTTTTATCATTCACATTTGGTTTTCTTGCATCGTGAGCAGTTTGATTATTGGGAGGGTAATTGATACATGTGGGTTGGTAATTGAATGCAACTGGTTATTATTAAAGACTTGTGTTCGATTATCACTTGATTTAGAATCGTTTAACAAAGCCATGTCTATGTGGTATCCTATCATTTAACCAGGTTTGGGTGAATCATTGAACCGGAAGCTCGGAGGGGGTTACTATTTTTATATTATTGTTACAACTTCTTAAGTTCATTTTACTAAACTTCAAGGCAAACAACAAAGCAATTAGGCTTTAATTACATTAGTTAATTTACAAAACTATATTTTCTACGAATTCCCCGTGGAGACGATTCACTTCTAATATACTATATTTTCAATTGTTTTTGACCTACCCAACGACATCGATCAAAATGGCGCTGTTGCCGGGGAATCGGTATGCTTTGTTAGATAGTTTTGATTTAGTTTTAATTGTTTTTCTTAAAAAATCTAAAACAAAAAAAAAAAACAAAATTATTTTTCTTTTTCTAGTCTTTTAGTAAGTATTGTTCTATTTTGTTTAGTTCGGTATTACAAGTGGTTTGCTTGTTTGTGTCTGTGCAGGTAATTAAGTTGCATGAATCATACACGTCGTTCGGGCTAAACTTCACCGCTAATTTACGATCCGGAAAGTGAAAAGACAGCTAGAAAGAACAGAGCAATTCACCAAAACTGACCAACACCAGTCATAAGCCATCACAGCAACCGAGATAACCAATCTCCACCGAACCAACAAGTGCCAATCCCACTACATCAAAACCCGCTGGGTGATATGCCCCCAGCACCATTTCAAATAGCACAACATCCACCACAATTTAACCCAGATCCGAACGCTGGTAGTTCTAGACAGTTGCAGCGAGGCCGTCAAGAACATGACGAGTGGGAAGAACATTATGAAAAAGATCCAGCTTTTGAGGCCCCAAAAAAGCTTAATGGTGTTGTTACTGATCTTTGACACAGTTGTTGATCTTTGTGAGATATTTTGGTGAAAATGGCGATCTTAGTAGATTTGTGTTCAAAGTTGGTAAAATGGAATTGTTTATGATATGCTCTACTTTATGCTAGTCTCGGTGGTTGTATTGTGTATTTGGTATTGCTTTCCTTGATTAGTGAGGTTAGAAAACTCTTAATAGATGACTAACTTATCTTTAGAAGATTTGCATGAGAATATCAATAGCTTGCTAATGAACAATTTGAGGTGGTTAATGTGTGTTATCGTGTTAGCTTTCCGTATAGTTGTCATGTTAGGATTCCTGAAAGGGATAGTAATTGTCTAAAAATGGGAATGTTGATCTCGCGCCTTTTTAACATATGTTATGTAGTTGACATGCTAGGGTTGTTGTTATTGTGTCTTTATATATATATATATATATATATATATATATATATATATATATATTGTATTTGGAGTCTTAGGTTAATTTAGTATTTTTAGAATTAATCTAGTTTAAACAACTTCCTACTATCTTTTACTGGCATATCGAGGATAGAGTTTATGTACTATTGCATCCGCTCGCGTCCATGGATCGATATCTGGTTTTTATCTGAGCTTACTTCATATATGATAGGGTACACTTGCCTTTTTGTATGTGTTTTAATGTTAGGGTCTAAACCATTTATAAATATTAAAACCGAGTTCGTGTGTAAAATTAATTGTAAATTTATGAGTACATTTGCACACGTCAGCCAGCAAGTGCTTTTGCAATGTGCTTAATTTGTGATGATTCGGGACATGTGGATGCAAATTGTCCTACACGGATGGGGAGAAGTGAACAAGTGAATCAACTAGGAGACCAACAGAAACAATATGATATGAACTCAAATTCATATCATCCAGGTTTGCAAAATCACCCGGTACCCAACCAAAACAACCAGAAAGGATTTTCAAATCAAGGGAACTACAATAGTCAAAGAGGTTATGAGCAGAGGTCAGGAAATAACCATGGAAGTTCTCAAGGAAACTAGAGAAGTCAAGGCACTCAACAGGGTGGAACTTCAGGGCAAGACGGGTTAGTAAAAGAGATGTTGACTGAGTTTATGAAGTCAACAAGAGATTGCATGAAGGAGATCCGGAAGGACAGTTAGATTCGAGACAAAGAGTACAAGGCACTGGCAAAGCAAGTTGGTCAAATTGCTGAAGAGTTGTCCACCATCCGTCGAGATCTAGGTAAGCTGCCTAGCACCACTGCTGTGAATCCAACACACCAGTCATCAACTATAAGGAATGTGCACATTAATGCGGTCAGTCTTCTTTCCAATTCTGAGTATGAGCAGGAAACAGTTTTACAATCAAATCTTAAGGTTAAAAATTTGAAAAAGATGTTTTGTGAAAAGTTTTTCCATGAACGTTCTGATGAGCCCAAGGATAAGGGTGAGAAAGTCAAAACCGCACTCTTTCCTTTGGCTTTAATAGAACTATCTAAGAGAGTGGTTTTAAATAAAAATGACCCACCAAAGGAAGAGATGTGGGAAAAATTTAAACAAGTAAAAATCAATTTACCGTTACTTAAGGCCATTCAAGAAATTCCTGCTCATGCTAAAAACTTAAGAGAGTTGACTACCCAGAATTGGCACAATAAGCTGCCAAATTAGTTTGATTTATCAGCACATCGGCGTGCCGCTTTGTCTGGTACTTTTCCATCCAAACGCCAAGATCCGGGAGCGCCCCTTATTTCAATACAAATTGGGGAACTTAAAGTGGACCGGACACTTGTAAATCTTGGAGCTTGTGTTAGAATTCTCACAGGAAGTATGTATGACCAACATGAATTTGGTCCTTTATAAAAAGTTGGCACCACTGTGGTGTTGGCTAATCAAAAACTCATACGTCCCAGGGGAATGTTGACTGATGTCATAGTTAAGGTGGGAGATTGCTACTATCCGGTTGATTTCTTGGTGCTGGATTGTGAGAAAAATGTCAAAGACACCGCACACGATTATACTCAGTAGACCATTTTTAGCAACTGCTCATGCAATAATCAATTGTGTTGATGGAATGGTAAGTATGAAATTTGGGGATAGAAGAGTGAGTTTAAACGTGTTTTCAAGTTTAACTAACCCAAATGCAGAGGTGGAGTGTCTTATGGTTGACAGGATGGGAGACACTGGTGGGAAGACTAGGAAGAAAAAGAAGGTTAAGAAACTGCCTGGGTTAAAACAAGGAAACATCAAGTTAGCAACGGATGACCCAATGTGGAATGCAATTCATGACCTAGTGGAGTATAGGCAGAAAAGGTGTTTAGAGGCTGAGGGAAGCAAGCATCCCATTCAACCACCATGAGAGATACAGTAAGTATGAAGTCCGGCTGAAGACTCATAAACTTAGTTCTCTCGGGAGGCAACCCAAGGTATATGTTTTATTTTATTTTATTTGTTTTGTTTGTTTCATAACCATTGCAGCAGCCAAGTATGGGTAAGTTATGCGGGCATGATAGGTTGGGAGTATTCAATCGATACGCATCATAGTCGATGCAGGATTGATGTGGGAGTGAAAGTTCGCATAAAGGGACTCAAGAATATCATAAAGAATTGTAAAATCAGGTCCATGTGCTCCTTCCTTTTCTTTTGTTGTTGCATGTTTATGAAATTTGGTGGTGTAAACATTTGTTTGTGTAGGGAATTTATCTTGTTCATTTAGTATGAGTTTTTGTTACTTTTGGGTGTTAGTCTGCTTGGGTTGATAGTGATTGAGGTTGAACATATTGAGTGGTGAAGGACTGAGAAACATCAAAAACACCATACATTGGGGACAATGTATCCTAAGTGTGGGGATGGGTGACCCTAGGATAGTTGGGGGGAACACTTACACATGTGTGAGAAAAATTGAGAAATTTTTTAGATTTTTGAAATTTTTGAAAGAAAAGCATGAATGAAAAACTTTTTTCTCGCAAGATGTCACCTTTTTAACTTGATCAGGCACGAAAGCCACGTTTTCAGTTGCTAACGAGTCTTTTGCCGAGTATGAAAAATGAGACCCTTGATCATGGTCATTCCTTTAAGTTTCAAAAGAGTTTTTTTGACAAGCATTTTCATAGAAACTGAAAAGAGATGCCTAACTAGGGGTAACATGCTTTTAGGAATTGCATATGCTACATGTCGGCACTCCATATCCTTACTTTGTGAGAATTTGAGCCTGCTAGATTGATTGATATTGATACATATGTTCATTTGTTGATAGTAGACCAAACGTTTCCTTATTGCAGAATTTGTGTGATTTTATACATGCTAAAGTTGTAGACAGAACATGCACATAGATGAGAAAGGCAATTTAGGAACCCCTTTCTGTTATATTTGAAACCATGTGTTTGTGTTTTGTTGACCCGTTTACCAAAAATCACCCTTAGTAGCCAATGTTGAGCCTATACCCTTTCATTTGATTAAACTTACAACATCACCCAAATTGACCCGTTTACCCTTGTGTAATAAATTGATGACATCTATTGTGTTTGTGTTTTGGTCAAGTGATTGAGTTATGTTCAAGTGTTTGTGAAAAAAAAGAATATATATATATATATATATATATATATATATGAAAAAAAGAGAAAAGAGAAAAAGAAGAGAAAAAATATAGAAATATGTGTTATGGGTCAAATATTCCTAAAGTTGTTTGATTATTGTGTTATTGTGTATTGTGAATAAGGATGGTCATTCATTCGTGTGAAACCTTTGTTTTTGACCCAGTTGTTATCCAAATCATTCTTACCTTTACCCTAAGCCCAAAACCCGTAAGACCTTTTGAGGTGTGCATAGTTTATGCCTTATGTGTGATTGTCATACAAACCTATGATAATAGGGTTACATTCTTGGTTTTTGAGCGAATTATACTAGCACATTACGTGCTATTCCAGATATAAACCGAGAGGAGTGAACATTGTAAGGGGTGTGTAGTATATGTGTATGATAATAAGAATGTTAGGCTTAGTTAGGCAAGTCTTGGTTTTTGAAAATATGCAACATTGCTTATCAGTCTGTCAATCTCGATTGTGTAAGTCTATGTGATGGGTATGATTTGGGGCCTTGAAGATTAGTGTCAGTAAGGGAATTGGAAGTGACTTGTTAGCAAAGCGAGTAATGTTTTATGATGGTTTGATTAGGGACAATCAAAGGTAAGTGTGGGAATGTGATGGAATGGATAATGAATGTTCAATAATGTGCCTAATTGTGTGTTTTTGATGTGGTTTTGATGATTATATATGATGAATAAGATAACTGCGCAAGTTCGGAATGTTTCAGGTTAAATACGAATATTGGACGAGTTTTGGAGAAAATTTATGGATTGGACCTAAATATTAAAATGGATGACATGAAAGAAGGTCGAAAAACGAAGACATGGCTGCAAGAATCGAAGAAAACGGAGTTATAACGAAAAAGTTATGGGGCAAACAAGATTTTTCCGAAAGCCCCTGGTGTAGGCTACATATCAGAAGAGTAGGCTACGGTTCATGGAAAGGAGGCCAAAAATTGGTACTGTGAGCTTCGCCTTTGGAGTATAAGCTACGATGCTGAAACTAAATTTTTGGAAGGTTGTTATTTTTTATTATATAAAATAATTTTTCCAAACCCTGGGGCCGACTTTGGGGGATGAAAATAATTATCTTTTGGAGCTTGTTGGAGCGGCAAACAACTAGAATCATCATCATTCATCCATACCTTCGGTTCGTATCATCATGTTCGGTTTAGTTATTCAAACTGTTGATTCGTTTATTGTAACCATGAGCGGCTAAGCACTATTGTAACTACCTCCGGGTGTACGGTTCGGTTGTGAAACCCTTAAAATTATTTGATTTGGTGTTTGGATTGTTTTTCATTAAGTTGGAATATATTTGTGATTTTTATTATTTAAACAATTCACGTGTGTTTCAATTGCTTATCTTTTTATCATTCGCATTCGGTTTTCTTGCATCGTAAGTAGTTTGATTATTGGGAGGTAATTGAAACATGTGGGTTGGTAATTGAATTGTACATGTTATTAGTAAAGACTTGTGTTCGGTTATCACTTGATTTAGAATCGTTTAACAAAGCCATGTCTATGTGATATCCTATCATTTAACCAGGTTTGGGTGAATCATTTAACCGGAAGCTCGGAGGGGGTACTATTTTTCTATTATTGTTACAACTTCCTAAGTTCATTTTCCTTAACTTCAAGGAAAACAACAAAATAATTAGGCTTTAATTACATTAGTTTTTTTTTTATCGGCGAACAACTGTGTGGCAACCACCCTTGCGGGGCGCCGTGCCCAAAAATCGACTACTCGACCTCCAGTAGCCCCCGCCTTCTCCCGATGCACGGAAACCCGAGCCCCACCCGCCCGAAGGCACGACAATGTTATAGAACTCGGTAAAACCTCGCCGCCCGTCAGATTTGAACCGACGCCACCCGTATTCGATCTTCACCCGGATACCAAACCATAAATGTTGGAAGTGGGAATTGCACCTTTGATCACATAGGTGAAACAAAAGTCACTCCACCACTCCACCACTATGGATGGATAATTACATTAGTTAATTTACAAAACTATACTTTCCACCAATTCTCTGTAAAGACGACTCAGTTCCATTATACTATATTTTCATTTGTTTTTGACCTACACAACGACATCGATGAATTAAGTAAATAAACTATGTTTTAGTGCCACTTGCCTTTTAAAAAGTAACATGCATAAATATAGTCGTATCACAAATCACCACAGTTATCAAAGGCGCTAGGCGCACTCAAGACGTATAGGCCTCGCCTTGGGCCTAGGCGTGAGGCGTAAAAAAAGCGTGGGTCTGAGATAAAAAACCGAACAAAGAAAATAAAGTTAATATATATTAAAATAATACTATTTTTATCTAGTTAGTATCAAAAGTTTAAAATATTGGTGTATTAGTGTATAAAAGTAGTTTTCCTTAGATAAAAGTAAAAATTTGGCTGGAATCTAGCCATAATTTAACGAATTTGGCTGGAAACTCTTCGGAATTTGGGAATATAGCTGGAATCTGCGCCTAAACCATCACCTGTAGAATTAAAGCGCACTTTCCTCGACTCAAAGCGCAAATACATTGCCTCGCCTGAAAAATAGGCCTGGACGCAAGAGGCGATGTCTTTTAACAACTATACAAATCACTTGATAATTTTTTCTTCTTCATGGGAAGTATTTATAAATATATGCGTTAAAGTTATTAATGCATATTTAGTATTTGGATGTGCACATTTTTTTTTTACAACAAGATGCCTTTTACTGATCACCCATTTTTTGTTGGAGTGGTATGGATGCCTAATGATAAGTGACTTGCGGTCTAATGGTTACAAGTTCGAGCTTTGGAGGACACCAGGTTACCAATTATTCACTGTAGTGCCTTTGGGCGGGTGGGTGGTCGGGCTTTCCCTGGATTGGCGGACCTGGTGGACCGAGTGCCCCGTGAGTATCCTAAATTCGTCATATAGAGATTCTCGCGAGAGCCTGTGACGACTTTGTTGGACTTTAAAAAAAAAGATGCCTTTTAGTGTATACTTACATATGTTAATAAAGTCATGTATCGATTACATGCACATAGAAAACGATGGCTTAATAAAAAAAAAAACCTTATTAATAACACCAAAAGCGTGGATAATAGATTTTGACAATTTTTGTGCTTTTTTTCCTATAGGGTGTGAATAAAACATAAATATTATCCTTATATTTGTGGATAAACATTCCTTGTTATTACTCCTTCAAACAACATCAAGCGCAAGATGGTTGGGTCTTATTGTCAAAGCCATTGGAGTTATGGCGTTGCTCTTTTGAGGTCAAGGAATCAAGCCCAATCCAAGACGAATTTTATGCCATTTAAGTTGTAAAAAAAAAAGATTCTATACAATGGCATGATCACAAATATCACCATGTATGGATCATAAAGGTATGACATAAGTTAATAATGTGACATCATGGCTATTCATTAAACAAGGTTAAACAATGGCATAAAGGTATGATAACGTGATATGTTATTTTATAAAAATGAACAAGTACACATTTAGCTACAATTGCATCTCCTGCACTAATCCCACTCTAAGTAGGCTACTTAATAGAAAATTAATGAAAATAATATTGGAGAAAACAAACCGTAAAACTAAATCGGAGTAAAATCGTTAGTAACAAGTTTAGTTTAATTTGTTTATAGTTTCTACTATTCATCATCATCATCATCATACTCAGTTAATCCCATCTATAGTAAAGCTAAGGTAGGGTCTGAGGAGGGTAAGATGTAGACAGCCTTACCTCTACCCCTAAGAATAGAGAGACTGCTTCCAGTGAGCCCCTAAGAATAGTTTCTACTATTCGATTTTATTAAAACCTGTTAGTTGGTATAAGTACATGTGTTTTGGTTTCAATTTTTTTTTTTTTTTTTTTTTTTTTTTTTTTTTTTTTTTGCGTGGGTGTGATCCATGTATAGAATTCATTTGTATGATACATGATTTCGCTTTTTCTTCTATCTTATGATTTGTCATGCACACCCCCATGAAAAAGTTGTATGATTAAGCATATACTCAAGTGATTGATTTTGCTTAATCTACAATTCAATTTTCTTAATAATTAAAACTATAAACTGTAATCAAACATAGGAGGTGATCTAATGATGGAAACACTATGGTCAAACAATTATAACTAATGTCTTGGGGGTGTACCCTAACACTTGGGTATTAACAATGACATAACACATTGACATGTTAATTGACGTTGTACACCACTCCTTCTTTATGTTAAGGGGTTAAATGGATTATTTAATAACATGCAAACATGATGGTAAGAAAATGAATTATTATATATATTTTTTTAAACAAAAAAACCACTAAAAATTGGATTAGGTGGAGGTTATACCATTTTATTGGTTTGAGGTGAAGTGAAATAGAGAAAAATAAGTAATGTGGCATTTAGACGGAGTTGATGAGGGTTAAGTGCCATAGGGCACACTAATTTATTTGAAACACATTCGTTAATAATATCATTAGATGATGGATTAATCTAAAATTAAGAGCTAAAATTACAATCTATAACATTCGAGGTGGATATTTGGTTACAAGCCAAATACTTAACCATGAAAGTTGGCAAGGGTTAAGCACAAGTGTAACATCTCAAATTTTTAGTAGCTTATTCTAAATAAAATATAATTCTCATTTTGTATTAGTGTTATCTCAATTTAACTAGTGTTTTTGACAGGTGCACAATCCGCCCGAAAACACAAATCCATTCTCTCCCATCAAATCCACAATCGATTTCTCTAAACTCACTACTTACCTCAATTTTTTTCATACCAAACCCACAACAAAATTTAGCCAAAAACGCAAACACATTCTCTCCCATCAAATTTAGATTTGGTAACTGTAACATCCCACATCGGTTGGGAATATGAACGAAAGCTTCTTTATAAGGGCTGGATACCTTCCCTAACAGATGCGTTTTAAAACCGTGAAGGGCAGACACATGACGGCGTGACGGGCGCCAAAGCGGACAATATCCGGTATGATGCTTGGGCTGTTACATATGGTATCAGAGCCGGGGTCCGGTCGGTGTGCCAGTGAGGACGTTAGGCTCCCTAGGGGGTGGATGTAACATCCTACATCGGTTGGGAAGGGGAACGAAAGCTTCTTTATAAGGGGCTAGATACCTTCCCTATCAGACTCGTTTTAAACCCGTGAGGGGCGGGCGCCTGAGAGCGTGCCGACCGCTAAAGCGGACAATATCTGGTACTGTGCTTGGGCTGTTACATAGGATGTAACATCCCACATCGGTTGGGAAGGGAATGAAAGCTTCTTTATAAGGGCTGGATACCTTCCTTATTAGACAGGTTTTAAACCCGTGAGGGGCGGGCGCCTGAGGGCGTGCTGGCTGCCAAAGCGGACAATATCTAGTACGATGCTTGGGTTGTTAAAGATGGTATCAGATTCGGGGCCCAGATAGGTGCGCCAATGTGCCCGCATGGACGCTGGGCTCCCTAGTAGGTGGATGTAAGATCCCACGTCGGTTGTGTAGGGAGAACATAACTCCTTATAAGGGAATGGTCACCCTCACCATCATGACGCGTTTTAAAAAACCGTGAGGGGCAGGCATGCCGGTCGCTAAAGCGGACAATATCATGGTACGGGTTACCTTGGGCTGCAACCATTGGTATTAGAGTCAGGGTCGGGCCAGTGTGCCAGCGAGGATGTTGGGCTCCCTAGGGGGTGGATGTAACATTCCATATCGATTGGGAAGGGGTCGCAAGCTTCTTTTATAAGGAGCTGGATACCCCTATCAAATGCGTTTTAAACCCGTGAGGGGCGGGTGTCTGAGGGCGTGCCGACCGCCAAAGCGGACAATATCTGGTACGGTGCTTGGGCTATTACAGTAATATATATATATATATATACACATATATAGCCAAAGCATATATGCACACATATGCACTATTGATAAACAACATTTTACATACCAAAAGACTAAAGTTCAATACATCAGTTTACATACCACATCAGTTTACCATTGTTTATCATACCAAAAGACTGAAGTACATACCATCTTAGCCTACTAACACGCCTACACTACTCTCAATGACAATCATCATCCGAACAGTAGGGTGAATATAATGGATTATACTCCGCTTCATATGGATCATGGTACAACTCTTCAGGGCTGTCATAATCAAATGGCTACGTCAACAAATCTGGATCAATATCTGGAATTGGGTCATCATGCTCAACCTTATTCTCAACCTGCCCAAAGGATCATTCTTAACCTGCTCAAAATGATCATCCTCAAGCTGCTGCCAAACTTGCTCATGCCAAAGCTGATGAAATACAACTTTGTTTTTTTAATGCATTGTAATAAGGATCAATATGCTCAACATATATATAAATTGATTTCTCAGTTTCGGCAATTTTGTTCAACACGCGTACATTACTGTCATTTAACGGTTATCTTAAACCCATTCTAAAGTCTTCCCATGGCAGCCTATAGTGAAACATAAACTCGTCATCCTTGCAATAACTAAGTTCCACCAGCATGTCATACAAGGTGATTATAGAGAAATAATCAGAGTTTACCTCATCGATGTAGTTAACCTTCCCCTAAAGGTACATCAAATTTAGTTGCACTGGATCAGTAAACTCCCCGCCATCATAAATTTTAAGTGAAAATTTTTCGGGAGAGTGACCTGCATTGTTGATTGATTCTTAACCTTGCATATTATGATCATTACGGGTATAAGAAACATAGGGTTTCAATGTAAGAATGTGGATCGATTGCCTTACCGTAGATTTCTTCATGATTGACTTCATCTTCCCCAGTTCACACAACCCATTGTGTCATCTTCTTTCGAACGTGATTTTCCATTTGTGTTGCTGCTGTGGAGGGTTAATGGAGGGAAAATAGCAGCTGTGGAGGGTTAATGGAGGGAAAGGAGCTGTTGTGGAGGGAAAACAAGTCAACAGGATATAAAGAGCCCAAAAGGTTAATGGAAAATTTTGCCCCTGACTTAATAAGGTTGAGATAACCCCGTTAATGAAATGAACTGTTTTGGCTTATTTCGTGAAACTCAAGGGACTGTTCAAGCAATTATTTTGATTTTGTGCTGGACTGGCAAAATGGCCCAAACCACAGGGACTGTTTTGGCTATTAACTAAAAACACACACACACACTTGAGTGACACATGACACCTTCCTTTTATTTCCCTCAAAAAAAGTCTTTTTGTCTCTCATGTTTCCCCCACATTTTTTAAAAGTTAATAACTTTTATATACGAGATTTTTTTAAAACAAATTACACCAAATTAACGAATGTTTTATTATCTTTCCAACGAGTATCATAGTGCTATACAAAAAATGAAAAAAAAAAACAAGTTTTAGTGCGTTTTTGTTCATAAAGGAATAAAACACAATGTATTTAGGTAATTCATTAATCATGTCTAGGCATAGAGACTTCACTCGAGCAAGAGGTGCACACGTAGAATTAAAAGTAGGTTTTATAAGTTATGGAGTGTTGATCCTTTACAATTATTATTTTTTTTTTTTATGAAAAAACGTCATTTTCCATTTATGGTATACACATTTTATAATTTCATATTAGATTTGTTTATCCCGAAACGCTCATGAAAAATAAACTAGTGGTTTCTGTATTTTAAATGTTATTGGACCCCGCTTTGGAGATGGTCCGGATAGCTTGTAGCCGGGTACCTGTTGTCCTGTTTGCATAGTAGCTGAGTTCCAGTTTTGAAGACATTTTCGTTCAGGCTGCTCATGTTACATTTTATATTTTGTCTGGGCCTGTTACGTTACACTTTGGCCCATCCTAATACTAGTTGTCAAGTATGATGAGAAGCCCAGTATTGAAGCTCAGCTCCTATCCATTTCGATTTCGGTGTCCTAATTAAAAAACGTTTTCTCTCTGGAAGGGTCTTGTTTACAATCTAGGGTTTTCATTTGTTTGTTTCGTCTGAATCTGTACCTGTTAGGTTTTGTAATCTGTTAGGAGATTTGCAAATTATCGTGTTGGTGATGAGCTTAGGTTTTGTCTAGTATTGTTGAGTTGTGTTCTTTGAGTTTTAAATCAATAAATTTCTCAATTGAATCTGTTCTTGATTATCATTTTTTTGACATTCAAATTACAATTATCTATATCGTACAGACACATCACATACCAAAAGTTAAAGTGCTGATACATTACTAGTGTTGTTAATAATCAAATCTAGTCTTCAATGGCATCTACTTCAGCTTCATCCGTTCAAAAGAGCTTCAAGTATGACGTCTTTCTAAGTTTCAGAGGTGAAGACACTCGTAAGACCTTTGTTGATCATCTCTATCACGCTTTTACGCAGAAAGGCATTTACACATATAGAGATGATGAAGAAATAAAGAAAGGATAAAGGATCCGTGATGAGCTCATAAGATCCATTGAGGACTCCAAGTTTTACGTTATTGTTTTCTCCAAGAACTATGCATCTTCATCATGGTGCTTAGATGAGCTCGTCAAGATTATGGAGTGCCAGGAGACGAATGAGCATACGGCTTACCCGATCTTCTATGATGTGGAACCAACCGAAGTCTGGAAACAAAGTGGGGTAGTTGAAGAAGCATTTTCCAAACATAAAGAAAAAGAAACTGCGGAGAAATGGAGAGACGCTATTAGAGAAGCTGCTGATCTGGTTGGGTGGGAGTTGAAGAACATGTTTGATGGGTACATAGCTCTGCCTACATATCTCTGTTCTATTCTGTTCTTTAATTTTATTATATGATTGTCTCCTGTAGATTTTAGAGTAATTTAATTGAATCTTAGATTGTAGATTTTATGTCTACAGATCTCTGTTCTATTGTAGATTTTAGAGTAATCGCTCATGTGGGAATTTAAGTAATTTAATTGAATCTTCTTTGACAAAAAGGCATGAATCTAAATTTATCCAAAAAATTGTTGAAGAGATCTCACTAGAGCTACGTTTTATTAACTCGAGCGTTGATGAAACATTAGTAGGCATGGAAACACGTGTAAAAGATGTAGTTTCATCTTTAGAAATTGATCTTGATAAAGTTGTTCGCATGATAGGAATATGGGGGATGGGAGGGGCTGGGAAGACAACTTTGGCGAGAGTTGTTTTTTATCAAATATCCTATAGGTTCGAAGGTTCAAGCTTTGTTGAGAATGTCAGGGAAAATTCAAATAATCAATTGGGCGGTTTGAAGTCATTGCAAAAACAAGTACTTTCGGAGGTGTTAAACGATCAACACATCACCGTAAAAGGGGTTTATCACATGAAAAGGATGATGCGTGGTAGAAAGGTTCTTGTTGTTCTAGATGATGTGGATCATAGAGACCAACTTGAGGCATTAGCCGGTGTGCCCAGTTGGTTTAAGTCGGGAAGTCGAGTTATCATTACAATGAGAGAAAAACAAGTGTTGGTAGCACATGATGTCCTAGAGAACTTGATTCTTGGTGCCAATTTGTTTTCAGATGAGGAAGCAAATTGCCTCTTCAATAAGTATACATTTGGGAAGGTGATACCAAATCAAGGTTATGAAAAGCTATCAGGGCAAGTTGTACATTATGCTGCCGGTCTCCCTTTGACGATCAAAGTTTTGGGTTCATTTCTACGCGGTAAAGATGAGCTTGAATGGATAGATGCATTAGAAAGACTAAGAATGATTCCTTTAACGGAAACTCTTGACAAATTAGAATTAAGCTATGAATCTCTAGAATACGATCAAAAGGAAATATTCCTAGATGTTGCATGCATATTAAAAGGCTTTGAGAAAGAAGAAGCAATCAGAGTGCTCAAAAGCTATGGATTTCATGCCAGAATTGGTTTAAGAGTCTTGAGCAAAAATGTCTTATTAGTGTATCTTTTAGTGGGCACTTGGGTATGCATGACCATATAGAAGAAATGGGTAAGCATATTGTTTGTCGTTTGCACCCGTATGAGCCTCACAGACATAGCCGATTGTGGATTAAAGAGGAAATTGAAGATATAGTGGTTAAAGATAAGGTAAGTTTCACGTTTATTTGTAAGTTGGAGAAAACTACCACATACTTATTTCTTAGGACACAAGGTTCATGTATGTGCTTTCTTATTACAGGGCACTGAAGCAATAAATTGTATAAAAATCTCCCGGGTCAATCTATCCTTTGCCAAGAAAGGTCTTCAAAAAATGGGGAAACTTAGATTTCTTTTTTTGATTTATTTCAGTGTTGGTGAGTACCGTGAATGCCATGATACAAGTGAATATAAAATATGCCTACCAAATGGGTTAAGATATTTATCTTTGTTCAATTACCATTTCACGTGTTTTCCCGATGCTAATTTTCAACCAGATAATCTTGTTGGGCTTAATATAGAATTCAGCAATCTTAAACATTGGGAAGTGGGAGAAAAGGTAGAACTATGATTAATTAGTTTTTGCTTACCTCTTTCTAATGCAATATCTAATAATGCTGGCATTGCATAGAATTAATTCTTACATTTGGCTGTTGATAGATTACAAAGAATCTCAGATTCCTCGAGCTCTTTGACTGTGACTTGAAATCCTTGGACATTGGGTTAAATATGAATCTCGAGAGGTTATATCTTCAAAGATGTGAACATTTGGCAGAACTTCACATGCCCGTTGAAAGTTTAAAGCTCAAAAGCCTCCACCTTAGTTATTGTGCATTGAAAACACTTAACCTTAAGGGGGCTCGGAATCTTGAGACGGTAGAGCTTATTGCTTGTGAGGATTTGGTAGAGCTTCAGATGCCTATTGAATGTCTAAAGCTCAAATATTTCTACCTCTATTGTTCTAAACTAGAAAAACTTAACCTTCCGAGAACTTTTATTCTCGAGAACTTAGGTTTTAGCCAATGCAAGGAGTTAAACGAACGTTACACGAGAGCTTTTGACGTTGAGTGCGGATATTTGGTAGACCCTCAATTGCCCTCTGAAGGTCAAAAGTTCAAAGGCATCCAACTCTATTGTAATAAGTTGAAAACCCTTGACCTTACCCAAGCTTTGAATCTCAAGACGTTAGATCTTGTACATTGTGAGAATTTGGTAGAACTTCACATGCCCGTTGAAAGTCCAAATCTCAACCGGATCTACCTTCGATATACTAAGTTGAAAATACTCAACCTTAAGGGGACTCAAAATCTCGAGACGTTAGATCTTGAACAATGTGAGGATTTGGTTGAACTTCACATGCCCGATGAAAGTTCTAAGCTCAAATCCATTAACATATGTCGTTATAAGCTGAGGACCTTAGATCTTGCACACTTTTGGAATCTACGAACATTAAGAGTTGAAAAATGTGAGAATTTGCTAGAACTTCACCTGCCCGTTGAAAGTCTAGAGCTCAAACGCATCTCCCTCCAATGTTGTTTTATGTTGAAAACCATTGACCTTGGGCTGACTCTGAATCTTGAGCGATTAGAGGTTGAAGATTGTAATAAATTGGTAGAAATTCATGCTCCTGTTGGAAGTCTAAAACAACTTGTCCGCATAAAATTAAGTGGTTATATCAGATTTAAACCGTTTTTGGTTAACCCATGGTTTCCCGCTTTTGGTTCATTGGCAGAATTACATTTAATTGCGAGGTCCTTGGATATATGCCCATTGCACCCTAAGAATAATTTCCCTAAATTCCAGTTTGAATGTAATTATAAGGAACGTACACCCTTGTCGACCGGGAATATTGAGAAGCTTCTTTCTTTTGGTCTCTGTGCGTGCATAGACCTCGTGAGTTTCTCAGAAAGTATTTGTGGTTTACGATGTTTAGGAAAGCTTACACTCGCGGGCAGAATTCCAGATGTCCCGAAAAACCTTGATCAGTTAGAATGTCTAGAGGAGCTATATTTGTCGACGACTACCATTAAACATCTTACATCTTTCGGATAACATTTGTTTGTTGAAACATCTTACGGTTCTCCAACTTAAATCTTGTTGGCTTCTTGAGCAGTTACCTGAGGATCTTGGCAGCTTAGAGTGTTTAGAGGAGCTGTACTTAACAGAGTGTATATTCTTATGGGATAATCCAAACAGCATATGTGAGATGAGACGTCTAAAATGTTTTCATCTCCCATATTGTGCTCTAGTTGAGAAATTGTCTGAGGAAATAGGACGTTTAAAATGTTTAAAAGAGTTGAACATAGAAGGCACTGGCATAAATCATCTTCCGCCAAGCATTTTTCAATTGAAAGGTCTGCTAATTGATGGGTCTAGGTGGCGGCTTGAGTCATATGGTTTTACATCCGTGTTTGATAGATCAACATACACCTCCTACTGCTACATATAACTATGGATAACGTAGGTACTTTCTCATTTTTTCCATTAATCTCCTTGCTTTGATTTTGAGTTTTGAAATTGATACCTTGATAATTTTTTATTTTATATTTTATAATATGAATCGTGTTGAAGTTTAAATGAAATACAAAGAAATTAAAAAAAACACACACAATTTCCATTTTGTCATCTTAATTTATTTGGCCCATGGAAATGCTTTGGTTTCTTATTAAGTTGTTAGACCATCCGTTGTGGGCTGGCGAGCGAGCAGACACGAGCCACCGATTCACTCTCAAGTAACC
This sequence comes from Ambrosia trifida, assembly GCA_028751855.1. Lineage (NCBI taxonomy): Eukaryota > Viridiplantae > Streptophyta > Magnoliopsida > Asterales > Asteraceae > Ambrosia > Ambrosia trifida. Next base: position 54,417,175 of record CM054132.1, on the reverse strand, counting down.
CCATCGCCTGTGCTCACTTGACCCCGTTGTGGCTAGGGGTGAGCACCGGCGTGACCCGTGCAAACTTTCTCTAGTAAACGCACGCGATCTGTGCTCGCGCCAGGGCTCTTCGCATGTGCTCGTGCCAGGGCTGTTGTGGCTGGAGGTGAGCACCGGACTGAAACCTTGCTCGCACCGGAGCTCGCTCGCAGCTCACAACGGACAGTCTTATTAAAACGTGAGGTACTTCAAAAGGTGAAATTATTAAGCTTGTGTTGTTTTCAGGACATAGTAATAAAAAAGATAAGTTGAAGAACAGTTATGGAAAAGGAGGCTGGAGGGTTAGAAGTGATAAAGAATGAAAGCTGGAGGGTTCTTGTTCATAATCTGCTCATTTAGTAGTTTGTTCATAATGTGCACAAATATCTACTAAGCAGGGATAAAAAATATAAATATTAAGTTGCTTGACTTTTGTATTAAATAATTGACTTTCATCCATTTCACTCAGTTTTCATGGAATTCTGTTAAATAGCATTTGTGATTGGTAACTTGTGTTAATGGAACCTATGGAACATGTTTCGGTAGTAAAAAAAATGAGAGAATGGACAGAAAAGTTAATGCTTGGAACAGAGGATGAAATTGGAATTTAAAAGACATTGTTGCTTAAAGCCTTCTTTCTAAACACACCTCCATGCTGGCATTTTATCTGAATATTTTTCATTGACTATTCATTTGTTCTTTAAAGAATGCAAGTTCTTGTGCACAGTGGCAAAGCTTTAAAATCAAATCGGTGGAGGAATCAATTTTTTCATATCGGTAGGGGCCAGAAGATCAAATCGGTGGGGGCCGTGCTAAATCCATTAAAAATACCTACAAAAATCGTAAACTTTCACCACTAAGCAAAAAACGTTAGGGGCCGGGGCTCCCCCTTGGCCCTCACTAACCTTCGACAATACTTGTGTATATAATTTTTTCAACAAGTGAATTAAATTTTATAAAGCATAAAAAACAAAAATAATTTTTTTTTTGAAGAAACAGAATATAAATTAATGACAATAATGTGTTAATGAATTAATTTTCTTTAGATATTTAAAAGGGTGTTGTTAAAGAAACGCTAAGACACATCAGCTGCTTTAGACCAACACTCTGAGTTTTCTCCATTCTCATAAACTATGATGTTTTGTGTGAAAGTTGATAAGTAAAGACTAAATGTGGCAAGATACATGATCCTAGTGGGTTGGTTAACGGGTCAAAATAGGTTACTACAAACCTTTTCCAACTAAAATGTCTGCTTATTCGAAGGCGGCCTTAACTGCTATTCGAAGCTAAGGCTACCCATAGATCAGTCAGTTGTAAAATGCTTTTGTTTTTCATTCTTAGAAAAGGTCAATTTAGTCAATATGCGGGAGGCTTGCTCGATTTGCTTATTAGTTGTCTCACCTATTCTTTTGCTTGTACTGTGCCTTTACATTGAACCTCAATGGTATTTCCCTTTCGTTGGAGCCTTCAAACACTACACAAGAAATGCCTCCTCCTAACAGAGTCCGCCGATAACTGATTCATCATCCCTTCAATCGTGTGCAGCAACCCAAAAGGTTTCAGTTTTTCTCAAATTTTCATGAATGAAAGTTTGGATTTTATCAATTGTTTGGTTGTCCAAAAGCATTTGTCATTTGAACTATATATAATTATAAATTTTGTTAAATAATATTATGATTGAAGCAACTGAACTCTACTTTGCTCCAAGATAGTAATTAAAAAGTTGCATCTTTTTTAAGTTTTAAGTGATGTAGTACCTATGCTTTTAGGTTCTTTTTCGAGTATGATAATACAAGGATTTCGAGTTTTTTGTCTGTCTTGAGAAATGAGTATGTTCTAATGCCATTATTGTGATTTGGTTTTGGTGGTGTTATTCTGATTTGCATGTTAAAATAATAATTACGTTGTTTAAGAAAGGAAGGTACTTGTGAAAAGATCAAGTAAGTTTTTGGCTCAATCAACAGAAGGGGCGGATTAAGGCCCTTTCAGTGGGTTCCCGGGAACCAATTCGGTTTGTAATTTATAATGTTAATGTATATAGAAAATTGGAGAGTATGATCGTGTAATTAAGGTCTGAATGTCTGATCTCCAACTTGGAAGGTGTACTAAATAACTACCTACAATAAATTTAGAATGTGAAGTTTAATAAGTTATTTATGTGGTTGAGTTAATATAGTTGACCTCAATTGAAAGTCAAACTATGTTTTTTATGAAGACAGGTAAAATTTGATATGAGATTGGATATGATCATGTCATATTAAGTTCAGTAATTTATTCTGTATGTTACATAAGATCATATACAGTTTTGATGGAGGTGATACTTCATAATTTTGTTTGCTTGTCGCAGTTGGGCAGTAGTGAAGAATGCAGACTTTGGAAAAAAAAATTCACTGTTTAGGTGTAACAATTTTATCACCAATACTCGTGTTACCCGAATGACTCAATGTGACAAGATTCAGTGACTAGGAAGATCATAGTGAAGATAAACATAAAAGAAGACATCAGACAGTTTCTATGAGGCAATACATCAGACAGCTGATATCTACAATAATCATAAACTTATGTTGTCGTTTTGGAACTAAAGCTCCTAAGTAGTTGTTTCGCAGGGCATTAGGGAAGCGACAACCACTATGCCCGCGCGTTGCCGCATGTACTTGTCTTTTTGGCGCATGTTACGTGATGAGTTTCACATAATTTATAAAACTACTAACACACTTAAGTTAACATGTCAGCTTAATAAGACAACTAACACACTTTAAGGAAAAAATGTATCACTAAGTTACATTGTAAACAAGGTTAAAGTCAGCTTCTCCTATCTTATTCTTAACATTGAAATTACTTGTAGCCTTAAATATTTCATGTAAGCTATAGAAAGGATGTTAATTAAAATCTTCCATTTCAACATGTATGTCTTTTTTTATGAAGGGCAAGCTTGTTTCCCACCAAGATGCATTCGGTTTCCTTTCTATATGAATATGCCAAAACGTGTTAATTATAAAAAAAAATATCCATTGACTTGTGTTCACCCACAAACACTCATTAAATACCATGTGTTGATAGATAATATTTTAAAAAAAAACATTTTTATTAAAACAAAAATGATTTAGAAAATTCTATTAAATGCATGCATTAATTAATTAATTAAAAGTACACTTTAGGACCTTAACTTAAGCAGTTTTTTTTATACACCAACAAAAAAAATCTTATTATAAATTTCCTTTAAGCGAAGCTTGCGTGCATTCCAAACATTTATTATTTGAAGACAGTGTCTGTAAGATGGGGATAATTGAAACCCTAAATTACTTATAAATTAATGAGTCTTCAATTTGGATAACAATTAATACCAGACAAGATATATGGCCAAAAAAATCATTAGCTATATAAGGAACACAAAACAAATGAGTTGAAATCGAAAGCCATGTATCTAATGTATGCTTCTAAAGATTAAAGTTAACGAATCAATCAATTAAACAAAAAAAAAAAATATTAGTCACTATAAAGTTTTGACACATGTCATAAAGCCCAATTTGTCACATTATATAAAAGCATAACATCCTAATATACCATCGCCTTATGAATGTGAATACTTTAAACAAGGGATTCCCAATACTTATTAGCCTTAGCCTTGCCTACGGATCAGATCACGTTACTGTCAATCCGTTTTCTTCCATTTATTCCTATTGACGTATCACATATTCAATTCCAAATCACAGGATAGCAGCCAGCCAAGAGTGCCTTTATACAATTAAAATCTACTATTTCAAGTGACAAAAAAGTGTGCGTTGGGTAAAGGGTCAGACATTGTGCCAAATACGATGATTAAAAAAGTATATAACCTAAGCAACCCATTCATAACTATCATTAAAATTCAAACTTCCAAAAGTAAATCTTTCAAAGATTTAAATACCCCATAAAGTTATATTTACATGTTAGTATGTACATTCAAACTTTAAAAATATTAAAGTGGTAAAAAAAGGCTAAAATTGTAAAAAAGTGTGACTAATACTTTCCCCCCTTTAAGTTTGCAAGATAATCAAGGTGGTTATGAAGAGAATGTGAAAGCCTTGGTACATCTATATGAGCTTTCAGTCTTTTCTTCTTCTGTTCATTACTTTTTGAAGTAAAAAAAAAAAAAAAAAACTCATAATTTTTTGACAAATAAAATATACAAATATTGGATATGTTTACAAGGGTGATCAATAATAAGAATAACAGGGTTATCGAAGTACTTCTAAGTTCTAACCGATGAAACTATGGAATATGATTATCAAAGTGACAATTGATACAAACATAGTGTTATACTTAACAAAAAGGGGTAAAAAAATTAGCATCCATATTCTTACCCATCCTTCTTCTTTGTTGCCCAAGAAGCCCAAAAGGTATCAAAGCATCTAAATGACTGAAAACACTGAACACAAATTTGTTTAATATAGATAAGATGTGGTGTTGAGCGAAAATATAATAATGAAGAGAACAATTTGAAGATGAACATGGGCTACTTCACTTTAGGAAAGTTCGTTTGCTTGAATGTAAAGCATCTTAAGCCTTGAAAAAGATAATTACCAGGTTTCTCCACAACCTCAGGAGCTTCATGAACAATATAAATGCAACAAAAATATATTATTCAACCAGAAAAATGGAATACCATATATTACATACCCTATGTGTAGCATGAATAATGATCAGAGCCCTATAACGTGTTCATCGCCATGCCACCGATGTGTACTTCTGTCACCGAAGACCAATGTCATCATCATGCTATTCGGTGAATGAAATTTTGGGTTCAAATGAATAACCACAATACTATATATATATTCTGGCCATCTATGTGTGCTCATGTATGCTTCATGTTTAATATGAAATGGTTAGGGGATTCACTCGTCAGCAGATGGAAGGTCGAATTAAACCGCACATTTAATTGCCAGAACCTTTCATTTAGAAGAAACCTAATGATATCCCATTACTTTAATTCATTGATGGAGGTTGATTAAATTGGATTTTTGGATGTTAAATGCAGTATGGTTTCAAAGGTTGAATAAGGTGTATGACTTGCATTACTAATTTATATAATTACTATTAAATGTTGTACAAGAGGGCATAAAAGGAAGAAATTTGACAAAATTTATAGATTTATACTAAGTCTCTTGATATGCCATCTTAAAAGTGTGTTAAAATTACCTATCTTTCCATCGAATTTCATTAGTAAGGTGTATGCCCACGCGTTGCCGCGGGTATGTATGTTTTTTTTGCCATAAGTTGCGCAACGGCTTTAGTGTTTTTAGTTATAATTTTTATTTTTTAATATAAATAATACATCAATACACAAAAATCAATTGAGTATAAACCAAATAATTTACATAAAAAAACAATGCAATAGATGGTTGACGATATTATTCATATGTAAATCATTATCAAACTACATATCATGTTTTAACTATTTCAAAATTACATATGTTCACTCATAAAATACAATTGATATCTTTTTTTAATGCGTAAATTTACAAAAATATATCCGATTTAAAAAAAAATAGAAAAGAAAGAAAAGAATTCACAATAACACAAAAGAAAAGTAATAAGTGCAGGTGGTATAGCAGAATCGAAGGATGCTTCAGTTTGCCCTATGGCTTAGTGGCTAGTCCTATACCCCTTATCATCTTCATCTTCTTGTAATCTATATGTAGAAGAAAAAGTTAAGTGTTGATGTTAAGTACCACTTACCAATAATCACATCAGGTGATATCCTCTATATTATGCCAGATTGCTTAACATACTTGCATCTAATGTGAGAATGTTATGATACATAATTAAATTAAAAGTGTGACTCAACCCCGAAGCAATGTAATCAACATAAACTAACATTAATATGTTTTTTTTTTATTTTCAAAAGGTATCTAATTTTAAAAACAATTACCTGCAAACCACCACAGCTTCCATACTCATCATTCACTGGTAAGTCATTTCTCATTTTCTTGTACAATTGTCATGTGATATATTTTTGCAGCCCATTAATGGACTCAAAGAGTCTTTAAATACTACAGAATATATTAACATAATGAAAGAGATTAACAAACTCACATTGAACTTTAATTTATCAATTGCCCTAATGTAATGTATAACTCCATGACTCATATAAGCCTATTAATAATATAGAGAGAAGAATGAGAGGGTGAGGGAATGCTTTTCTTATTGATGTATCATATGAAATACAAATGCCTATACATAAATACAAAAGTAATAAAAATATAGGAGTTAAACATGTGAAAAGTCATAAGCCCTTACATAAATACAAGAGTAATACAAATATAGACGTTAAACATATGGAGAGTCATCATATAAATGCATGTATGTGAAGAGTCACTTTGCATTACTTATTTGTATAATTGTCATTAAAAGTTGTACTATAGGGACATAAAAGAAAGAAAATGGGTAAAATATAAAGATGTACACTTGTGTCTCTTGATATGCCATCTTAAAAGTGTGGAAAAATTACAATCCTACCAATCGAGTTTCTTTAATAAGGTATATAGATATAGTGTTATATCCTTATTCTTGAAAGGAACTTTATTCAACAAAAAATTGGCCGAAAAAATGGCCTTCACCCCACATGTCCTGGCTCATCCCAAAACTTATCAACATGACATTCATCATTTCCTTTAATGTATGCTTCTTTCATTCTGCAATGCCATTTGATTGGGGTGTATATGGAGGGGTACACTCATATATTATGCCACTTTTGGCACATTCATCACCAAATGGCGAAACATATTCACATCCATTATCACTTCTCACATGCTTTATTTTCTTAGTAAGTTAATTTTCATCTTCAGCTTTATACAAGATACACATGTCAATTGTTTCATCTTTACTTTGAAGTAAATACACATAACAATATAGCATATTGTCGTCAATAAAAGTAATAAAATACTTATTGCCACCTCTAGGGGAATCAATTTCAAGTCACACGCATCAGCGTGAATGAAGTCAAGGGGCTCAGTTATTCGATTAACTGATTTAAATGATGAACTTGTTTGTTTGGTTTCAACACATATTTTACATTTTGATTTAGAGTCAATGGCAAAAGTTGGTATGTAATCTAATTTAATCAAACGACACATCGAATTAAAATTAACATGACCAAGACGACCATGCCAAATATTAGTAGACTCAACTAAGTAAGCAGAAGTAGTAGCATTCTTATTCATGTTCTTAGTAACAACCATTACATTGAGTTGAACATACCATTCTAGGCATAGCCCTTACCAACAAACATACCACGCTTACTTAAAACAAACTTGTCACTCATAAAGAGTAGACGAAAACCAAACTTATTAAGCAACCAACCCGACACAAGACTTTTAAGAAAGTCGGGATCACTTGCAATTCTTGGACTTGGCTAATAACAGTTTTGGAATCCACCATTGTATAGTCCAAAAACCGAGCCACAACAAAGTTTTTAGTACCAACATATTTAGTTTTGTACTTGCGCTCCAAAGATTCCCAAAGTTCTTTGGCAGTCAATATCTTGAAGTACACGTTATACAATGGATCAGCAAGTCCATTCAACACATAGTTTTTGCATAGGTACTCAGAGTGCTTCCAGGCATCAAGTGCACTGACAGATTGAACGTCAGAGTTCCCTTAAGCAAGTTGGGGGGGGGGGGACCCAGTCAAGAATCTCGCAAGATTCAGAGTTGTCAAGTAAAACAACATCTTTTGCTGCCACCTCTTGAAATTCAAACCAGAAAACTTTTCTGATTTTTCAGCATGGTTTGCAATCGTCCGGGCTGCCTTCGTGCCAACTAATGGTCCCATAGTAGTGGGTGTTAATCCAATGGTTGTTGATGAAGCATTAACACTCGTAGCCTTTTTTGAAACAAGAAAATAATAATCAGTGTTCAAAAATAATCTAACCAAGGAATAATCCTTTGAATTATACAATTTGGTTCTTAAAAAACCAAACTGTTTAGTATACAGAAAACCAAGGCAAACTCACAAAGAGTTTAAATAAACAACTTGGTTTTGTAATCCGAAATTTTTTTAAAACAAAGTATGAACGGAGTTTTAAAAATCAATTTTAAGATTGTAGGAACCTCGTTCACAAAATAAAAAGAAATACCAAATTTATTAAATATATTCGGATTACAATACAAGAAATAAAACTAAAACAAAATACAAAGACAAGAAATAAATTTCAATTTGAAATGGAAATACGAAAACAAGAAAAGGAATCACGAAGTTACTGAGGCACGTGTAAACACGATTCCCTTAAAACAGATTTTGGGCCACCCAGGTGAACCCATCTGTTTCCCAGGGTACAACAGCCTAAGCAGATTGCACTGCTGGAGAGAACCTAGCAACTGAAACAAGAGCGTGGAGGGTAGAAAAGTTAGGAAAATTGTCTGAAAGAAGGTGGTGTTTCTTGAACATGAATTCTGAGAATTTCTGTGTATGCTAATAGAGCACACAACTCTGTATTTATCAGCTAAACGAAACCATGGCAAGAGTTTGTCTTGAATACAGATTTCAATGATAGTTAAGTCTGTATTGAATTACAAGACTTAATCACAATTTAAATCTGTAATGAATAACTAGACTTAATCACACTAGTTAACTAATCCTAGCCATAGTCTCGAGCCACACCAGTCCAAGTTCAGTAAAAAATATAAAGGCGGCTCTCAAGCGGCTCGCGGCAATGCGAGCGTGCGAAGTGAAAAGTGCGCCATCAAAACGCCACATTACGCCCATCGCCCTTGTCCCGGTCCCATGCCCTGTGCCTGAGCCTGTGCCCGGGTGTGGGTACGTCGGGTTCTTCGCACCCTTCTGATTGCCATTGGGTATGTCCTGTTGTCTAGGAATACATTCCTCTACATAATTCTACATATAAACCAACACATGATTTATATCTCCACCAATGTGGGATAAGCACAAATTTCCACAACACTAAAGTTTCACCACGCATACTTAAAGCTTAGATCTCTCATTCATTTAGCTTTATAGTTAAATATCATTATATTATACATTAATATAATATTTAATTTGTAAATTTCAAAAATCCCCCACATGAATGGAGATCGACCCAACACACTCAAGTGTCACAATAAAATTTCAGCGGTTAAGAAATACAGGATAGGTAGGTATTCCCTTTGAACCCTCCTTTGTGATGTGCACTTTGTCTCCTACCGGTTAGTAGACGCGGTGTCCTTGAACCAACCCTTTTTTACGTAGATGTTTTACAAATCACACATTACTCTTCCTGATCTGGTTAACCCCTCATTGTCGTGTCCGTTTATGGTCATGAGCACTATCTTGGTTCTACGAGAGCTCTAGGAATTTCACCCCCCACAATTCCATTTGAAGCGACTCCACTTCTCTCTAACATAGGTGATTTTACCAAAGTCATTAAAATCCGTATGCTTAATCACTGATTTGTTTTAAGGATTGACTAGGAAGTGTGCAACTTCCTTTGTGTTTTGGGGTACTCCCCCACAGTGCCCTTAGTTTGTACAGTTAGGTGGTCCTATTAAGCCTAGATCATGGGATCTTCAATCTTTTAGGATAGGTTTTCCATTGTACAAACTTACTCCAAGGGCTTTAGTCACATTCCTTTCGACGACTTGTGCACTGCCTCTCTGCTTAAGCCTTTTGTAAGCGGATCCGTAATGTTATCCTTTGACTTTACATAGTCAATAGTGATAACCCCTGTTGAGAACAGTTGTCGCATCGTATTATGCCTACGTCGTATGTGTCTTGATTTGCCATTATACATTGCACTTTTAGCTCTACCAATTGCCGACCGGCAATCACAGTGTTTGCAAATAGTCATCACAGGCTTAGGCCATCTTGGAATATATTCCAAAAACTCATATCCACTCTGCCTCTTCTCCAGCTTTATCTAAAGCAATAAATTCAGATTCCATTGTGGACCTAGCTATAAGAGTTTGCTTGGACAATTTCCAAGCTATAGCTACTCCTCCAAGGGTAAACACATAACAACATGGGGATTTATTATCGTTCATATCAGATATCGATTTGGCATCACTGTATCCTTCCATTACAGCTAGATCTTGTCCATAATGCAGTCCATAATTCCTCCTGTATCTCAAATACCTTAACAATCTTGTCATGCTCTTCCAATGTTCAGCACTAGGATTACTAGTATATCTACTTAGTCTGCTCACTGCATATGCTAAGTCTGGCCTGGTACATGACATGAGATACATCAAACTGCCAATGATCCTTGAATACTCCAATTGAGCAACACCCTCTCCTCGATTGTTTGACAAATGTTGAGAGGTATCAATCGGAGTTTGAGCCACACTTATCCTCCGAATTGAACTTCTCAAGGATCTTATCCACATAATGAGATTGACTTAACACAAGACCAATTTGGGTTCTAATAATCTTTACTCCAAGAATTATATCAGCTAGACCTATGTCTTTCATTTCAAATCTCGCTTTCAACATGTCTTTAGTAGATCTGATTATCTTGTCATCGCTCCCAATGATAAGCATATCATCCACGTAAAGGCATAAGATTACATAACCTTTAGAAGTGTCCTTCACATAGACACACTTGTCACATTCAATTATTGTGAAAGCACTGTTAAGCATTACTTGGTCAAACTTTTGATGCCATTGTTTTGGATCTTGCTTTAAGCCATACAGTGACTTGACGAGTTTACATACTTTGCCTTCTTGGCCAGGAGCAGAGAAACCCTTAGGTTGCTCCATGTAAATATCTTCCTCTAATTCCCTATTTATGTAACATTCCGTATTTAATTCTACGTACGTTCGTGACAGTTATTAATAAGACGTCACATTTTTATCGTTATTATACCTTCTAAAAAAAATAAAATTTCGTGACGCATTTGGACTCTTAGAACCATACTATAAATATATAATACTATTATAGTGGTAAAATTAATGTCAAAAAAATTAATGCCTGGGCCGGGGTTCGAACCCGTGCCCAAGGCCGGTTCACACACACAAACAAGACATAACCAGCTGGTCTACAGCTTTAACTTGTTTTAACTCTGTCTTATAAATATATATATTATGATTAGCAGTGCAGTTGACTATTGAAAAGTCAACTGCGAACCAATCATCCAAAATTAACATATCAATCCACGTTTTTAATCCCTGTTATGGTAAACTTTGTGATTGATTGACTAACACGCGTATTATACATGCTTAATCACCATCAATTCTTACCAAAATCGTGCCAATTACACGTCATTGTATTAACCACGGGTCAAAACTTACCAATTCGAACACACGAGTGTTGCACTATAAATTGAACCCTCATTCACAAGCTACACTCGCCGAATACTCTTTCCCTACCCTCAATTTTTGTTAAAACCCCTCATTCTAATACCCTTTGTGTTCGCGTTTGACTTTAAGTTTGACCGAGCTTTTCATCCACGAAACCAATTCGTAAGTTTAATTTTTTGGATGGGTTTTGTTTATCGGCCATAGAACAGCAATAACCCCATGAATAATCGGGTTATTGCTTGTTCGTTTTAATTATTGTAAAACCTAGGGTTCATACGATTCAATTTGGGGATAATCTTGTTGCAGACCTTGATATTTATATTATACAGAACAACAATCATAACTGATTCAGTATAACTATATAATTATTTCAACCATGATTTATTCGTTCTCAGGGTCCAGACCAACTAGTCTGGGCTTGTGATTTAAAACCCTGACCCGGGTTTTACGTGGGTTCGACCCCTAGCACATACAAACCTTTTTTTAAAAAAAACCCTTTATACCTATATTTTAATTTATTTTTTTAAAAATAGTTTTAAAATACTAAAAATGCTTATTAAATTCTACAAAAAAATTATTTTATGATATTCTAATAGAAAAGTTTATCATACAATTTTTAGTTTTCCAAAAATTATTTATTTATTATATATATTAAATATTACAAGTTTATTCTATTATAATTATAAAATTCTATAAAAATATCAAAACGATTTTATAAAATTCCACAAAAATTATTCTGAGTTTATAAAACAATAAACATTCCATAAATGATTTTTATTATCGAAAAATCATTTATTTAATATTTTTCATCGATTTTTGTTATTTTAATCATAAATAAATCATAATAAATTCATTTTTCAATATTTTTGCACCAAAATTTTATATAAATTATTTCTGTCCATTTAGAACAGAAATACAAATTTTAATTTAAAAATTCTTTAATTTTAATATTTTTAGATATTAAAGTTATATTTTGGCAAAATAGAAATAAATAGACTAAATATTCTATTTTTAAGAAAATAATTTTATAAAAATTATTTTCATACTTAAAACCTTGTAATGTGATCATCCTTAGTCAAAAACCTACAAAAAGACTTTTGTTTATTTATTTTTCGAATTTCTGTTATGTATTAAACAATTTATTTAATAATTAAACGAATCCTTATCCCCAAATTAGGAACCCTAGAAAATACTTGTAGACTAGAAAGACTTAGACTTATTTATTACCTTAAACATAGGGTAATACTTGGCAACGTTGGGCTACACATATTCTATTTCACGAGACTTAACACTTTGGTAAGGTGAGTTTACGTAACCTTGTTTATGCAATTCTTTATACTTGAAACTTTATACTTAAGCAATTCTACATACATGTCTAGTTGTAAACTTTAGTGCCTCATGACTTAGACAAAGACTATTAGAATTAAACTTCAACTTACATAATCATTAACCCTGATCAAGCCGGCGGTATACAATGATAGATCTATTGGATTGACAACCCCACCTAGATTCGTTGACCATTTCTATGGGGAGCGCGGGTGATTGTTATCGTTCCAAACTTTATAAGGAGAACCGTGAATGCGGGATAGACCTAAACTTTATAAGGAGACCCGTGAATGCAGGATGGACATGCGGGATGGACCTAAACTTTGTCGGAGGATTGATTATGTGCATACTACACTTCATGTTTATTCATGTAGACTTAAACTTACATTAGACATATGAATTGCTAAACTTTTATTCTAAAACTTAATTGCTTAACTTGGCTTATGTATTCTCACCAACTTCTAGTTGACCCCCCCCCCCCATTTTTTCCAAACTCAACAGGAAATACTGATGCTTGAAGTCTAGAGCTAGCATGAGAAGATATTTGAAGTTTTAAGCTTTTTTTGATTATTGGATGTATTAGATTTCATTCAAGACATTTAATGTAATTCAATATTGTAATAAAGGATTATGTAAACATATGTATTACCATGAGCTACTGAACAATCATTCATACGTGACACCTCGATGTTTCCGCCATCGGTTGGGGTGTTACAGATTGGTATCAGAGCCATGGTTATAGGGAATTAGGTTATTAGAAAAATAATCTAGTCTATAACCATAGGATTTTAACCAGTACTTCCTACTTTTACTTGCAACCCTACTTGTTTCTATTCTCTATCTCCCTCCTACTTCTTATCCCTACTTCAATCCCTACAAGAAGATTGCTCTCCATCACTGGATCTACTCTTAGACTAATAGGACAAGATTCTCAAGTCTTAACCTGAATTGCCTTGAAGATCCCGTCGAAGTTCTATATTTTAATAACGAACACGTGCAATCTGGAAGGGTGAACGCCTGTATTCTGAGTTTTCTGTCTAGGCTGCCATTGCGCATATATCCCAATCAGACGAGGGACCCGGATGCCTACCAGGGAATTCTCAGGATGAGTGTTCACTTATAGGCTAAAGCATGTCTTCACTATGTTATTAGAATCTAGAATCTTTGATAAGTCAACGTTTTTGTTTATTCGTTTGAATGGATAAATGATTACATTCCTTATATTACCTCATTCATTTCATGTCTCATTGAACCTTCATTGTACCTCTTACAGATCATGCCTCCACGTCGCAGCACTCGCCTTAACAGTGGTGACAATCATGAGGAAGGGAGTAGCAACCACAACCACAACCACGACCATAACACTAACCACAACAATGGAGGTGATGACCAACTAGCTGCAATCATTTCCCAACAAATGGCGCAACAGATTGCAACTCTGGTTCCTAACTTACTGGCTCAAGTCACCCAAATGAATGGAAACGGCAATGGAAATGGAAATGGCGATGGAAATCACAATGGGAACGGGAATGGAAACGGGAATGGTCACCCAGTCTGCACCCTCAAACACTTTAATACCTGCAATCCTCCTAAGTTTAGTGGGGATGAAGGAGCTACTGGACTCCTACAGTGGTTCGAGGGTATCGAGAATACGTTCATAAATAGTGAGTGTCCCGATAACCTTAAGGTCCATTATGCTATGAGTGTTCTTCACAAACGAGCACTCACTTGGTGTGTAACACCCCAACCGATGGCGGAAACATCGGGATGTCACGTATTGATGATTGTTCAGTAGCTCATGGTGAATAATAAATTTCATTAAATGATTTAAATAAATTACATACAATTGTCCTACAAAAATTCGTACATCAAAATGAATAATACTATGTACACATCTTCAAGCATTAACTCAAATCTTCAAGCAAGTAGAACCTGAATCATGTTAAGTTGAAAATATTTTGGGTCAACAAAAGTTGGTGAGAATACATAGGTTTTTGAAAAATAATTGATACAATAGTTTGCACAACATTCACAGTTGTATGATGATAGAGTATAATACCGACATGTAACAATGCGTCTTTGTACAACCAAACCTTGTGTCGACTGTTGACTAACTCGCAAGTTAGTTAAATGTTGTTACTGTTATCGATCATCCCTGAATTTATGCTGGGGGATGGGTTTGTCAGACCTATAGCGCTATAATCTAAACAGGCGGCTTGATCATTGTTAATGATTGTACTGTGTCTTTTTGTTACAGTCAAATGATAGGATGATGTTGTAATTGAATCACAAGTAAATATAAGTAAATGATAGTATAAAATGTTTGAACATGTTTCACCCCAAAAATAGTGAAAATAGAGTAAAGGGGCTATGTAAAATCACCTTGTTTGTGACGAAGAATTTGTGAGGAATCATTGAATTATGCTTGAACCTATATTTTCATTATTAAGATTTATGAGCAATAATTCGACTATATGATTTATTGACCTTATGATATATATATATATATAACTTCATAACTAAACCCAGTTTTGTTTAAGCTTAGGCTTATCAATAGTTATACCTTTTGTTAACCACAACATTATATTAGTTGGTTATGACCGCTTTACTCGTTCTAATGATATATATTACTCTCACAATTATTGTTGTGACTCATTTTCAATAAATAATGTTCGTCCAAAATTTGTAATGAATTGCACTAGATACAAGACAACATTTTAATTTACTTGTTTATTTCTAAACAGAAATATATATAATAATTTTCTTATTTATTTTCGAACAACATCAATAGACTTTTGAAAAATCTGTTTTGAATAAAAATAATAATAATAATAATCTATTTAAAGAAATAATATTATATGATATGGAATCCTGAAAATTTGTTTATAATAATAAACAATAATTTATTTAAAATGATGAACTCAATCATTTAGTATGTTGTAACCAAGGAACCCCACCAATTAGTTTGAACATGTTTTTTTTTTTTCCAACAAGAACTTAATTTAATTCAAGGTTCAGGTCATCTTATTCCACCATGAATACGGTTACACTAAAATCTTAGAGCTTTTGTTTCCGGTATTGAAAACGTGAAGGTAAATAGAAAGTTACCTTGACTGTTGACTCGGTGCTTGTTTTGTCACCGGTGGTTAGTCCGAAAATCGTAAGCGAAGGCGATGACGACTTAGGTACATAGCGCGACTAGTTCCACGTGAGGGAAGGCGATGAGGTGTCGAGAGGGAAGGTGTGGTTGTGGTCGAAGGTTGATGGGTTGTTGTGGGTGTCGGGTAACGGGCAGAAAGGGAGAGAGACATGGATGGGTTTAATACCGAGCAAACGTCTCATATTATAGGGTTTGTATGTGGTCTCGTTTCGGAAGGTTCCTGAAAATCCGGGGTGATTTGTAGGCGCAAAAAGGAAAATTATAAAAGATTAAAACTTGCGCATCTTGGCTGATCGTGATTTTGGATTGATTGGGGTTGAAGTAGTTAAGTTTTGCGATTGTTTTGGGTGAGTTATATGTTCACCGGATTCTTGCCGGGTTAAGTGATGGTGATCGAAATTATTTTGAGGAAGGAGATTTATTTTTGTCTTCATGTGGAATTATGTTATTGTCAAAGCATGTACAAAGTTTTTTTTTTTTTTTTTTTTACTTAGTATTAATACTAACTATAAGGATAAAAATATAATATATTAGAGGCTATGGTGCTTTGATTCATAGTAGACATGCACGTATGGTCAATACATATCTCAATTGGTTTTAGTTTGTTTGATTTCATAATAATGGTACGTGAGGTTCACTTCACCAAAGCCAAACCAAAACAAAATAGAGTTACAACTACATAGTTTTATTAATCCATATTATTAATCCATATTATTGTTAGTATTTATTAGTATTATTATTTATTATTCTTATTATTATTATGATATATATACATATATGTATATAAGTTGTGTGGTAGTAAAATAAAGACTTAGGTACATATAAAAAAAAATATAACATACGTGTTAGAATTTGGGGAAAATTTTGTGATGTTACATGGTGGAATGAGGAAAAGCGCACCCGTGGAGCTGAAGTCGCACTGGCCTTAACTTGGGAACAAGCTAAAGATGTTATGAAGGCGGAGTTCTGCCTTCGTAATGAAATCAAAAAGTTAGAAGATAAGTTTCATGATCTTGCTCAGGACAGTGGAGAAAACCTTGCCTACAACACTCGTTTTCACGAACTTAGTCTACTGCTACCACACAAGGTCACCCCCTTGCGTATTGCGATCGAAAAATACATTGGTGGCTTACCCATGCAGATTCAGGACACGGTGTGGGGAAGGAACCCTGCTACTCTCGAGGAAGCAAAGCGTTTGGCGGCCACCCTAACAGATAACCATGTGAAGGCAGGAACCCTGACTCGGAAAGGGGAAAAGAAAACTGTTGCGAAGGATACTCCCCAACCTGCTGTTGAAATTAAAACTGAGTCCTCAACCAATGGAAGGCGCAAGGTCAGGAATTTTGCAATAGATGCCACTGTCCCACCCAACAAGAAACAATATAACGGGAACCAACCTAAGTGTGACACCTGTCAGTATCACCACCCAACCCAAGTGCCCTGCCGTCAGTGTACCAATTGTCAAAGGTATGGGCATCTTGCGGATGTTTGTCGAATTCTTGCTGCAAATGCCCTTGCTGCTCTGAATAACCCTGCTAGGGACCCTCCACCTACTTAACAACAAGCTCCACCGTTTGAATGTTATTTTGCTTTTAAAAAATTCTATGTATTGACGCTTTTGATTCAAGTATTGAAATTTTTGTCTTTTACATGAGAGTTGTTTATCTAGTATGATCACAACACTTGGATGCATGCTTGTTTGAATGTGAACTAATTGCTATATTAATGTCTAAATCTATACAACTACAACTCACATACTATACTCGTTATACTTATAAACTTGCTTACATAAACATACTATCAATTTGCAATAAATGCTACACTGATAGAGGATGAAGTACTTGTTCAACAGTTAGTTGAGTACCAAATAACCTGCTCAACAATCGGTAGAGTCATAGAAGGACACAAAACCCTAATGTAAGGTAAATTGGTGATTGCGGTCCGGAACGTAATCATGAATTTACAGGTACGTTAAGGTAGTGTGAAATTCTATCAAGGTTTTCGGTAATTGACCAATTATAAACCTTAGTTACCTGGTAGTTCATTTAGTCTTTCAATAGTCCATCAACTCATTCCTTTTAGGACTCCTAAAACTTAAGATTCTTATTCTCCTTGCGATTTCAAGACACACCTAATCCTACCCTTAAAACTCACAAATAACAAACCACTTATCCAAATTATTTGAAACAGATTATACTATTCATGTTGTGCCTTAACACAAAATTTTCCAGACCACACTTGTCCTAACCAATCACCTTCAACCCTACGTTTTCAATAAACTTCGAGATGAAGTTTCCAAAAGTAGGGGAGACTGTAACATTCCGTATTTAATTCTACGTACGTTCGTGACAGTTATTAATAAGACGTCGCATTTTTATCGTTATTATACCTTCTAAAAAAAAAATTTCGTGATGCATTTGGACTCTTAGAACCATACTATAAATATATAATACTATTATAATGGTAAAATTAATGTCAAAAAAATTAATGCCTGGGCCGGGGTTCGAACCCGTGCCCAAGGCCGGTTCACACACACAAACAAGACATAACCAGCTGGTCTACAGCTTTAATGTGACAACCGTCACCCTTATCTTTTAACAAGTTGTCAAATCTAGTCCAGGTATTTTCTAAGCTTTTTGAAATTAATAAAAGTTGAGTTCTTTCGATAAAAAAAAATATATATTAGTTATTTTAACCGAATGCATGATATTATTTTGGGCATTTAAAAAAAATATATATATATATATATATATATATATATTAGTTATTTTATGAAATTAATAAAAAGTTTAAATTTTATAAAGCTTTAAACATTTTGGTTAACATTAGCTAACTTAGTTAAAGTTTTATTAAGAAAAACTTAACTAAACCTTATTATATCTAACCTAGTTAAACTAGAGGGACTAATTCTGACACTTTATAAAAGTTTTAAACTCCACACCCTTGTTTTCCCTCTGCATATTTTTCCGGCCAGAGAGGCTCGCCGCCGGCGAGTCTCCGGCGAGTCCAAACCACCTCGTTTAAGGCTTTTCAGTCGTTCAAAGTAGTTCCCATGCGTTTCTTCACATTAATGATTGAGTTTCTATGATTAATCGAACCATAATACGCGAATTTAATGGGTTTAAAACTGAGTAACCGTCGATCTTTAAGAGCTTGGGGAAACATCCGTTTTGTTCGAACAACCCTATAAATACTTGATACCATTTGTTTGCTGCACGTTAACACATCTTAAACCCACAAAAATCTGAATCAAATCGCGTTCAAAGTAGGCAGAAATTCGATGTTTATGTTCGGGTTCTTTCTTCACTTTTTCGAGCCTTGTACGTAATGTAAGTTCCAATTTTTTGTGCCGTATTGATCCTTGTGTTATTCTCTGTGGAAGCCCCATGGTTTTGTGATGTTACAGTAGGAATCGGGTTCTATTGGATTTGGAATTAGGGTTAGGGTTCATGCTATTAATTTGGGGAAGAAGATGGTTTAGAACTTGTAGTTAAATAAATTTATCTTTCATATAAATCAGCAAAACATGTTGTAGAGTAGTGGTTTGGTTTCTGTTTGGGAAACAAGAAGGGCCGGGTTCGATCCTCACAACCCGCACCCCTTTTTCTTTTTTTGGGATTTTAGTAGTATTATTTATATATATTAGTATATAAATACATTAATTTTCTTTATATATTCCTAGAAAATCCATTTTTGCTCTAAAAATTATGAAAATTTAGGAGTAGCTTCTTGATACCTCATAGAAAATTGTCATATTTTTAGTTTTCTGAAAAATATATATTTTCATGATTTTATTAATTTAAATTGTTTTAATCATATTTAATTGATTAAAAATTCATTTTTAATGATTTTAATCTCAAAATTTTTGTTAAACTATTTCTAATCAACATGAACTAAAATAAAAATATTTGGTTCAGAAAACATTTATTTTTATTTATTTTCCTATTTTTAATCATTTAAACATGATTTAATCTTATTAAATCAGTTTTAAAAATAAATAAGTTTATATAAATTATGGGAAAATTATTCTAATTTGTTTACATCAGAAATCATCCATTTTCTATAAAATTAGTATTTTTGGATCATGTATGGTATTATTAGTCTTATTTACGTTAATTAGACATAATAAAACATTTATTTATTTATGCAATTTAAACGTCTGTTTTATAAATATTTTTCTTATAAAATAGAAATATTACTATGTTTGAAAATTTTGACTACTATTGGTTGGATCATAGTGTAACTCATAATTATTTAATTAAATATTTATGACTATTGTGTTTATTGACAATAATTAGTTAAGGTAATTAACTAAAATTATTTTATCCTAATTATTCAAACATATTTTTATCTAAATAATCAATAGATAATAATTATATTATTTAAACCACATTTACAACCTTTCATATATTATTTGTGATATACAACTTTTACATTAACGCGACTGATCATAAAAACTCTAATTCCCCAAATCGACTTAGCAAACCCTAATGCCTTAGACCCTAGACATCTTAGACTCTTAGACATTTTCTTATTAGTATGCTTACACATTATAGGTTGAATTCCTCGGAATTCCCATTACTTAGCTCACGACCGCTTAAGTGGATTTTGATCGCTTTCGCAAACTGTGAGTATATATTTCCCCTTTTTACTATTTTACATTTCGGGGTGACTCATGTACTTACTATCAAGTTTATATTTCCTTTTACTAAAATAGCAATTCTTATGTGTGTTTGCATGTGTTATTTTGTGTATCTATGACCTGTCAAATCATTAACCGCTGGGCGGCCTGGCATTTCAATGAATAGTACTATGGTTTATACCCTTGTGACTCTGTTGAGAGTCCTCGTCATTGCTATGTATTACATTACTACTAGCGCATACTATATATATCTGCTTTCTTCTCTTAGGGTTGATTTGACCCGGATACCACTTATTACATAACTGCAAACAGTATACGACACATGAATTGCTAAACACTTTTCTACTATATTTATTTAAACAGGGTATGCTCACCAATACAATTTTTGTATTGACCAAATTATTTTTGTACATGTTTCAGGTTGTTTTGAGACACTTCTTTTAGGCTTTTGGATTTTATATTTCAGTCTTGTCTACATTGTATTTTAGCTAGACTTGTCACTTTAGAATTATTGTATCCTGTAATTTCATTTCAATGTAATAAATTATTTAATCAATGTATTCAAATTTACACTTTAGTCCATGAGCTATTGAACAATCGTCACTACGTGACACCTCGATGTTTCCGCCATCGGTTGGGGTGTTACATTTAACTTGTTTTAACTCTGACTTATAAATATATATATATATATATATATTATGATTAGCAGTGCAGTTGACTATTGAAAAGTCAACTGCGAACCAATCATCCAAAATTAACATATCAATCCGCGTTTTTAATCCCTGTTATGGTAAACTTTGTGATTGATTAACACGCGTATTATACACGCTTAATCACCATCAATTCTTACCAAAATCGTGCCAATTACACGTCATTGTATTAACCACGGGTCAAAACTTACCAATTCGAACACACGAGTGTTGCACTATAAATTGAACCCTCATTCACAAGCTACAGTCGCCGAATACTCTTTCCCTACCCTCAATTTCTGTTAAAAACCCTCATTCTAATACCCTTTGTGTTCGCGTTTGACTTTAAGTTTGACCGAGCTTTTCATCCACGAAACCAATTCGTAAGTTTAATTTTTTTGATGGGTTTTGTTTATCGGCCATAGAACAGCAATAACCCCATGAATAATCGGGTTATTGCTTGTTCATTTTGATTATTGTAAAACCTAGGGTTCATACGATTCAATTTGGGGATAATCTTGTTGCAAACCTTGATATTTATATTATACAGAACAACAATCATCACCAACTGATCAGTAGATCAGTTGGTGAGGCTCCTTTTCACTAAGACACGAACCGGCCCACGGTCAGGGTTCGAGTCCCGCTTCACGCGTCCTTTTCTTTCTTTTTTAAAATGATTATATAACTGATTCAGTATAACTATATAATTATTTCAACCATTATTTATTCGTTCTCAGGGTCCAGACCAACTGGTCTGGGCTTGTGATTTAAAACCCTGACCCGGGTTTGACGCGGGTTCGACCCCTAGCACATACAAACCTTTTTTTTAAAAAAACCCTTTATACCTATTTATTCATTTTATTTTTTTAAAAATAGTTTTAAAATACTAAAAATGCTTATTAAATTCTACAAAATAAAATATTTTATGATATTCTAATAGAAAAGTTTATCATACAATTTTTAGTTTTCCAAAAATTATTTATTTATTATATATATTAAATATTACAAGTTTATTCTATTATAATTATAAAATTCTATAAAAATATCAAAACGATTTTATAAAATTCCACAAAAATTATTCTGAGTTTATAAAACAATAAACATTCCATAAATGATTTTTATTATCGAAAAATCATTTATTTAATATTTTTAATCCATTTTTGTTATTTTAATCATAAATAAATCATAATAAATTCATTTTTCAATATTTTTGCACCAAAATTTTATATAAATTATTTCTGTCCATTTAGAACAAAAATACAAATTTTAATTTAAAAATTCTTTAATTTTAATATTTTTTAGATATTAAAGTTATATTTTGGCAAAATAGAAATAAATAGACTAAATATTCTATTTTTAAGAAAATAATTTTATAAAAATTATTTTCATACTTAAAACCTTATAATGTGATCATCCTTAGTCAAAAACCTACAAAAAGACTTTTGTTTATTTATTTTTCGAATTTCTCTTATGTATTAAACAATTTATTTAATAATTAAACGAATCGTTATCCCCAAATTAGGAACCATAGAAAATACTTGTAGACTAGAAAGACTTAGACTTATTTTTTACCTTAAATATAGGGTAATACTTGGCAACGTTGGGCTACACATATTCTATTTCACGAGACTTAACACTTTGGTAAGGTGAGTTTACGTAACCTTGTTTATGCAATTCTTTATACTTGAAACTTTATACTTAAGCAATTCTACATACATGTCTAGTTGTAAACTTTAATGCCTCATGACTTAGACAAAGACTATTAGACTTAAACTTCAACTTACATAATCATTAACCCTGATCAAGCCGGCGGTATACAATGATAGATCTATTGGATTGACAACCCCACCTAGATTCGTTGACCATTTCTATGGGGAGCGCAGGTGATTGTTATCGTTCCAAACTTTATAAGGAGAACCGTGAATGCGGGATGGACCTAAACTTTATAAGAAGAACCGTGAATGCAGGATGGACCTAAACTTTATAAGGAGAACCGTGGATGCGGGATGGACCTAAACTTTGTCTGAGGATTGATTATGTGCATACTACACTTCATGTTTATTCATGTAGACTTAAACTTACATTAGACATATGAATTGCTAAACTTTTATTCTAAAACTTAATTGCTTAACTTGGCTTATGTATTCTCACCAACTTCTAGTTGACCCCCCCATTTTTTCCAAACTCAATAGGAAATACTGATGCTTGAAGTCTAGAGCTAGCATGAGAAGATATTTGAAGTTTTAAGCTTTGTTTGATTATTGGATGTATTAGATTTCATTCAAGACATTTAATGTAATTCAATATTGTAATAAAGGATTATGTAAACATATGTATTACCATGAGCTACTGAACAATCATTCATACGTGACTCCTCGATGTTTCCGCCATCGGTTGGGGTGTTACAATTTAGAAATGCATGTTGTACATCGATTTGATGTATTTCCAAATTTCTCAAAGCTGCAATTGCAAGCACCAATCTTATAGAGGTTATTCAAGTCACAGGCGAGTACGTGTCAAAGTAATTAAGATCATCCTTTTTTCTATACCCTTTGATTACGAGCCTTGCCTTATACTTGTCAACGGGGCCATCAACTTTGATCTTTATCTTGAATATCCATCGATATCCAAGTGGCTTAAACCTGGTGGAAGATCAACTAACTCCTAAGTATGATTCTGTAAAATAGAATGAATCTCACTTTTGATGGCTTTTTTCCATTGAGGTTCATCTGAAGAGGTGACTGCTTCTCGATAGGTTTGAGGCTCACTCTCAACCATGTAGGTAAGAAAATCAGGCCTAAAAGATTTTTCAATCCTTTTCCTTTTGCTTCTTCTTGGCTCAACCTCTTCAGCCTCTGATTGTTTATGGGTTTCATTTTGAACAACCCTATCAACCATTGTTGATGAACTCTCATGAGTTTGTTTTAACATTAGGAAATCTTCTTCCAAATAAATTACATTTCATGGCCTTGTTTCTATTATGGAGTTCTTGTGAACATTAGGATTCTTGGACTCATGCACAAGAAAATGATGTGATGTCCCATTGTGGACATATCCAATAAATATGCAATCAGCAGTTTTGGGCCCAATTCTAAAAGCCTTGGGAGGTGTAACAATTACCTTTTCCAGGCACCCCCACACTTTCACGTATTTGTAGTATGATTTATGTCCCCTCCATAACTCATATGGTGTTACATCCTTATTGTTGAAAGGAACATTATTCAACAAAAAATTGGCCGACAAAAATGGTCTCCCCCAACATGTCCTGGCTCATCCCAAAACTTATCAACATGGCATTCATCATTTCCTTTAGTGTATGATTCTTTCGTTCCGCAATGCCATTTGATTGGGGTGTATAGGGAGGGGTACACTCGTGTAGTATGTCACTTTTGGCATATTCATCCCCAAATGGCAAAACATATTCAACTCCCCTATCACTTCTCACACGCTTTATTTTCTTATTAATTTTATTTTCAACTTCAGCTTTATACAAGATGAACTTGTCAATTGCTTCATCTTTACTCTTAAGTAAATACACATAGCAATACCGCATACTGTCGTCAATTAAAGTAATATAATACTTATTTCCACCTCTAGTGGGAATCGATTTCAAGTCACACAGATCAATGTGAATCAAATCAAGGGGCCCAATTATTTGATTAACTGATTCAAATGATGAACTTGTTTGTTTGGTTTCAACACATGTTTTACATTTTGATTTAGAGTCAATGGCAAAAGTTAGTATGCAATCTAATTTAATCAAACGATGCATCGAATTAAAATTAACATGACCATGACGACCATGCCAAACTTTAGGAGACTCAACAAAGTAAGCAGAAGTAGTAGCATTCTTATTCATGTTCTTACTAACAACCATTACATTGAGTTTGAAAATACCATTCTGGGCATAGCCCTTACCAACAAACATACCACGCTTAATTAAAACAAACTTGTCACTCTCAAAGGTAGACGAAAACCAAACTTATTAAGCAACCATTCCCCATATACAGCTTTTCATCTCCCAATGTCCACCCACCACCCTTTTGGATTATTAGACACTAAATTAACCTCCTCCATCATGGTAGTGAGGTCTGAAATCATAGCCACCAAAGGCACATCATCAACAACCATAAGAGCATTCTCACGTTTAGGCGCTTTGCATTGATTAGCTTTGTGACCAGCTTTATTACAGTTGTAACATTTCCATTTGAAGGAACTAACCTGTAACACCCCAACCGATGGCGGAAACATCGAGGTGTCACGTAGTGATGATTGCTCAATAGGTCATGGTACTCCAGTGTAAAGTTGAATACATTGAATTGAATAGTTTATTACATTGAAAGAAATTACAAGATACAAAATTCTAACGTGACAACTAAACCTGAAATACAATAAATCTCAAATCTAAGTCTACGTTCCGAAAGCTTAAAAGTGATCTCAAAACAACCTAAAACATGTACGAAAATAATTTTGTCAATATAAAAATGCATTGGTGAGCATACCTTGTTTGAATAAACATAGTAGGAAAATAGTTTCGCAATTCACGTGTTATACTGTCTACAATTTAGTGTTCAAGCTATGTACAAATGTCACCCTAAATCAAGCCTTAGAGTAGAAATGATATCCGAGAATAATGTGATATCTAGTATATACGTATAGTAGTCGCCCAATAGTATGATTATATATAGTATGCGACAAGACAATGTAGTTTACACATAACAATAATCAAGTACTATTTATTGCTATGCTAGGCCCACACCGGGTTAATGATTAAGGTCATAAGTACACACTATCAGCGATCAACAAGTAAAACACATACAAGAATTGCGATTGTGAATATAGAATAAAACATGATTAAGTGAGTGAAGTAATAAGCGTACACGAGTCACCCCAAAAATGTAAAATATGAAAAAGGGGAAAGATATACTCACAGTTTACGAAAACGATCAAAATCCAACTTAAGCTGACGTGAGTTAAGAAATGGGAATTCTGAGGAATTCAACCTATAATGTATAAGAGTACTAATAAGTAAATGTCTAAAAAGTCTAAGGTATCTAGGGTCTAAGGCATTAGGGTTTGCTAAGTCGATTTGGGGAATTAGTGTTTTTATAATAAATCGAACTAGTATAAATGTTGTATATCAAAAATAATATGCCAAAGTTTGTAAATATGATTTAGGTAATATAATTATTACCAATTGAATATTTATATAAAAATATGTTTGAATAATTAAGACAAAATAATTTAGTTAATAACTTTAACTAAATTACTGTAAATAAATACAATAATCATAAATATTTGAACAAAAAATTATGAGTTATACAATGATCCAACAAATGAGAATTAAGACTTTTAAACATAGGAATATTTTTATTTTATAAGAAAAGTATTTATAAAATAGATGTAAATAAATAAATGGTTAATTATGTCTAATTAAACATAAATAAGGCTAAAAATACAAGACATGATCCAAAAATATTATTTTTATAGAAAATGAATGCTTTCTGATGTAAATCAATGAAAATAATTTTCTCATAAATTTTCTCAATTTATTTGCATTTAAAACTGATTTAATGAATTTAAATCATGTTTAAATGATTAAAAATAGGAAAATCAATAAAAATAAATGTTTTCTGAACCAATAATTTTTTATTTTAGTTCATAATAATTAGAAATAATTTATCAAAAATTTTGAGATTAAAATCATTAAAAATGAATTTTTAATCAATTAAATATGATTAAAACAAATTAAATCAATATAAATAAGAAAATAAAATGTGATAATTTTCTATGAGGTGTCAAGAAGCTACACCTAAAGTTTCATAATTTTTAGATCAAAAATGAATTTATTATGAATATTCTAAGTTTTGTATATATATTATATATGTTTAAATAAAAAGAAAAATGGAATCCAAATAAAGAAGAAAAAAAATAAAAGAAAAACTTGTTAGGCAAGGGGATCGAACCTGAGCATGCAAGCAAACACACCCAAACATCTACCACTACACCACTTAATCCCTTGTGTTTATTTTTGAAAACAAATGTATTTTTGTAAATAGTTGTTTCCATCTTCTTCCCCAAATGAACATGCCAACCTAACCTAGATCTAATAAACCCGATTCAGAACACGATAATGCTCTGTAATAGAGGGCTTTTGATCGGACAAGATGCAGAAACAAAACGGCATAAAGAAGAGGATCTTACACTAGCGTTTAATGGTCGAAAAAGAAGAAAGAAGGGCCGCGAGTATGTAGCCGATTACCAAGCTATTTCAGGCACAATTGAAAACGTTTTTGTGTGGGTTTATGATGAATATCCTCTTGCGAATAGTTTGGTACCAACGATTTATAATTATACAAAATAAAACGTGCACTTTGATTAGTTTTTAAAGGGTCGATGGTTATAAGTCTTTTCACAATTAAAACCTGATTAAAAACGCGTTATAGATTGAAATTATTAATGGAATTCGAAGTTTAAAGGTGAAGAAACGGTTTAGGACCATTAAAGCGAGTTGAAAGGCCTTCGCCGGAGTTGATCGGAAGTTCACCGCTGGCGAACTGGGTTCTGGCCGGAAAACCGACCCTGCTGGCCCTCATATTATTATTTTTTTTCTTTTTCAAATTAAGTTTCAAATATTGACACTATGGCCCTTCCTTATAAACCTTGTTAGTTTATTAACATTTTCGTTATCTTTTTCTTTATAAAAACTAACCAACTTAAACAAGTTAGTCTAGGTTAGCCAAAACATGTTTAAACTTTACAAAATTCAACCTTTCTATAACTTTTATATATTTTTTTTAAAAACTTTGGTATTTCCTCCAACTTACTAAACTTTAAATGTTCAAGTTAATCCAAGTTATGTAAATATAAAATAAAATAAATTGTATAAATGTCAAATAACAATATGTTGAAATAAAATTTCAATTTCGAAAACGAAGGAAGTACAAGGACCATAAATGTAAATATAATAAGGTATGGGAAATGTACATATGTTACATAACCTTCTTTTTCACACCACCTTTTTTAGGCCCAAAGTCCCAACCCTTATTTTTCATTTTCCCCACATTTGTGGCATGCCCTTGTGCCCCCCTTGAAGACTAGCCATGCTCAACAATGTTAGCCTTTGCAAAACCTTCAATTTGAGTTCCTTTTTTAGACACTCTATTATCTTCCTCAATACGCAAGCGAACCACAAGGTCTTCAATGGTCATTTCCTTTCGCCTATGGTTAAGGTAATTCTTGAAATCTGTCCAAATTGGAAGACATTTCTCAACCATTGCAGCCACTTTGAATGTTTCACTAAGATTCATTCCTTCAAATAAAATGTCACTAAGGATCACTTGCAATTCTTGGACTTGGCTAATAACAGTTTTGGAATCCACCATTTTATAGTCCAAAAACTGAGCCACAACAAACTTTTTAGTACCAGCATCTTCAATTTTGTACTTGCGCTCCAAAGATTCCCAAAGTTCTTTGGTAGTCTGTATCTTGAAGTACACGTTATACATCAATGATCATCAAGTCCATTCAACACATAGTTTTTGCATAGGTACTCAGAATGCTTCCAGGCATCAAGTGCGCTCACAGATCGATTGAACGTTAGAGTTTCCTTCAACAAGTTGAGGGGGTACTCAGTCAAGAATCTCACAAGATTCAGAGTTGTCAAATAAAACAACATCTTTTGTTGCGATCTCTTGAAATTCAAACCAGAAAACTTCTCTGATTTTTTAGCATGGTTTGCAACCGCCTGGGTGCCAACTAATGGCCCTTCATCAGTCTTATTTTGGGTTCATCCTCAAATTATTTATGGTAACTCCGCTATTTATATATAGCATTTCTATTAAAAATTTGAAACTAAGTGAGTTCGTGTTCATCCGAAGGTGGGAACCTAGATCCGCCCCTGCAAATTATCATATAAGCACTTTTAAATAACATGGATAAATACTTTTAGTTATAAGCAATTTAAGTAGGGATGGCAATGGGTCGGGTTTAGGACGGGTTTAAGTAATCCCAACCCCATACCTGATTAGGTATGCTTGTCCCAAACCCGTCCCAAAACCCGTCGGGTTTGTATCGGGTAATTACCCCTCGGGTATCGGGTATACCCGCGGGTTTCGGGTAAACCCGTTAATTTTAAAAACTTATCCATTAGGTATATCTGACTAAAAACCTGTCGGGTATCTATTACGTGACTACTAACCAATACATTTAGCATTATCAAATATGTATGTAAATGATTACAATGTATAAATATAAAATAGTTAAATAATATAAAAACACAAAAAGAGATAGATAACATATATTATACACAAATCATTTGTGTTTTTTTTTTTTTTTAATAAGATGACAATCTAGATGTACAATTAGATATATTATGAATACATATTTTAAAAAATATAGGAAATTATATCGGGTATTTAATCGGTAAACGGGTATACTTTATCGGGTACTCGGTTCGGGTAAATGGGTATATCATCAAATCCCAAACCCGTCCCAAACCCGCGAAAAAAATAAAAACTAATCCCATACCCGGACCCATACCCGATTACCCGACCCAAACCCGTCCCAAATGTGTCGGGTTTCGGGTTTACCCATCGGATTCGGGTTTGATTGCCATCCCTAAATTTAAGACACCCCTTACTAGTTACTATTTATTATAACTTGTGGATCACAAACCAACGGCCCGTTGTTAACAGGTCACCGTCACCTGGCCCTAGTCTTACAAACCTTCACATTAACAACAGGTCACCGTCACCCGGCCTTAATCTTACAAACCTTCACATTAACTCACATTAACTTGCCAGCCGAGTTCCGACAAAAATTCTGACTATAGGTAAGTGATTAAATAAATTACTAATTTGATGGTTAGCTTTGTAGTTTTAATTTTAGATAACAACTTCATATTGTTTTATATGATCTGATCCGACCTGATAGGACCGGAAAAATTATTGTATTGCGATAAACAAACGGCATTCATAAATATGGTAAAAATTTAAGGGTCCATACATTTAAAGTGAAACGGTTAAGATCAACCACAAAGTTATTTCTCTATCCTTTAACATGCTGATAAAATTAATTATTTGTTAAACTAATAAAGAAAGGCATAGTTATTGATTTGTGAACAACAATAATCGATTTTTCACAAGTCTTATATTATATAATCGAGTATTAGAGCATTCACACACATTCTCCTTCTCTATCTACATAAGTTAACTAAAAACGCATTTTTCTAAAAAGTTTGCTAATATTTTAAAAACCTCACACATCTCATCCTTCATCTTTTTCTTTATCTTTATCTTACTTGTAAATACTTATTTTATATTTTTTCTCTTTATTATACACTCATAATAAGTTATAGGGGCTTGGTTTTGAGCCTTTAAACATAGAGGTTTAATTTTATTTTTACTAAATCACTCTCCATTGTAGAGGATGGTATGTAAAGGTGTTTTGAATAATTTCTATGAATCCTCTCTAAAATCCACGGATAAGACCTGGTGTAATGGAGCTCCATGTGCAGCATGAAGGCAAACATAACGCCCCCACACCGGTACAGGGGCGCCATCTCTTCCAAACAGCTTCGAGCGTTATGTTTATAACGCTGTGTAACAAACTCATCAACCAATAATATGTTGACAACTCACTCCTCCAACCCTCCAACAGTCACCAGGTTTTGTTTTTTTTTTAATAATAGCGCCCCTTTTATTTCCCTCCCACTACACCCCATTTTGAATTAACATCTCATGCTGACTCAGCTGTCACATGGATCAATCACAGAGGGGGCCTTCTTAAGTTTTTCCCCCTTCACTATACATGGTCTAAATAAGATATAGCGGGTGGGATGTGAATGCTAGCTCTTAAACACGGATATGAAATGATCTCGTTATTTCCAAACTTAGGCCCCAAGTTAAGGTTTTCAACTAGTATAATTCACGATTTCACGTATCGTGGAATTTTTCTTTTGTTCTTGTCTTGATTATTAATTTATTATTCTTTTACGGAATCTACATCCGTCTCTCTTCTCTAGTAGCTATAGTTTAATAAATAATAACTTAAACAAGTTTAAGTTACTCATGCTCCAATCCGCGTCCCTTCTTGTACGAATCATTTACATAACTAGCGGGTTTATCATTTTACAAATTACATTTGGGGGGTATTGGGGGAAAAAATCAAATTTGGTGATGTATGGAACCCATTTGGCGGCATCTAACAAAATAAAGTTGATGCCGCCGAACCATTTGGCGGTATCACTTTATTTTGTTAGATGCCGCCGAACCGTTTGGCGGTATCACTTTATAGTTTATAGTAATTGACCAACAAGTCCTTGTAGTTTATAGTAATTGACCAACAAGTCCAATATATTGAGAAATCAAGCAAGAAAGTTATAACTCCATATTTATTTTTCATGTGATGATATTATTATCATTATTTAGTATTTAATAAAAGTTAAAAGGTAAATTTGATGATATATGGACAAAGATATGATAATCCTACAATCAAACTTAGTAAAAATATTTAGAAAACTAGTTTTAGCTCTTTATAAATACTTTGTTTTTAGTGAATTATAAGTCCGTAACACTTACAGTACTAAATCTATAAAATTATAAGTTTATAACACTTACAAATCAAATCAAGACGCTATGAATATTAAAATAATAATACATTAAATTATTTTTAGCATGTTTGATTCCTACATGTAATGTAAGTTATAAACTTATAATTTTATAGATTTAGTACTGTAAGTGTTACGGACTGATAATTCACTAAAAACAAGTATTTATAAAGAGCTAAAACTAGTTTTCTAAATATTTTTACTAAGTTTGATTGTAGGATTATCATATCTTTGTCCATATATCATCAAATTTACCTTTTAACTTTTATTAAATACTAAATAATGATAATAATATCATCACATGAAAAATAAATATGGAGTTATAACTTTCTTGCTTGATTTCTCAATATATTGGACTTGTTGGTCAATTACTATAAACTACAAGGACTTGTTGGTCAATTACTATAAACTATAAAGTGATACCGCCAAACGGTTCGGCGGCATCTAACAAAATAAAGTGATACCGCCAAATGGTTCGGCGGCATCAACTTTATTTTGTTAGATGCCGCCAAATGGGTTCCATACATCACCAAATTTGATTTTTTCCCCCAATACCCCCCAAATGTAATTTGTAAAATGATAAACCCGCTAGTTATGTAAATGATTCCTTCTTGTACAAGCTTTCACCTGGTTTATTTCCTTTTCTCCCACGCTTCTATATCTATCTTCTATATTAATAGTGTTAATCAAAAGATCCTACATTGTTACTGTAAATCGTCTATAAATTATGGCAGAACACAACACAAGCAAATGGCACTTACTAAGAAGCTTAAAGACCATCATAAAGAAAGTTACAAGCCTCATGCACTACAACTTCACCTTAACTGGTGGTGGTATTCATAGGCGGGTGAGCTTCAGTGAACGATTCGGGTTGACAGCAATTATGTCATCCTCTGATGATGATGATAATAATAGTAATAAAGATAATGGTAAGTTGGAGTTTTGTGATTCGCGTTCGTCTTCTAGCAAGTTGAAGACCACGAAAAGTTTTCGTGTGGAAAGAACTATGAGTTTTCGCGAAGAGGATGATGTTGATAAGAGAGCGGAGATGTTTATTGAGAATTTTTATCGACAGTTACGATATGAAAGACAAGTTTCGTTACAACTTAGGTATGTGAGAGACACTAGTTTTGGATCATCGGATTCTAATTCTTGTTCGCCGTGAATTTATTATTAAGTATGATGATACGTGTTAGACGAAGATGATGAATACGAAGAAGAAGATAACGTTCTGTAATTGAGCTCAGGATCGAGTGAAGAATGCATAAAAAAATAAAGTTTCAAAGTGGCTTTGTGTATTTGCTATGCAACAGTTTAATTAACTGATGAAGATATTATTGCTTATAGTAAAACATGTATGAAAAATTATTGTTAATGCTACCTATGAGACATGAGTACTTTTTTTTTTTTTTTTTTTTTTTGAAGAATAACTTTCATAAAAAACCAACCACCAGAATCCCCAAGCTAAGGGATAACCAGCGAAAGCGGAATACAACTATACAATCACATTACATTAAAATTAGACCATCTAACCCAATCCGCACTAGCATGTTTGAATCTATGTTTATACCAAAGGAAAGCCAAAGTCTTGATATCGGTTAGAATCTTTACCACATTCGAATCCACATTTGAAAAAACCTTCTCATTTCTCACCTTCCATAAAACCCAACAAGCAATAATGATAACCCCTTTAAGAATCTCCTTTTTAGCACCAGCCGCACCACAACCCTCATGTAAGCAAACCAAATCTTTAACATGGAACGCATATATCGCCGGGATACGGCACCAGCTAGAAATACCATACCACACTCCCGCTGACAAACGACAACCCGTAAACAAATGCTCGGCAGTCTCGTATGAGACATGAGTACTTGTGATGTGATATGGAGCACTTGAAATAAAAATAAAAATCAATTGTTAAAGCATACCAGATTTTGTTTTCCCGGTTGACCGGCCGCTGGGGCTTAATTAATTACTGTTCCTTAGTAGGAAACCGCCAAATTTAGAGGCTCTTTGGTCACATTGTATTATTAAGTGGTAAATCATTAAGAGGTTTGATTGTGTAAGAGTTTTTATGTCACACCCCAACCGATGGCGGAAACATCGAGGTGAGACTTGTGATAGATTGTTCAAAGACTTCATGACACTAGAATTTGTGACAATATGATTTAAAGATAAAATTTCATTCATAGCATAATCATCGTCTAAAAAGATAACATAATACAAATTGTTTTCATGAAAAGAGAAATACGACATCAAAATATAGCACTTAAACTAGCGTGAGTTTCTAGTCCAATCCTAAGTAGATTTCTTGAATATCTTGCATCAAACATTTCCTGCAACATGTATAAAATATCCGTCAACACATAAAGCATTGGTGAGCATACTAGTTTGAGTCTAAGTACATAGTATAGAAAAGTCTACTCGAATCATCATGTTATAGGCATATGCACGTAGAACCATACAAACGGCAACAACACTCGATAACACAAAAGACTTCATCTTATCATGACCCATAAAGGGGGCGGCGTGTCAACCTATAGCGCTATACATGTAAGGTGGGTTGTTAACTAATCGTACATTTGTATGTAAGACTTTGAATTCTAGCATAGCATAGCATAATAGCATTTAGATTGAGCATAATAGTTTAAGAGTATGAAAACGTTTAATTTTTGATAGTGATACATGTTGAGCCCCAAAGAATAAAGAATAAAAAGGGGACAAGTATGAACTCACCTTAGGGTGCGTTTGTTAAGTTCTCAAAAACGAGTCTTGAGAAATGAGAATTTTAGCTCCGGTTAGACTAGAATTAAGAAAAGAAAAAAAAATGAATTTAGATTCGGAGGGAGATTCAAGAGTACAAGTAAGTCATGCATTGCCTTTAAGGCGAACCAAAACACAAACCACCATGAAGGTGATTCGGATGGTCATAAGAGTCAAGCAAGCCTTTTAGGCGAACCAAAACACAAACCACCATAGAGGTGATTCGGATGGTTATGAGAGTCAAGCATTGGTAAGGTAGGGATGTATCCACAAACCTTTCCGAGTTATTAAATTAGTAGAGTTTATATAATTTAGTATTTATATAATATAACTTAAGAAGTAGGGTATGGTGACTTAGTTTGGATGAGCCTTGGCCTTCCTTTTGTCAACCATGAACCATAACACAAGTCCCTCCATCATTGAGTTGTTGGTGAACTTGGTTGGTATTATTAACAATCTAGTGCATAAAAGATAATAGAAGATGACCACATTTGAGGCCTCAAATTGGTGCCCTACTCATGTTTATTTGCCATGGCAAATAGGAGAGAGGTCCTAGAGGTTTCCTCAAAGGGTTTGAAGAAGAGGAGAGTGAAGAAAGTAGAAGAGAGGTTGAAGGTGAAGTGAGAAACTCACTTATTCTTAAGAGAATTCTTGAGAGATTTGGAGATTTTAGAGAGGATTTAGGAATGAGCAAGTGTTAGAATGGGTGGGAGTGGTGTATTTATAGTTGGGGTGAAGGGGTTGGGTATTTAATGAATTAATTAGGGTGGTTAGAAGTTACTTAGTGGTAATTATATTTTAAAAGAAAAAAAATAAATAAAATCATAATTTAACAAAAATGTACGGACATTTTTTTTGTTTTGAAATTGTGTTTTCTTAACTAAAGTCAAATGCCCCATTTTTTTTATGTTATGTTTTTTTTAAGTATTTATTAAATATATATATATATATATATGTTTTATTAATAATAAATATATATTAAGATCTTAACTAAATAAATTTCTTGTTGTAACGCTCAAATTGAATAGGATAAATAATAATGGCGACTCGTCATGAATGGGTAGGAGTAACATACAAGAAGCGAACAAGGCGAACTTGGAATTTGTTTAGCATAGGATTTAGAATATATGCAAAACTAAAAGTCACGCGATGTTATATAAAGTTTGCGTCATATAGAATTTATAGAATAGATGAAATAGATTAAGATTAAATGCAATTGACAAAATACTTTTCCATTGATCATAAGCTCGAGATTACAAGGGTGTAAAAATGACAAGATACAAGAATACAAGAAAAAGTTAAAGTCACGTGATGTTACAGTCTCCCCTACTTTAGGAAATTTCGTCTCGAAATTTAATTAAGAGTCAACCTTTTTTTTAAAAAAATAGGTAAGTGGTTTGATATGGGTTTAATAAGAACAAGACTAGTTAGTTTAGTATGTTTAAATCAAATACGGTATCTACTCACTTGTGCGATATTTGTGCTAGTAAGAGAAGTACTTTTAAAATTTTACCCAAGGTTGTACGTAGAAATTTGAGAACTTAACCGACATAAGTATTTTGTAAATAGTGAAATAAGGGGTATGTATAAATAGGTTTGTATATGGAGTTCATGCAGCAAATTTTGGAAAAGTAAGTGAATATACAGTATAACATACATGAAATAGTAAAAAAAAATCTTGTGAAGGTAGGTAAGTATACTGTGTATAAGAATTTTAGGAAAGTCAGTATTTATACGGTATGAAAAAGTGAAAATTGAAGGTAGGTAAGTATATTTGTATAACATATAGAAAATTTGGGAAAATAAGTAGCTATACGGTATATCATATATGAAATAGTAGAATTTGTTGGCTTGTAAAAGAGGTGTCTTTGGGTAATTGGGTGGGATAGTAAATATGTGCGCAAAATTAGTGACTAGATGTGGGAATGAGTAGTTTTTTTAGTAAAAGATATTTGGTTTGCACAAGGACGAAAATTTTATTAGAAACAGAAAACGTTTAGGAGTGATTAAATAAACGAGCAGTTGGACTAGTTGAAAACAGTTTTTTTTTTTTTTTTTTTTTGGTGAAATATATAGTAGTTATTTAGTTTTGAAATCCAGTATATCATTAGCCACGAAAAATATATAAAAGTGAGAGATATGTCTTGTTTTAGATGTATAAATGCTTTTAGAGGCTAAGACTAGTGTTTACGGGACATAGAAATAGATTCTTGATAATGAGAGGATTGCTGATTAAGCAAGGAAAAGCAAGAGGAAGGAAACGAAGTTGATGGAGATTACAAGTATAGGTTATTCATAGCAAGGATGATGTTGCATAGTAGAGAGTGTGGTTCAAAACAAGGTTATGATATGCATAAAAGACGAATGATGCAAGCGTAATTAGACTAGTAAACTATAACATAAATGGTATCGCAAAAGATAAATAACGTAAGTGTTGGTCAAAATTTTAACTCGACACCCAAAACTTCTCATGGCCCGAATAACTCTACTTTTGGTAGTATGACAGGACATTTATGTATAGGATGTACCTGCGGCGTATCCACCATGTCATTATCATACCTCATCCGTGTTGTTATTCAAGTCATTATAGGTTACACACACTGGGACTTGTTATGTTTTCCATGCGCCCAATTTTTGTAATTACGTGTGCACCCGTAATTAGTCCAATTGTCGTATGGTCCACATAATTTGTCTTAGTTATGTGTGGGTCGCTAGTGGACACAAAATACTTATGCACAGAGGACAAGACATTAAACTAGGACATTTAACAGTTTTAATGTTGTAAACATAGCAAGCAACGTGACATGCAAACACATAATATGAAAAGACATTAAGTGAGTTTTTTTTTTTTTTTGTTAACCGTATGCGTTTTTTTGGCGTAGATGTATGGTTTCATGACATAATGGTGTAGACTTGTGCATATGTGGTTACGTTCAGATGTATAAAATCAAACAAAATAATGGACAATTGGATTCCTAATGAAAACGCGTAGAATGTTTTGACTGTGGGCAACATAGAATTCAGGTTTATTGAGTTTTACGAGTACGCGAGAAATTTTAGATTTTCAAGACTAAGGGTCAAGTTTAATGGTAGAAGAATTTAGTCCGTTGGATGTTAAAGAAAAACATATTTAATTGAAGTGGGGAAAATTTAGTGTAAAAGTTTTATCGAATATGGTCGTTTGATTTATGAAAAATCCATTTTATTAAGCGAGAAAAATAGTTTATTGACAATTTTAGTTTGGCGTTGATGAATATTTTGACTCGTGATACGATTTCAAGAGAAAAGGTTTTGGGGTTATAAAGGAGTAGGTTAATCGATTTAGCGTGTCTTTTGCTCACAAGTCATGTTTGCTAAAAAAAAATTCTTTTGTTATGGGTGACATTGGGCGTCATGATAGCAAAATTTATTGTAAACACTTTTATCATTTAAAATCTCGTTTGTCATACAGAATCGACGCACGTATTTGTTAGTGGTTTGAAGGTGAGGATTTTATAGAAGGATAGACATCCTCTTAGAAATAGTAGGTAGAATTTTGTTCAAAATTTTTGAAAAAGATTGTGCGCGAGAAGAAAATGGTTTTGCGATGTTTGAATTTTGCCAATAAATTATGATTGTAACCTAAGATAACGATGGTATTTCGTAATTCATAAAAGAAAATTTCACATCTGAATAATTTCTTGAAAACGTTACATAAGGAAATTCTCATTTTTTTAGAAAAGAAAAATCAATTTTCTTTAGTGTGGTGAGTGGGTCTTCCAGCATCGTAGATCACCACGGCAAGTCTTGGGCATTTGTTGTGTTCATGGGTTGGGTCGTTGCACTCGGAGTATATCCCCCCCTTGTTTTTAGTGAATGAGGTGGTACTAGTAGGTTTGTTCGGGCCGTGGTTTCGTTTGAGGTTTTTGCGTTTTCGGTTATCCTTTTTCGTTTGTTTGGTAGGGGTATGGGTGGATGGTTTAGTGTCTACTTGGTTTGTGTTGTCTTGGATGGTATCGCCGAAGTTTGGAATTGGGTTTGTTGGTGTCTCTAGGTTAGGGAGAATCTTAATCAATTCTTGGGCAATAAGACTCGCCAGTTGGTTGAGATCGATGTTGTTGAGATGGGAAGACGTCTACGAAAATCATACGTAAGAAAATTTGCATAGGCGTTTTTTTTTTAAGCAAGGTGACTTTTGAATTCAGGAAAGGAGTTATTAGAATGTTGATTAACAATGAAAGCTTGTGAGTAAAGTTTCACTAGATCGGTAAAGTTTGTGCAAATTCGAATTTAAAAAAAATACATGAGCTCAAGTTGTTCTCATAGACTTAGTATGTAAGTTCAAGTTACACGTATAGGATGCAAGTTTCACATTGTTCAAATAGCGTAGCACGTGTGTATAAGCAAGTATAGTGCATTTAGTCAACATGAAGGAGTTTTAATTTATGTTGGTTCATGATTATTAGTATTGTTTGGAGATTGCGAGAGTAGCTTGTAATGCGAGTGAAATAAATCGAATATATAATGAAAACATAGCATGAAAACATAATTGAAAGTAGTATTAGCATAAAAAGAGAGGCTTGTTTTAAACAAAAAAATTGGAGTGTTCCGGAACGGAACTAAGACTAACCAAAGTGATTCGAATTTTACCATTGAGTTTGGAAACATGCTTTGGCCTAATAGGTGGAAGTACTCTTGCCGAAATTTTCGGTTAACGGTATTCACCCTTCCAGTTACTACATGTTCCTTGTCATTGGAAAATTTGAGACTTTGGAGAGATTAAAAAAAAATAATAATCAAGGATTGAAACTAGTCGCTAAGTTGCGGATTTCACTCCTATCTTAGTGAGGTCGTTTCTTTGAGTGTGGTTTGTACACTTTGTCCAACGTGGTAAGAAAATTATTTCTAACCTTCAATTGGTAAGTGTCCACTAGAACGAGAATTGTGAAATTTCCACCAAGGTGAGGATATCACTCCTATCTTGGTGTAGTTTCAAAAACACAAAGAATTTACGCGGATTGAAAGTTATCACCAAAGTGAGGGTTTCACGCCTATTTCGGTGATTTCCTTTCGTTTGTGGTATACGAGCGTCTTCGAGTGTAGAATAATCCACCAAATAGATAGGTAAATTTTTACGACCAAAGGAATAAAGTAGAAGCAAGATAGGGAGAACAAGTATATTAAGCATGGAAAACGAATGGTCAAAAGGGTTCTTAACTATAGTCTAGGTCAAACATGGCAATTTTTCCTAATTCCCTATAGTCATGGCTCTGATACCAATCTGTCACACCCCAACCGATGGCGGAAACATCGAGGTGAGACTTGTGATAGATTGTTCAAAGACTTCATGACACTAGAATTTGTGACAATATGATTTAAAGATAAAATTTCATTCATAGCATAATCATCGTCTAAAAAGATAACATAATACAAATTGTTTTCATGAAAAGAGAAATACGACATCAAAATATAGAACTTAAACTAGCGTGAGTTTCTAGTCCAATCCTAAGTAGATTTCTTGAATATCTTGCATCAAACATTTCCTGCAACATGTATAAAATATCCGTCAACACATAAAGCATTGGTGAGCATACTAGTTTGAGTCTAAGTACATAGTATAGAAAAGTCTACTCGAATCATCATGTTATAGGCATATGCACGTAGAACCATACAAACGGCAACAACACTCGATAACACAAAAGACTTCATCTTATCATGACCCATAAAGGGGGCGGCGTGTCAACCTATAGCGCTATACATGTAAGGTGGGTTGTTAACTAATCGTACATTTGTATGTAAGACTTTGAATTCTAGCATAGCATAGCATAATAGCATTTAGATTGAGCATAATAGTTTAAGAGTATGAAAACGTTTAATTTTTGATAGTGATACATGTTGAGCCCCAAAGAATAAAGAATAAAAAGGGGACAAGTATGAACTCACCTTAGGGTGCGTTTGTTAAGTTCTCAAAAACGAGTCTTGAGAAATGAGAATTTTAGCTCCGGTTAGACTAGAATTAAGAAAAGAAAAAAAAATGAATTTAGATTCGGAGGGAGATTCAAGAGTACAAGTAAGTCATGCATTGCCTTTAAGGCGAACCAAAACACAAACCACCATGAAGGTGATTCGGATGGTCATAAGAGTCAAGCAAGCCTTTTAGGCGAACCAAAACACAAACCACCATAGAGGTGATTCGGATGGTTATGAGAGTCAAGCATTGGTAAGGTAGGGATGTATCCACAAACCTTTCCGAGTTATTAAATTAGTAGAGTTTATATAATTTAGTATTTATATAATATAACTTAAGAAGTAGGGTATGGTGACTTAGTTTGGATGAGCCTTGGCCTTCCTTTTGTCAACCATGAACCATAACACAAGTCCCTCCATCATTGAGTTGTTGGTGAACTTGGTTGGTATTATTAACAATCTAGTGCATAAAAGATAATAGAAGATGACCACATTTGAGGCCTCAAATTGGTGCCCTACTCATGTTTATTTGCCATGGCAAATAGGAGAGAGGTCCTAGAGGTTTCCTCAAAGGGTTTGAAGAAGAGGAGAGTGAAGAAAGTAGAAGAGAGGTTGAAGGTGAAGTGAGAAACTCACTTATTCTTAAGAGAATTCTTGAGAGATTTGGAGATTTTAGAGAGGATTTAGGAATGAGCAAGTGTTAGAATGGGTAGGAGTGGTGTATTTATAGTTGGGGTGAAGGGGTTGGGTATTTAATGAATTAATTAGGGTGGTTAGAAGTTACTTAGTGGTAATTATATTTTAAAAGAAAAAAAATAAATAAAATCATAATTTAACAAAAATGTACGGACATTTTTTTTGTTTTGAAATTGTGTTTTCTTAACTAAAGTCAAATGCCCCATTTTTTTATGTTATGTTTTTTTTAAGTATTTATTAAATATATATATATATATATATATATGTTTTA
The DNA here is from genome assembly GCA_028751855.1 of Ambrosia trifida. Lineage (NCBI taxonomy): Eukaryota > Viridiplantae > Streptophyta > Magnoliopsida > Asterales > Asteraceae > Ambrosia > Ambrosia trifida. The sequence goes on along the minus strand of CM054132.1, from coordinate 54,375,784 downwards.
TTAATAATAAATATATATTAAGATCTTAACTAAATAAATTTCTTGTTGTAACGCTCAAATTGAATAGGATAAATAATAATGGCGACTCGTCATGAATGGGTAGGAGTAACATACAAGAAGCGAACAAGGCGAACTTGGAATTTGTTTAGCATAGGATTTAGAATATATGCAAAACTAAAAGTCACGCGATGTTATATAAAGTTTGCGTCATATAGAATTTATAGAATAGATGAAATAGATTAAGATTAAATGCAATTGACAAAATACTTTTCCATTGATCATAAGCTCGAGATTACAAGGGTGTAAAAATGACAAGATACAAGAATACAAGAAAAAGTTAAAGTCACGTGATGTTACATTTTAAACCAGTAAGATACTTTACTTAGTTCGACTAGTTGGTGGTGATGAATTGAGGAGGTGGTGTTGTGTAGTAGCCGACTAATGGTTATGAACACAGATAATAAACCCTGCTGAAGGTCGTCGGCTGGAGGGCTGTCTGGTCGGTGACCTTCTCTCCTCCGCCTTTCTCTCTCTCCTCTGCTTCTCTCTCTCTCTCTCTCTCTCTCTCTCTCTCTCTCTCTCTCTCTCTCTCTCTCGCTTGGCCCTCCCTTTCTCTCTCTCTCTAGCTCCTTCGATCAATCCGATACTCTCACGACTTCAAATCCAGCATCCTCATATAAAAACCACGGTTACAATTATAATATTCCACCTTCATTCAGTATAAACCTTTATTAACTCGTGAAGTAGGTAATGAATTACAGCTTGATTTTGAAACTGTACAAAGAAAAACCTTAATAATCTATTAAATTGAAGACGCTAGCGTTTAATTGTTCGATCAGGATGACTGTGTGTGTGCGTGTGTGAAATACCAAGCAGAATGTCACACCCTGCCAAGGTGGAAACGCGAGGTACGACTTCGAATTATTTACAAGCACAAAGGTCACACGAGCATTAATTAAAATAAAGTGGGAACTTTCATTTTTTTTTTAAAGCAACTTTCATTAAACGGCAAAAACTCGTCTCCAAGAAGGAGACCGAGCAGCCCCAAAAAACAGTTACATCAACTTAAAATTGTAACAACCCGACCAGGAGGGGCTGGACGTTACGGCAGTTTGGTAACAGACTTGCACAACGGAAGCAACGTTAACTAATATTTAATATTCATACAACCTTTGGTCGCAAAAATAATACAATTACAATATAAAAATATAACTAAAGTCTAATGCAGGGACGAGACGCGGCGGTCGTCGAAGCAGTTGAGGAGTGTAATCCACTAGTCGATCCGATCTCTATCCGTACATATCTCTAGATGCTCTAAACCGCAACGCTTAAAGCTCGAACCTTCTAACATGATAATCTCTAATCCACACAAGCAAGCATATACCTCTTCTTCTCGATCATCCAAACGCAGTACCTGAACACATGCTTAAAAGAGTTTGGGTCAGCAATTACGCTGGTGAGTCCGTGTAAGTAAATAAGTGGATCCAAAACAGTTTATCATTTCATAAACCAGTTTACATAGTTCAAATACGTGATGTACAAGCGACACCTCAATCCTAATCACATAATCCATCTACTGCCATTATGGATTCACCTGGCAAAATACATGTCACAACGGCCCGCAGGCCTCAGTGGAGGGTTTTCCGGGCTTCCGGATCCACTGTGTGTGGGGGTTTCCCCAAGTAGCGCTACCCACATATTAAGTGGCCCAATCCCCTGGGTTAATGAGTGTCGGTATGGTATTCAGCAGCAACTTTCTTGTCACATCAATACAGTTAGGACACACAAGTAGTTTAAAAATGGTAGCATGTATTCACCCCAAAATAGTAAAACAGAAAGGGGAAGGGACACGAACTCACCTTAGTAGCGTTTCACCTCATGTCTCACTGTCACATATCATTCCACGTCAAGATCCTATTCAAGTATATAAATATTAGTGCGTGTGACCAATGCCGCGGTTACACGTGTGGATATGCTAGGACCCTTAGTTATAGTTCCCTTATTGTAATTGTCCGAAATTATCTTTAGTGTCTAAATGTCACTTATTCGTCTTATGATATCGGCTATTTTTAAGTCTTATATGGTTAATCATATCCAAGTGTCCAAGTAGTGCGTCTCAAGTCATGTATTACTCGTCCATTGTCCTATTGTTATTAAGTTGTCTATGATACTAGTTTATCCAAGTTCGTCGCCTTTTGATATTATAATAATTATAGTATTCGTATAATGTCCAAATAATATGTCCCAAAGTTTAGTGATTTCATCATCCGTCTCGTATCTCCAGGATATGTCTGATTGTCTGAAGTCTTAATGTATGATTCATATATTCCTTTATCTTGACCACTACTGTCCTCATACTAACTAACAATGTCCTCATACTAACTAACAATACCTAGTTGACAACCCATAATGTGGTTGTTTGTCCCTTAGTTTATAACTTACATCTTTTATAATATATATGTCCGTTAATTAGTTTTATGTCATGGTGTTCATGTAACTCTTCTAACTTGCATTATTTATGTTATTCATACAATTTCTTAATTAATATATATGGTTATGGTTAAGTCGAGTCCGAGGCATTAATCTAACTCCACACGTGTACTCAAGTCTTATACAATATTAACATAGATTAGGTTCTTGTTGTATACCTCTTGTATCTTCTTCAGTTGACTGAGTTGACCGGGTTTGACCTGGTCAACACCCTGGATCCAACACCCATCTATGGTTTCTATCCCTGTTAGTACTTTATCACAAAACCAATAGCTACCATGAGTCACCATCTATCTTAGCTTAAGAATGAATTTTAGGGACATTCTATGGTTACCTCTTGTCGCATGAATAGCACCATCGGAATCCTATATCTCGACCGTCACCGCTGGGCTTCCAACAGCCGACATCACCACCACCTGGTCACTCGAACCTCGATCGGAATCCATAGTCAGGACCACCGAGGTTCCAAACCTCGTCATTATCAATCCCCAATCGAAACTCAAACCCTTGCCACTGACATCTCAATCGGAACCCCAACCTCACCATCCCAAGCCACCATCTTCCACAGCGTCGGCCGGCCAGGGACCAGGGCCGACGCTTCCATCTCCGGTTCCTTTCTCTGGTTCTTCCTCTCTCCTCTTCGTCACAGATCTGTCTCTTTCTCCTCTATTACACTGCTTCTGCTTCTTTCTATCTCAATCGAAGGGTGGTGTGGGGGTGTGTTGTTTGGATGTGGCTGCCGGAACTCAGCCGTGGCTCCGCCATGAGCCACCGGCTAGCAACCCTCCAATCTTCTCTCTCTCTCTCTCCCTTATGTGTTTGCCTGATTGTTTGTATAAAAATAAGGGTTAGGGGTGGTATGGTTTATTTATATTGGTGGGTCTCTAATGGTTTCTTAGAAACCATCTAAGGTTTTGGGGTTGAGGTGTTAAACAAGAGTGGGGACATGTGTCCCTCTCTAGAGGTGACATGTGTCCCCGGTAATGACTAATCAAGTTTCGCGTGTCGGGTTCGTTAATGGGTGTCGGTTCGATCGCGCAAAGTGTTATAGTAATATTTTCCTCGTCAAGATAACTAAGTAGTTTATCGGTTTGGCTTCGCATTTGGTTATACATACTTATTTTATTATCGATTTATTTATTATAATACTTTTAGTCGCGAAAATTTTTGGGCCCTATGACCGGGTTGTTACAAAAATTACACCACAAAACCCAATCACAATTACTATCTTTACGTCTACATTTATAACACAAAAATCCGCACGCTTTCACTTCCGCAATGATGTCCGCAACCTTAGGAGCTTTACCTCTAAACACCAAATCATTTCGTGCTCTCCAAATACTCCAACAAGTTATGATCACTATACCTTGTATTGCTTCTTTATATAATGGAGGCCGGCCACATATCTTGAATATCTCCATCAAATCTTTTGTGTTGAAAACAAAAATATTTGAAAGATCACACCACTGAGAGATTGCTTGCCATACACCACATGCTAAGAGGAACCCTGTAAATAAATGCGAGGCCAATTCCACACTTTCTTGACAAACCGGGCAGTTTACATCAGCAACCTGAATATTTCTTCGCACCAAAGCTGACCTTGTAGGTATTCTTTCATCCGTTGCACGCCAAATAAAGATATTACACTTGAGTGGTAACCACTTACACCACTGAACAATGTATTTTTCCTGCTGGAACTGGGCGCTTTGACCACCATTTTTTCACTGCAGCCACTGGGAACTTTTATTAAACAACCAAATTTGTCCAACATAACATTAATTGTTTAAAATTAAAACCATTGTATGTAAATGTCTAGAGTTAAAACAACAACACAACGGTCCAAAAAGAAGGTATCCCACAAATGCTCGCACGCGACCTTCATAAGTTCCATTATACATGCTAATTGTAACACCCCAACAGATGGCGGAAACATCAAGGTGCCATGTAATGACGATTGTTCAAAAGCTCATGGTACTAAAGTGTAAATATTTTATTCAATGCTTCAAATACAATTACAAATATTCATGAAATACAAATACAATTTCCACATGTTGACTCAATTAAGTCTTTACTAAGTCCAAATGTCCTACATGAAGTATCTCAACAAACAACCTGAAACATGTACGAAAATATTTTGTCAACATAAATAATGTTGGTGACCATACTCAGTTTGTATACGTATAAATAAGTTTGAAGATTATGTTTTACAATTCATGTGTCATGATTCATTCAAGGCAAATATATAAAACATGTAAGTACACAACACAGGCCAAAATCAAACCTCTTATGTGACAAAGTTTAATACATTAACAATGACCTAGGACTTCCCACCTGATCGCGTGTCGAAGTGCTAATCAAAAACTTAATAAAAACTACTCCTTAGCTACAACTGACTGCAGTATAGGAAGTAGGGTTGTCGAACCTCAGGGAGTTTGTGGAAAGTGCTAAGTTACTAATTTCTAATTAAATTAAGATTAACTAAACTAATTTTATGAAGTTTAATGTAAAAGTGCTGCAGTGCTGCAAAACGGATTGATAATTAATTTTTTAGAAAAGACAATAATATGGAAAAACGGTCACTCCGGGTTTCTGATTCGGTAACTGTAAAGACAATCTGAATTAACCTAGCTAGGCAATCACATAGACATGACTCTGTTTAAATTGTTCAACCCAATTCAACATCAACACACAAATCACAAAGTTAAATTATTCCTAGTGCAAGAAAACCAAGAAACGATAACGAATTGTAATTGTGAAAATCAGTCAAACTGTTCAAATAAGTCAAACATACAACCGGATTCAAAGACACATAAGTATATTCATGAAACCTGGTCCTAAAACATAGTTCAAAACAGAAAAGTCCTTACAAAATAACCGAATCTTTCACCCGGAGAAACCGCAAGATGATTAGCCTTGCATCTTCATGATTTCGGCTTCAAAACTTGTTCTGGATTGCTCTGGCATCAACCGGAATGAATGGAACTGCAAAAAGTACTCCAAATCGCCCCTTGTTAGCTCTGGAACTCGATTTTTTTATCCCCATACGGCTGCTAGGTTTTCAATTGCGAAAATGGGCTTTTTATGGGCTGAAGAGTTATTCGCGACCCCATGAATAACTCCCTGACTTATTCGCGTGGCATGAATAAGTGATAATTTCGCGAGGGTAGCAAGGGTAAATAGCTGGATTCATTAAGGGCAGTATAGTCATTTTGCAACCCAATTCAGTTATTCGCGGGGCATGAATAACTCCTGAGGTTATTCATGGGGCATGAATAAGTGATCTGACAGATTTTATTTTCTTTTTATTCCTTATTCATCCGTGCACTCGTTTCACCTCCAATTAGACTCTTTTTCTCTCGTTTTAGCCCACGAACACCTGCTTAACACCAAGACACAATTAAGTATCTAAGACGCGATATAAACGAACGATAAACGATTAAAAACTATACAAAACTAATATATAAATGTGATGCATTTGGCAACACATCACCACCACCATAGGTACTTTCCACTAGGCGAGTTGTCAAATCAAATAGCGCTATCCATTGTTAACGTCGGCTTGTACGGAGTTAATGATTTTGTAATGATGGCAAGTATACTACGTTTATGTTTAAGCATAAAGCACAAGAATTCAAAGCATAACATGTGTATGAATTGTATGTAAAACGTTTATGAATATGTGTAAGTTTAAGTTTCATAGGTGTACATGTTTCACCCCAAAAGTACAAGAAAACGAAAAATGGGACAAGTATACTCACAGTTTTTGCTAAGCGATGAATCCAACAAAGCTTGTCACAAAATAAAAATTGGGAATTCCGAAGAACTCAACCTATACGTATAAGAATACTAATGAGGGAAGTGACTTAAAAGTCTAAGGATCTAGAATCTAAGGCATTAGGGTTTGCTAGTCTTATGTAGGGAATATGACGTTTTACAATAACTCGACTTTAATAATATTTCGAATTCAAAAAGCATAAAGAAACTGTTGAATTAACAACCGTTTGAATCAACAGTTTTTTACAAACAGGTGTTTTAAAAAACCTGCTTAATTGATGTAATGAACAGAGTTGCGAAAGAAACAGACGTTGAATTACAAACGATCTATTGCCTCAGTATTATTAACTGATGTTGTGAAAGGAACAGGCGTTACGAAATACAGTTTTTCTTTTAACAATAGATTGAGTGTTTTAGAGGGTTGGTCTGTTGATGTGTTGGTGTTTACCAAACAGCGGATAAGGCTGGGCTGACTCCTCCTGTGTGTTTCCACACGGGATCCCACCTAGTGTGTGCGTGTGTGTGTGTATATATATATATATAGGAATGGGATAATATGAAAACTCATCCGAGTTGTGAGAACTAGAGAACTCATCTGGACCATTCACAAAGTGACACATCACCACCTTTATAGTTTTTTGTATTTTTTTTAATCAGGGGTAATAAAGTCACTCTACACATCCACTTGTGGGCACTTTAGTAATAATAACACCCCACCCCACCCCCACCCCAAGTTTCAGTTTAAATAATAATAAGAATAATTATAATAATAATACTCTCGCTCACCTCTCTCTCTCTCTCTCTATATATATATATATATATATATATCACACAGCTCTCTCTCTCTCTCTCTCTCTCTCAAACCGTCTCTCTCACTCTTTCTCTCTCTCTCTAAAAAAACACACAGAAACCATATTAGAAGGCGGCGGATCTGTTTCAGGGCTGAGGGGACGGTGGTGATGATGAAGATGGGGGTGGTTTCAGGGGGGGGGGGTTGTTCGATGAAGATAGGTGGTTTCAGGGGCTGAGGAGGGGCGGAGAGACAATGAAGAACAGATCTGTAGAATATCACTGTGATAGTGTTTCAGATTTTAAGAACAGATGGGGTTGCAGAGGGAGGACGACGGTGGTTGATGGTGGTGGTGGGTTTTGCAGAGGGGGAGGACGACGGAGGACGAAGGGGTTGCAGAGGGGAGGACAACGGAGGACGAAGGGGTTGCAGAGGGGAGGACGACGGTGGTTCAATGGGGTTGCAGAGGGGAGGACGAAGGGGACGATGGTATGTTGTTTTTATTATTATTATTATTGTTATTATTATTATTATTATTATTTCTTTTATTATTATTATTTTTATTATTATTTTTTTCTGTTGTTGTTGTTGCTGTTGCTGTTGCTGCTGCTGCTGTTGTTTTTGTTGTTGTTGAAAAAGATAGGTTTTTTATGTTGAAACTTTTGGGGTTTTTTGTCAGGAGATGATGCGGTGAAGAAGATGATGTTTTTTGGTTTAAGGAGATGATGTTGTGAAGATGATGATGATGATGATGATGGTGTAGTATGTTGTAAGAAAATATGAATGTATAGTATGTTGTAAGAAAACACTGGTGTAAACATCAGTTTTACACCGGTGTAAATATGAATGTATAGTATGTTGTAAGAAAACACTGGTATAAACGTCAGTTTACACCAGTGTAAATATGAATGTGAAGCACACCAGTGTAAAGATAAATGGAAATTGTCCTCATCATATGTTTGTTTGGGTTTTTTACACTAGTGTATTTTTTTGTAAAACTTTGTGTATGGCTTACACCAGTGTAAATCATACAAATTTATGGATGGTTGGTTTTATATAGACGTAAATACACACTAATGTAAATAATTACACCAGTGTAAAAACGAGAGAGAGATGACAGAATGTACAATTTTGATTTTTTGTTTTAAAAAAGGTAAATTAATTAAAAATAAAATAAAGTTTAAAAAATGAATATTTTTAATAATGGAATAAAAAAGTAAATGATATTATATTAAATTTTTCTCTCACATGGTTATTTACCTAAATACCCTTAAATGTACTTTAATATATTAAAAAATACTTATTAATCAAGTAAGACAAAAACTCGCATCCTTTTATCTCAACCATTGAATCATCAAGATCAATGGTCCACAAGAGTTCTCTAGTTCTCACAACTCGATACAGTTCTCATATTATCCTAACCCTATATATATAACGACATATGTAAGTTTTCTGTTTGTTTTTGTATCTAGAGTAGAGCTCTTAAGTTCATATCTGGTCTTACTTTAGTATGTGGCCTTCGGATAATGGGTTTTATTCGGAACGAGAGATGGCCTTCGGATTGGGCTACCCAATGTTGTCTATGTCACAAGCGTATGAGACCCCTTTTCACTTTTAGGTTATCCTGCATAGCCGGACTTTTATTTAATAGCCATTAAAAAAATATTAAAAAGGAGGTGGCCGCCATGGATAAGCATAGCCGCCATTGATGTACAATCAGGCAAAGCTCTCAATAACAAGTCACGTGGCTCCTCATCCTCACATGTCAGAATCTCCTCCACCAAACAAAACACTCATTCCCTCCCTCAGATAAATCACCTTCGGTATGATAAACTTATACCTCTAAGTTTACAATAATTTAAAAAACAAAAACATTATGATCCTTATCCATATCTTAAATATTTTTACTTTAAATGTCAAAACTTATATCTTAACTAGGAAGAATAGTGAGGTTCCACCTAAAAAAGACAAAACGAAGAAGACAAAATCGCCACTGTTCCGCCGCACGATACAAATTAATATATAGAGTAATTTGCTAGCCCCGCTAAACTAGAGATGAGATGTGACTAGCTTTAGTGAAATAGGGGAGGTGTCAGGTAGAGGTTGATGGTTCAATTTCGATTAGAGTCATATTGATTTAAGGCTGGCAATAGGTAACTTGTATAAGACACGATTAGACCTGTTAACTAAAAGGGAGTTTTACCTGAGAAGATCCTCAATTCAGGTGAATTGATGAAATGACTTGTCAAATAAAATTTAAATAGAAATGTAGATACAAATAAGTACGCGTTGAAACAATGTATTTTGAATTTTGTAAGACATTCTATATTAGCGGTACTTAACGGTTTAGTACACAAAAGTTGTCACACATAACTAGAAAAACTAAGTCGTGACTCGTGGTTTGCCTAAAACATATCAACTGTTTTGCTCGATAAAAAACAATAAAAATAAATACTGGTACCGGCCGTTTTGTTATACCGATACCGGTAACAATTTTGTTCATGAATTAAGTAAGGTCTTCACGGTATCGGTATGATACCTAGACTTGCTATGTTCACAATATTAAAAAAACACTTTGTTTTGAATATAACTCCGTTTTTTACAAAATTTATGCCGGAATATCAAAAAGAAAAAAGATATTAAACATAGCTAACGTAAGTTTTTTTTTCTTTTTTTAAATTTAACGTAAGTTTTCAGAAAGGGTTAGTGGCGCAGCTTGTTGCCCGCCTGCCTGTTATCTTAATGTAATTTTCTTTGTCCGAGAAAAAAAAAAATGTGGTTGATAAAAAAAAAAAAAACGAATGAAAGTTTTTAAAGAAAGATTAATTAAATTATTTTAATATTAAACGGGTTAGAGGCGAATGCTAATTTATAGTATTGGAAATCATGACCCTGTAGGTTTTTTTTTAACGATCAACTAAAGTATTGTCGGGTACTTTGTACGCGGCCCCCAATGGTCGAAAGGGGCCCCAGACGGCCAATAGTCCGTACGGACAGAGCCCTTCGACCCTGTAGGTTTTTATTAAAAGAAACTTATAATTGGTATTGGTTTAGAGCAATTTTATATGGAAAATGAAAGACCGACAATAATCGGTAAGTACTTGGAACATATATGTATGGAAAATGAAAAAGACATAGCAAATATTGTTTTATAGAAAAAGAAAACCTCAATTCGTTTGAAATTTAAATCCAACATTCTCGTATAAACCTATAAGAGGAGATGTGACGCTACCATCAAATCGTGCTGGTACTTATGTTGTCAAAGACGTAAGGCGCATGGGTCTCGCCCGGAGCCTAGGCGCACAAAAAACGAGAGTTTTTTTAAGGAGGGCATTTAAAGAGGGAAAAAAATAAAAAATATATATTATGCTTTAAAAATTAATACTATTCCACAAATATAAAAAAGTAACCACCATAGATACCATTTAAGATCATATAGTTAATAGTCATTATCAAAAGTTTAAAGTGTTTGGACTTATACAAACGTTTGTAGTTCAAAAATGCCACCAAAAGTTAAACTATAAAAAATATTAGCTTTAAAATATCAAAAAAAGACAGTTGCGCCTGATAAGTTTAAGCCATCGTTTTTTATCGCCTGCACCTAGTTCTGGTCGCGCGCCTAGGCACCATTTTCACAAAAAAAGTGGATGTGTGCCTAAGCGACAACCAGGCGCTATAGCCTAGGCGCGCGCCCAAGGGGCTATTGACAACATAGGCTGGTATCCCTTTACGAGCATGGTAACACTGTCCCGGGTGACACTACCAGCACGGGTGTTATATCACGGATGTGTTGAGAGTGTGGTTTTTTGTTTTCTATGAGTTAGGTGGTTCAAGGTAGTGTTGCCTTTAAAACTGTGTTTCAGTGAAGTAAAGTGATGTGTCACTACAGGATTTATGTAAATCAGTGAAGTTAAAAATATTTCAGTAGAGCGCCAATAAAAAACTCTGTATATAATAGAAAATCATGAAACAAAAATATTTTACTGTGAATTTAATACATAAAAAAATATCCGTGACCCACCGAGATAAAATATCCATCTCGATATACATAAAAAATCAAAATATTTTAATGATAAGCTTGAAGACCTCAAACGGTCCATATATATAAACACACGTTACATTATGTACCAAAGCCAACTATTAAGTTACACAATGTCTTCTTTTTACTCACGATCCAATACTTTCCTTCTTATATTCTGTATTCACTTCTTGGTGGTTGCTTATATCGCCGGTGCCACCAATTTCTACAATGATTTCGACATAACTTGGGGTGATGGCCGGGGTAGGATTGCCAGAGCCGGAGACGTTCTTACTCTATCTCTAGATAGAGTCTCCGGCTCTGGGTTTCGGTCAAAGAAGGCATACCTCTTTGGCCGAATTGACATGCAACTCAAGCTTGTGCCTGGAAACTCAGCCGGAACTGTCACCGCCTACTACGTATGTTTAACTTTTATTTTTAAAGCTTGTTGAGTTGACATTGTAATTGGTTTGATCAAGTTTGCTGGTTAGCCTGTTTGGGTTGTTTTAACTTGGGTGTCATCCAACCCGTAACGGTTATGGTTTCCAGTTCTACCAGCTAAAAAGACCCGTCTGGTTCGATTTTTAAAACATTGAAAATACTTAAGTTCAAAAGTAAAGTGATAGGTAATTAAATATCATTAGAATAAAATAAAATAACTTATAGGGACGACCTATAGGCAAACATAGGTCGTCCCTACATACTAAAAAAAACTAGTCGATATAGATATATTTTCTTGTATTGATATTATTGGTCTTAAAAAACATAAGAATTTCTTTAGAAAACTATAAATGTTGTGAAGTGTGTAAAATATTACTTAAAGATTTGTTGTTTGTATTTGAAATGTGGTCACGGTTAGATAGTGACCTGTCCTTTGACCAATTTGGATTTAAGTCGGTGAGTCCCTACGTGCCGATCAAGTTTAAATTGCAAACTTGTTTATAATTATTATATATATTATGTTATTATATTTATACGTGTTCGATTGTATCATTTGTTCCTGTACCTTACTCTATATGTTTGTATGCACAAGAAGCATAAGTCAGAGTACGTTCAAATTATATTATATATATATTAATAGAACAACAATTTGAATAGTCCATTTCTGAAAATTCCGTTTTCGCCCCTTTTTTTTTTGCTTTTTTTTATAAGTTTTTTTTTTTGCGTTTTGACCACCAAGTTTTTTTATAAGTTTTTTTTATTACGTTTTGGCCACAGTCCTTTTCTTTTGTTCTTTTTTGTTATACTTCTTTTTTTTTCTATTTGAACCACCAACTTTTTGCTTCTCTTTTTTGTGTTTTGACCACCAGTTTTTTCGTTAAGCTTTTTTTATTTCATTTTTACCACGTTTTTTTATACTTCTTTTTTTTTCTATTTGAACCACCAACTTTTTGCTTCTTCTTTTTGTGTTTTTACCACCAACTGTTTCGTTAAGTTTTTTTTATTTCATTTTTGCCACAGCTATTTTTATTAGTCTTTTTTGTTAAGTTCTTTTTTCCCCGTTTTGACCACCAACTTTTTGATTACTTTATTTCTCATTTGGCGACGCCATTTTTTTTCAACCTTTTTGTTTTCCCCTTTTTCGCCGACTTATTTTCCCGCTATGTTTTAACGTTATGTAAGTCATTTGGTGTTAATATTTTGTGTTCTTTCTTTACGATTTTTCTGGTTTTAGCCGTTTTTTCGTTGCTACGTAACACGGTTGTACGCGTCGATCTTACAACGCTGTTAGCACGGTTATGGCGCAGCGCGCCATCAGATACACCTAGTTGTTTTTAAAGACCCTAGCTCACGGAACTTGAATTTTAGAGGGTGGAGAGCCAAAAGTCGCGAGACCTAATTTTTTTTTCAAATCGATGGGTTGGGGTTAGACTCGATATACACAAAATTTTTGGACATACAACTGAACAAAAAATTGCCGGGGGGCCGGGGCACCCTGATCCTTCATAGTCAGGGGTGGATCCAGTTAAAGAGGACGGGTTGCGGACATTGCGGCTCAACTTCGCGCGCGTAGTGGAAAATTAGTGGAAAATTTGGTTTTTTTCTACGAAATTTGAAAAACGTTGCTACTAAAATGAAAAAAAATGTAAATCGTTACTACTGAAAAATGTTTTAGATCCGTCACTGTTCATAGTCCCCGCCCTTGTAGCTAACAGTGTTTATTAAAAAAAAAGTAAAACAAAAATAAAAAACCAAAAACCCGTGCTGCTTTGAACTTGCGACTTTTTGTAGTGTAGAATTATATTTATGGGTAAAGGGTTATATTAATTAAGTAATAAATTAAATTAATTTAAAAAAATGTTTATTAATTCTATAACTGTGAGATAAGCTTGTTGTAAGCGTAAACTCAAATGATTTGAGCTTCTTGTTCCTCGTTTCGTGCTAGGAAAACATATTTGAATGTTCACAATTAAATTTCGCCTTTTTTTTTTTGGTATGATACAATGTACCATCACACGTTCCCTTAGATTTGTACCATTAGGCCTTAGGGTTACATAAAATAAAAGTATGTTCAAAGTTCGAAATGTTGGTTTAGGTACTGACGTTATTTATATGTTAATTTCGTGTGTAATATGAAAAAAACAGTTATCATCACAAGGTGCGAACCATGACGAGATTGACTTCGAGTTCTTAGGCAATACGACTGGCGAACCATACACGCTTCACACAAATGTTTATGCCCAAGGCAAAGGTGAACGAGAGCAACAATTTCGAATGTGGTTCGACCCTACTTCCGATTTCCACACTTACTCCATCGTTTGGACTCCTAAAATTATCGTGTAAGTACATTCAAACTTCTCTCGCGACTTGGATTCGAGTGTATAGACTACATCTTTGTAGAGCTGATAACTAAAGTAAAAGACATTTGATATTGGGTATTTTCTTTACAACATTCTCTATGCAGTTTTCTTGTGGACAATACGCCGATAAGAGAATTTAAGAACCGAGAAGCATTTGGTGTCCCTTTTCCAAAAAAGCAACCGATGAGGCTGTATTCGAGCTTGTGGAATGCTGACGAGTGGGCAACCAGAGGCGGTTTAGTTAAGACTGACTGGAGCCGTGCCCCTTTCATGGCTGCGTACCGTAATTTTAATGTTAGAGCTGGCCATGGTCTGTCGCAATCCAATATGACCCGCAGGGAAAAGCTAAGATGGGTTCGAAGGAACCACATGATCTATAACTATTGCACCGACGCTAAGCGGTTCCCTCGAGGATTTCCTGCCGAGTGCAAACTTAGGTTTCGCGGCTAGGTAGTGCGCTTGCTGTCTTTACATGTATAGCTATAATCCTTATAATATGTTATAAAGTATGTACGAATAAATGTATAGATGTAAGTATGTAACCTTATGGATTATGTAAGAAGTAATGGGTGTGGTTATTTGGTCATTGGCTAGTTATATAAATTTTGGCTAAAGTACATTTGTTATTACCTATATACTTAAAGTACAAAGTCGGTGGCTACAATGCAACAGACAACTGCCACCTATATATTCCCTCGGTACTAACGTCGCATACGAATCCTTCAACGTGTTTTCTCCATGGTGGTCTGATGTGCCAAACACTACAAGCGTCACCCCACGCTCCACATATTTCCCTTGAGTTTAGAGAGAGTAAGATCAAAGAGTTCTAAGATCTAAGCGATTGTGGGGTGTTTTGAGAGGCGGTGGCGCATCCTTCTCCAATAAAAATCATCCCGCTGCAGCACCCGTATTACTGCGCTGTTATGATGTTGCTTTACAGTCGTTCTTACTTGGCCTATGATGTTCCTTGTTTTGATGTTCGGTTTGAGTCGTTTGTGTTATCTGTTATCGTGTTGTTTATTTTTGTTTCCTTCTTTGCTTCCTTCTTGGCTTTATTGTGATTTGTTGCTAAGAGTTAAGCCGTAGGGGTGACCAGAAAACCGAATTAACCGAAAAAACCGAAAAATCCGAACCGAAAAACCCAAACCGAATTAATAACCGACGGTTCTGTTTTCGTTTTTCAATTAACCGAACATTTCGATTCGGTTACAGTTATTATGTTTTCAGAAACCGAAAAAACCGACCCGACCCGATATGTTCTTATTGGGCTGCACATTTTTTATATGTTTACCAAATACCATTGTGCGTGTAAACCTGTGAGGAGTTGATTCATGAATCAAGCACACCGTTATTATGTATTCATTCAAATATAATCAAGCACACCGTTATTATGTATTCATTCAAATATAATCAAGCACACCGTTATTATATATTCATTCAAATATATAATTGTTTGTTATAAAATTGATATGTTGGTGACTTGCAGTTATTGAATTTTGTATGTGTTTTAATTACTTGATTAGATTGGCCTTTACATATTTTCATTTGGAATTGTTTGGAATCAGTTTAAATATCAATTAGTTTAAAAAAACAAGAATGCAAATTATGAAAAATAAAAAGCACAGCAAGTCCTTTGGAAAAGAAAAGGCCTACGACAAATAAAAAGCAGTTTTATATGTTGAACATATTTTCATTGAATTGGATTCAGTGGTTTTAACTGAAGTATTGTAATTTATGCGATCTATTTTATTTATATCATGGGTTGGCACAAATATTTGCATGGTTTACAATTATCTCCCTAAAAAATGAAAAAAAAAAAACCGACTTTAACCGTAACAGAACCGCACCCGAAAAATAACCGACCAACCCGAAACCGAATTAACCGAACCCGATCGGTTTAGGAACTGAGATAAACGAACATTTCGGTTTCGGTTTCGGTTAATGCTGAAACCCGGCCCAAACCGACCCGTGCACACCCCTAAGTTAAGGTGTAAAATGCTAATTTGGTGCAACTACTGACTGTCAATTACTATTTCGACTTACTGATTACATCAACATTTGGTTTTCTTGAAAACTCAATTTGAATATTTTTATAAACCGGATGTTAAGAAAACACTTTAGGGGGGCTTTTTTAATTGGTTTACGCATTTGAACACATGATGGTTTTAGAATTACCTTGGTGTAAAGTTTGATAACTGTAATTGGGCATTTTATATTTTCACTTGCAGGTCAACTTTAGCAAACAAGTGTTTGCCGAATTGCAACCATTCTGCTTGAATTGCTATCACGGTTGGTTATGTAAGGCTATGGGGTGTGGTCACTCTTCCCCCTTCCTTCCCCCTTGTCCACGTCAGCGCCATGTTATTTCCCCCTTCTAGGGGAAATGGTTCCCCCTTCCCCCTTCCCTTTTTTATTAATTTCATTTTTATTTATTTTATAAATTAGATTTTCATTAAAATATTTTTTTCATTAAATATTAAATAAACTACATAGAAATTTAAAAAAAAACGAAAAATACAATAAAAACCCGGAAATAAATAAAAAAAAAACCATCAACTAAACGCTCCTCCAAACGCTCCTCCAAGCCATTTTTTGGCGATTTTGTCTTTTATTTTCGCCGCCACCGCACGTTCCGTTTCATCAAGGTTATCTAGCGGTTCTCTCATCAACGCCAATTCGGTTGTTTCCTGTCTCGCCATTTCCATTTTGAGGCGTTCCCTTTCCAACTCTATCCTCGCCAAGTCTCTCGCCGCGGCGTCTTCTTTGTCCTTCCTTTCCATCTCTAGTCTCGCCAACTCTCTCGCCGCCGTTTCTTCCTTCTCCTTCTTTCTTTCCAAGTAGCGATCCGTTTGCTCTTGTTTAAAATCGTTAAAATTTTTTAGCAACTCTTTAATTTTTTCCACCGCCTTGTCTCTCGATCCGTGGCCGGTATCAACACCCTTGCCTTTTGAGGCCGCCGCTTTCTTGGCGCGGTCCCTACCAATCGGCCTCTCACTCTCACTTGGTGGAGCCTCGTTTTCAAACTCCGGATCGTCGTTTATGTTGATAGTACAACGAGCATCCGACCCACCACCACTATAACTCCCCGTTGCGCTCGTTTTAGACCGCTTCGCTTGTTCCACCTCATTAGGCACCGGTTTGAACTTTTCACACTTCGCCAAAATCTCATACGCCTTCATGTACCCAAACGCCCCATGCTTTTTGGTGTACGCGTCAAGAACAACCTTCAACACATGCTCATCGCTTTGCCCGGACGCACGATTATTCCAAGCTCTTTGATAAAAACCCCCAAAAGCTTGACATTTTGTCAACAAGTCCCGACACTTGGTACTCACGGAGTGAACCCGACGGTATTCTTCACGTTGTAACAACTTGAAAAATTCCTTAACAACTTGGTTCCAAAACCCGTCTTTTTTCCGATTAGTTGCTACAATTATATAAAAAAAAGTTAGTTTTTATAAAATATTAAAAACGAAATTTAAAAAAAAATATATACATATATATATATACGAAACATTTATAAAAAAAAATATAAAATTTACCTAGTATTGGGTCCGTAGAAGCGATAACCCAAGCTTGTGCTAGCGCCTCCAACCCGATGGGATTCCAAGGAATGGAATCGGCCTTGGTACTAGGACCGTCATCTTTGGCCCGTTTTTTCCCCTTTTTGACGGTTTTTTTGCTTGGAGCCGGTTCGGTTTCGGGTTGGGTTTCGGGTATGTGATCATCGTGCGAGGCCAAAGAAACAAAATCGTGCTCGTGTTGTGTTTGTGTTTCGGGTATTGGTTGCCATTGAGGTGGTTGCATTTGAGGTGGATGCATTTGCCATGGTTGTTGTTGAAATTGCCATGGATTCAAAGGGGCGTTAAACGCGCCAAAAGATACTGGTTGAGTCGCGGGAGTACCGGGTGTGTTAGGAAATCCGAACGGGGGTTGGTTTGAGGGGTTACCGGGTGTGTTAGGGAAGAAAGGACGCCTTGGATCCATGAAGATTTTTATAAAATCTTTTATAAAAATGTAGAAGTGTATAAAAATGGTGGAAAGGTGTATAAAATTGTGGGGTATTGTGGGGTAAAATGTGGGGTTGGGTTGTTATTTAAATAGGTTTGAAAAATAAATTTTTTTTTTTAAACTTCAAACGGTCAAAAATAGTGGTCCAACGTTCACTTTTTAAAAAATTGCCTTGGAAATCGCGTCGGTATGCTCGGGGGAATTATGCCGTTTTTGCCGATGCAAGGTCGGGAGGGGGGGGGGGGGCGGTGTTCCCCGTCGGCATTGCCGTCCACCTCAGCTGCCGAAGCCCTCCCCCGACCCCATACCCCTCAGCCTAAATGGTTGATAATAATCTATACATAATTAGGATGCATATTCGATATTACATTTCAATGTCAAGTTGGTATACTTTTTATATATCTTCGAGTTTGTCTACGATTTAACGTAAATTTGGTGTACGTTTCCGTGCTTTATTTGTACGTTTCCTACATATGACTCGGGTCGCATATAATATGTTTTGTTTAGACGGTATAAATTCGATTAGTCTACACTTTGACCACGTCGTGCGCCACCGCAACGCGCGGCGGGTAAAATACTAGTTTATCTGATTTTATAAATATGCATTCACATACATAAGTATATAATGCATAAAGAAAATATGCCAAAGGCGGATTATTGTAATAGGTAGGGCTGCAAATGAACCGAACGAACACGAACAATGCCTTGTTCGTGTTCGTTTGTTAAGGAAATTATGTGTTCACGAACAGTTTATAAACACTTGCCGAACGAGATTTTTCATTCGTGTTCGTTTGTAAAGAAAACACCAGTGTTCATGTTCGTTTGTTAAATTTGTTCATGATCTGAAACAAACACAAAAGGGACATATATTAACTTCCAAATAATATTGAATGTACATATACTAAGAAATTAACTAGATCCACCCAAAATATAACTTAGTTATACAAATATATAACATTGGTAAGCATAATAAACTAGTGTCTAAGAAAACTAGGATCGCATCTTAAACTTGAAGTCTTCATTAATTGGTTATTTAAACTTAAACTCTTTATTAATTATTTATTTAATAATTATACTAAAAGTATGTTTTGTTAATCTTGTATAGCCATATACTTACCCCACATAAATTATTTACTTATTTAGGTAAGATAAATAAAAATTAAAGAATGTAAAAAACATTATAAAGATTAAAAACCCTATTAAACTATCGAACATAAAAGAACATAAACGAACACGTTACCGAATGTTCACGAACATAAACCAACACGGTCCCAAACGTTCACCAACATAAATGAACGAACGCGACCTTTGTTCATGTTCGTTCATTTATTAAACGAATGAACACAAACGAACTTACTGTCAAACGGTTCGTGAATTGTTCATTGAAAGTTTAGTTCGTTTGCAGCCCTAGTAATAGGAAATGCTCATTAAATATAACTAGTTGTTTTGACACCGCGCGTTGCGGCGGCGGGCTAATGTTTGCAAAAGTTGTTAGGACAATGATCAAACATTAAATGTATAAAAAATGAAGCATGAGTTGGCTATAAATCAGGTTGTTGCATAACAAAACTCTCCTAGCGTTTTTTATCTCGAGTGAATCTAGTTTACATCTAAAACGTATACACATACCTCCCATGCATCATCAGAATGGGTTGAGGTTATAGTAAGAAACCCGTTTCCGTTTCCATAGACGACAGACGTGAAGAAGCAATCACCCACCTAGGAAAAAAAACATTTATATATGATATTTCATTCAATTTTAATAAACAACGACATGGATTTTTAAGAAAATGCTTGGTACCATAATGAGGTTTGATGAATCGCATCTAAAATGCCTTTCAACTTCTTGGGCTAAAGCAGCCGGTTTCGTCATCTCTAGTATCAACATTCATAGATTCTGACGTATAAATATATAAAGTCAATTTTATGAGTGATATAAAGAATTGATTCAGCAACTTACTATGTCCACCTACGCGAATTCCAAACCAGAATAATATAATTGCAGACATGATAAAAATTCTGAAATATATAGTATAATTAATATAAATCAAGTGGTTACAGTTTCTAAGCTTGACGAACAAAAAAAAAATAGAAAGCAAGTAATTTTTTTTACCTAGTATGAAGAACCAGAAGAACTCCCGAACTTTCAATTGTGTGCTACGACAGTGTAAGAGAATAGTTTCAACAGAAGGAAGCTTTTAATTTCAGTGCCAATAATATCAACATAAACCACAACGCAATTATGATATGCAATAATTCAGGGAACCCCAAGAAAACAATTTAAAAAAAAAAAAAACCCAAAATCAATTTCTAAGATATCTACCAAATTGACATAGAAACTGTACCGTCAAAATATGATAATTCATATGTAAGACCGTTATGTCTATGGCTCAGAAATCAGAATTTCCCTAAGTTATAGCTGCAAGGCGGGTTGCAGGTTAAAACTTATCGTCATCAATTATCGGGCGAAATTAGGTAGTCATCACAGCCAAAAAGAGATAAGAAAAAAATATGTACCATCATGGAAAAGGTTGGAGGTGGCGTCGGCTTGATGAGCCAACAATCGCCACCGGCCACCCCTGGTAACCGAAGAAGCCGACCAGCAACCATGCCTACTCGCCCGAATAACCCACTATTGCCACCACCCACCGATGGTAACAGACAACAAAGGTAAAAAAAAACCTTCATAGACAATAATCGTAACCATGTCCATGGAGTAGGTTTGGTATTGTTTGTTAGGGTTTGTGGACTATTCAATTTAGTCACTTGAGGAGATGAAGAAACTCCATTGGGAGAGGAAGGTGGGGGAGGTGACTGGCGTGATAAATGGCTGAAGAGAAGAGAAGGAAAGAGGAAGTGTGGTAGACTGGTAGGTAAAAAGGAAGAAGTAAACATGACGTGGAAGGGCAGCGCATTTTAGAGGCAACACGGTATTCATTTCAAGATCGTTAAATATATAGTATAATTTGTTATTACCAAGTGAAACACAATATACTAAGTCAAGACAACAATGCAATAGATTAACTATTTGAAGGAACTTAATAGTTAATATTAGTATAAATAACGAAAGTTTAAGATTTTTGTATAAATAATATTTTTCCGACGGAGCTCCAATCACCTAGTGACACGTCAGACGCTCCACGTGACCGACTACACACACGCCACGCATGCACCACTCGCCTGATGGTTACAGTACCCAACAGCTGTCATCACCACCTTTTCCGACACGTGTCCACCAACCAACACCCGTGCTGTACGAACCGTCAGACAAGTCTCCTCGTATGCAAACATTCCCGCCCATCAATTATTGAAGAATTCAAATAGACAAATTTAATGCGCAAAAACTGCAAGACGGCTTTCAGGTCTCACGCATGCGCAGGGATGGAAAAAATTCCCTTTTCCATTTTTTACACCATCAACCTGCGCAAAAACTGCAACACGCCTTTTCAGGTCTCACGCATGCACAAGGATGTAAAAAATTCTCTTTTTCATTTTTACATCATTAACCTGCGCAAAAACTGCAAGAAGCCTTTTCAGGTCTCACGCATGCGCAAGGATAGAAAAAAAAAATTCCCTTTTCCATTTTTTACATCATCAACCCGCGAAAAAACTGCAAGACGCCTTTTTAGTTCTCACCCATGCGCAAGGATGGAAAAAATTCACTTTTCCATTTTACATCATCAACCTGCGCAAAAACTGCAAGACGACTTTTCAGGTCTCACGCATGCGTAAGGATGAAAAAAAATTCCCTTTTCCATTTTTTACATCATCAACCTGCGCAAAAACTGCAAGATGCATTTTCAGGTCTCCCTCATGCGCAGCAAAGGAAACATCGAGACACATACCCCATGGCAGACATTCCCTGGACAACTGTTCCTGACGCAAAGACTGCCCGTCAGAATCTGCAACCAATCACGAGCCACGTCTGGCCTGACAGCCAGAAAGGATGACGACGTGGCTGCTCCCCAGTCAAAGCATCTCTGACTGAAGACTTTACCAACCCCCACTTGTCTCCGGTTCTAAAAGAAGAGATGATTACACACCGCCTCAACGAGCCAATAGATGGCGGACACGTGGTGTCCGTTTTGGACCAGAATTTGCTTGGTCCACTCCGGCTGTCTGGCGTTGTTGCAGAGTAGCAGCGGAAACAACTTAGGTACTTCAAGAGGAAGAAGAAATAAAAACTTATAATGCTAACTTAGGAATTTTATATGATGAATGGCCCTCTTAGAAGCCCAATATGTAATTAAAATCTGTTTCTTTAATAATCCACACCTTAGCAGAATTTTCTAAGCTTATTGAAATATGTCTCTTTCATTTGAAATTATTTCATATATAAAAAGAAAAAAAGAAAAGAAAATCAAAGAAAAATGTGTCTTGTTATATTTACAATTTATTTTTAGCTAGCTATTATTTATGGATTTATATAAGAGGTATTAATTTTTTATATAATTTTCCTTTTTTATTATGGGCGTTATCCTACAAATACTAAAAAAAATAAGAAGGGCAGTTTCATTATGCATTTGTAATGATGTTTGACGTACGAGTCGTATGTTATATAAAATAAAATTTGATTATCTATTTTTGTATGACCCAATGCGACCTAAAACCGAATCGGACTAAAAATATTATAATATAGCGATAGAGAAATGACCCATATAAATTCCGCTCCCCATGAAAAATATTTCTAGGTTCGCCACTGTGCATAACTGGTCCTAGAACATGGTGTCATTTGAAGATTAGACTTATATTAATTTTGTATACTTTGAAAGTAATGAGGTCAACAGTTTTCTTAAAAAAGTATGTAGATGTATTGACCGTTAGCAAGTCAATTACATATTTCTCCCTCCCAGGGGAAAATATGTAATTGATTTTAAGGACATGATAAATATGTAATTATGAGGCTTAGCCAGGGAAAACATATAAAAAAAATCCTTGTTGTGTAAACAAAGAGGTGTGCAGTGAAAGAGATTGAGGTAGATGAAGGGGCATACCAACATGAATGGAAACATTGCCATCCTTTTTAAAGTTTGGAGGATAATATGTGAAAAGATAAAGAGGTTATAAACATTTTGCTTAATGAAGAAGGTTAATATGTGAAAGGCACTTTGTTTTTAGTTTTTACTTAACGTTATTACTTATATTTACTCATGTGGTTTTTGAATTGCTTACTATTAATTGCTTACGTTGATGTCAATTTGCTTGTGTATACTCCGTTTCATTGTGAATTGGTATATTAATTGTATTAGCAAGTTTAAAAATTAAACAAAAATAAGAACGTGTCTTATTACATATGAAACTTTCGTCTCGTATTTGTTGTTAATATATTAGTTGCATTGACAAATTAATTTGTATCCGCCACAAAACTCAAGGGCTTTTTACTAGTAGTTATTAGCTTATTCGTTTTTCCATCCTATGTTCTATTCACAACTGTACTTGTAAAACGTATCACAAAAAAGAGGCGGCTATGACAACAAAAGTGTTGCATTCGAGAATAGACCTTTTGACTTTTACAAACCTTCTATTTCACACACAGATATGAAAGTTCATATTGGAAATTAGAGATTCGAAACCATACCTTTCGAATTACGTGTGATGCGTTTTCTCTCTTTAATTTCTTTTAGCCAATATAAAATTGTATTTCATCACTTAAACGTGTTTTCTTTATGTTTTTGCTATTTTAAACAGTTTGGAGGATTTTCTTATTTTCTAAGTTTAAAATCTTTTTTTATTCTTTTTATATAGTTTACACCTATTTTCTATATAGCCGTTTTTTACTGTTATGATTGAAACAATTTAGTATTTCTTTTTATTTGAATTACTTTTATATAAAGGTTGGTAGTAATGTTATTGTCAAAATTAAAAAAAAAAAAAAAATAGGGAAGTTCTAAGAGTAGACCTTTTCCGTATCATGCTGAAATAATGAACAAATCATACCTAGTAATTTAGTCATAATTTGACCGGTTTAACTTGATACGTTTTTAGCATATTTGCCTCGTTAGAATTTCGGAATACATTTCTTCATATTTTATTTTTATATAAATATAATTTCAATAGAGTAAAATCAGAATACAACAACCATACCTAGTAAATCCCACAAATAGTAATACTATTGGTAGGGTTTGGAGATGGTGAAATGTAGGCAAGCCTTACACCTATCCCTAAGGATAGAAAGATTGCTTTCATAGAGACCCCCGACTCCAAACGGAATAAAACTGAATATATATAGAATAAAAACTACCAATAATCAAGTAAGTGGTGAAAAAGTAACATAACAGACAAAGAGACACATATAACATGATACACAACATATATGCAAGCAAGATTACCCACAAAGACCAAGTCCAACGAAACATGTGCAACCCCTAAGAATCCTTAGCCTTAATTTTACGTCTCTACGAACTCTTATCCTAGACAATGTTATCAGAGAGGTGCAACTCTAGCAAATCCTGTTTAATACGCTCATCCCAAGTCAACTGGGGTCTACCTCTACTCCTCCTACCCTCAACAGTGAGCGTTTCCACTACACTAACTGGCGCTGACCCTCCTCCTCACATGCCCAAATCATCTTAATCTCCCCTTCTTTATCTTGTCTGAAATACTAGCCAACCCTAACCTTTCCCTTACAAGCTCATTTCTAATTACAAGTGATTACTCATTATCAGTGATCGAATAAAAATAAAATCAAAAGACAATTGTTCCGGATGTGGTTCATGTATACATGTATGTTTATTTAGGTTTGTCATACGAGGTATCACAAAATAACCCCATTACATACATGTGAAAACATTATAACTAATCCCATATTCGAATAGCTGCTCCTTTTTAAACATTTCAAATTTCGACTTTACATTTTGAGTCAAGTTCCTTTACTATTTGTAATTTACATTTAAGGGGTCAAACGAATCAAATTTCGAATAGTCGAATTTATAGAATCAGGTTATTCAAAGTTTGAAATTTTCAAGCTGGATTTGGATTCAATTTGAAATTTGGTTATTGGATGTATTCAAATCGAATTGATTCGATTCACATAATGAGAAACCAAATTCGATTTTTGGATTTTTATTTTTTGAAAGTCAAAAGAGCGGCTATAAAGATAAGAGGTTTAGAGTCGATTTCTAGGTTAGAGATTTAGAATTTTAGACAATTAGGCCCCAAGGAGCGTTCTCAGGTGATGATATCGAGTACCCCCAATCTTATCGGTAAAACTCCCACTACCGGTTGGGTAGCGTGTTAAGGTGGTGTTTCTCGATGAAGCATAAGATTTTTGTTTGTTTAATTTACTTTTAAATAAAGGAAAAAATATTCTGGTAGTACTTCCACCCGTTAAGATGTTTTATGGTAGTTAATGATAACAGTAGTAATATGACGGTGTGTATTAGTAGAATCCAGTGTAATCTCTCATTAAACATCCCTCCCTCTCTAAAGTGTTAAATATTTAAGCTACTCAAATATTATAACTTTCATAAAATCCCACCTGTACTGCTTATTTTGTGTCTGTACAGAACTACAAATTAAAAAAAAAAATGCTTAATTTTAATTTTAAATTGTACAGGAATATCATAAATTGGCATAATCGAATAATTAACCAACGAATACTAAAATATTAAACCAATAAATATTCGAATTCGATTTGGAATAGAATTTAGCGTTTAAGCACAATATAAATTGTAATACACCCCCAACCCCATCTTTGGTGCGTTCATTCGAATATCCAATAACTATATGCTTATTATTATTAAAAAAATAAAAATAAATAATAATAATAATATTATTATAGCAGTGCAGCCTTTACGATTGTCACCCGTGTGTCCCTAACCCCCTCCTTCATAAAAATCCCTATTTATATAACCTTCGATCACTCAAATCCTTCATCCAAATCTTCACCAATTCATGTCAACGTAAAGTTACTGAAAACTCTACAATTTGTTGTTTCATTCAATTGGTTGCGTATTAAGTCGCGAATTCGATCGATTTTGAAGTTTATTCGTTGTTAATCTCTCAATCTGACGAATTTAGGGATCAGAATTAGAATTTGTGGGAATTAGTGGTTGGAAATTGAGATTTGAATCTTGATTTTACTGAATTCGTTGTTATTTGATTGAATTGACTGCAAACCCTAGAATTTGTTGTTGTTTGGTTGAATAGGTTGCGTATTTAGTCGGATAATCGGTTATTGGTGATGTTTAGTGTAGTTAATTAGTGGTTGAAATTTGTGTTGGGAATCTAGATTTTAGTGAAATTTGTTGTTTGATTGATTTGATTTGATTTGATTGCGTATTTAGTCGTGAATTTGATTGGTATTAGAGTTAAGTTTGCATCGTTAATTGAGCGAATTTGATGATGATAGATGGAATTTGAGGGAATCACTAGATCAATGTTGAGATTGGAATCTAGATTTCGTTGAATTCGTCGTTGGTTGATTGCGTATTTAGTCGTGAAATCGATTGGTGTTATAGTTTAGTGTAGTTAATCGGACGGAATTAGGATTAGATTTGGGATTCGGGGGGACCATTAGTTGACAGTTGAGTTTGGAATCCAGATTTCACCGAATTCGTCGTTGTTTTTGTATTTAGTCGTGAAATTGATTCGTTGGTAATTGGACGAATTTAGGGATGAGAATTGGAATTTGGGGGAATTACTAGTTGAAAACTGATATGGAAAGCACTAATTTAGTATCTGGTTCGAACGAGGATCATCATCCTCGATTGAAGTTTTTGTGCAGTTTTAATGGCAGTATATTGCCTAGGCCACAAGACGGGAAGCTTAGGTACGTAGGTGGGGAGACACGGATTGTGAGCGTTAATAGGGATATAGGGTTTGAGGAACTGATGGGGAAGATGAAGGAGTTGTTTGAGGGGGCGAGTGTGTTGAAGTATCAGCAGCCGGATGAGGATCTTGATGCTCTTGTGTCGGTTGTGAATGATGATGATGTGATGAATATGGTTGAGGAGTATGAGAAGTTGGGGTCTGGAGATGGGTTTACGCGTGTTCGGTTGTTTTTGTTTTCAGGTGTTGAACGTGATGAGTCAGTGCTTTTTGTTGATAGGGATAATGACAGGAGGTATGTTGATGCTTTGAATAGTCATAATGATGGTTCGGTTGATGATTTGCAGTCGTTAGATCAGCAGTACAGTCAGTTGAATGTTGATGATAATGTTCATAACCGTTTTGAGGTACCCGTGTTGCCGGTTAATTTGCAACATGTAAGAATTCCACATCAGCAATCTAATCATAGGTATGGTGAAATGGAGTCTCCGTGGAGTCCTGCATACTACTCGCCGAATTCTCCTTCGTCTTCGCATTATCATACTCCTTACGGTGATCCGATGGACTATAGTCAACAAAATGTTAGTCATCAACCCGCGTATGATCAACAGTTGCCGTTACCAGAACATGTTTCAGGTTTTCCTGGTAACATACTTCACGGTCCTCCTAGGCCTTT
Source organism: Ambrosia trifida (assembly GCA_028751855.1). NCBI lineage: Eukaryota > Viridiplantae > Streptophyta > Magnoliopsida > Asterales > Asteraceae > Ambrosia > Ambrosia trifida. The sequence goes on along the minus strand of CM054132.1, from coordinate 54,348,455 downwards.
CTATAACATGAATGTAAATATGGGGCACACCGTGTATCCAGATGGTAATCATGTGCCATCACATTATGTTCATCATGATGATCGCCCGCGCTATATTCGTCATGGGCCCGAGTTTGTCAACGAGATCTTTCATGATCAAACAATGGCTACTGGTTTTCCTAATGGTTATGGGGGTGAGAATATTTACCATGCATCGCCTCATGGGCATGTGTCTGCAAATACTTTGTGGAGAAATGGTCAAGGTCCGGTTCATGGACATCCGTCTTATGAAGCATCGGGTGTACCAAAACAAGAAAATGGTGCATTTAACCATGGGTTTGTTAGGACTACAATGGACTATAGTCATAGGGTTCCAGTTGGGGTGGAGAATCAGAGTCATCAGCACCTACCGGCCGAACCAGTCCAATTTATGCCTGCGTCTGTGCAATTTATGCCAGAACCAGTCCAACCTGCTTCTGACCCTGTTCAATTTAGTAGTGAACCCGTCCAACTTGCGTCTGACATGGTTCAATTTACTCCAGAAGTTGTTCAGTCAACTCCGGAACCTGTGAACGCATTGAATACAGAAGCAAAACGTTTTTCTGGTAGTATGAAAGATGGTTTTGGTATAGAAAACGTGGATCAAGAGAATGCTCATGCTCTGTCTAACAAGGAACCTGTGGTTGAGAGTTTGAATCATGTACCTCAACCTATTGAATCTGTAACGAAAACGGAGTTTGGTGAGGAGGTGAAAGATGAAGCTAAAGGAAGTTTTGCTTCTGCTACTATTAATGATGCTAAAGTTAAAGAAGAAACTGTGCAAGCATTAGATGCAATGGTGAGTAAAGGGTACTACCCGTTTACTTGTAAGTTGTAATCATACTTAATGCATTAACCATTCATTAAAAATGGACAAAAACGGTTTAATGTCAACCTAATTCAAGTGGCGTGTTTTGACCTGTTCAAAAAATGAGCGGTTTACGTTTTGACCAGCTCTTTCCACCTATAGTAAGCTTCGCTCATGTGCTATTTGCTTCCTAAATATATATTTATTTTATAGGATCCACCTGCGGATTTGGAGTTGGAATCTGGCAGTGACACCCAAAGCAGTACAAAAATTGAACCGACAAAGGCTGAGGAGGAAGCTATTGCTAGGGGTTTACAGGTTCTTCTCTACCCTCAAATGTATTGCATCTGCAGCAACCATATGATTTATATTTAATTTGTACTTATGTTCCTTTATTAGACTATAAAGAATGATGATCTGGAGGAAGTAAAGGAGCTAGGATCTGGTACATATGGATCTGTTTATCATGGGAAATGGAAGGGTTCAGATGTAGCAATCAAAAGAATCAAGGCCAGTTGTTTTGCTGGGAGACCATCTGAACGAGAACGCCTGGTATGATTCTTTAACACCCTTTTTGTTTCTTTTTTGACTAGTCGATATTTTCTACCAAAGCTCTATGCTGGAAGTATGTGTTACTTGCTTAGTTTACGTATGTATTCAAAATTGACACAATTCAGTTTTGGTTAAAATAATCCAGTTTAACACATGAATCCAGTGCCTTCGTAAATTAACCCTTGCGTTCTATGAGATCAAATTGTTAATACGAATCTTGTGGTCAAGAGTGAGGTGTGCAACAAAACCTCGATAGATGAATACCCTCCTCGAAAATATGTTTGTTGAGGTTATTTGTTTATCGATAATGGTAATTATATTAATAATGGACAATTTCATATGTACCCTTGAAAACTCACAAAATATTATATTTAGTATTTACACAACCAAAAACGTTAATAATAAATAGGGCCCGTTCAAAATAGGTAAAATTTCAAATTTAGATGTTTCAGTTATTACAATTTATATCCTTATCTTTCTCTTTACACTCCAAACTCTCATATTCGAATGCAAGTACTAAGGTAATGTATGAATGCCTTATATTTAGAAAATGGGTATATTTGGTATTTTTTTTTTGTTGGATTATATTATTATACCAATTTTTGAAGGGATATATGATATTATGCCTAATAACAGTTTGGGAGAAATATCCATTTGACTAGGTTATACATTTATTGAACATTTCTTTATCGTGGTTATACATACAGATTGCAGATTTCTGGAAAGAGGCGTTAATTTTAGGCTCGTTACATCACCCAAATGTGGTCTCTTTCTATGGTATAGTTCGGGACGGGCCAGATGGTTCTTTGGCAACGGTAACAGAGTTCATGATCAATGGATCTCTCAAGCAGTTTTTACAGAAAAAAGACAGGTATCTGAATAACTTAATTGCAACATTCACTTAATAGGTATCTAATGTCTGATACAGTCAGACATTATACGTTATTCTCCATTAAGTAATCAGATCCTTATCCTGTTTTTGCAAAGTTTTAATCTAGTAATTAAGTCTCAACTAATCATTAGAATGCGTTGATGGATTTGATTTTATTCTACAAGAGTCACATTTTTTAGATATATGACTAACATTCAAAAGTTGCATTTTTACGGGATTGATTTGGTGACAGAACTATTGATCGGCGGAAGAGACTTATTATAGCTATGGATGCTTCTTTTGGAATGGAATACTTGCATGGAAAGAATATTGTCCATTTTGATCTAAAATGTGAAAACCTTCTTGTGAACATGAGAGATCCACATCGACCAATTTGCAAGGTATGTGTTATAATAAGGGATAATTTCATATATCCCTGTCAAAGCCTGAATAGTTTTATATTTACTTGACAAAAAAACCGTAGTATCCTATATGCCAAATCATATTAATGACATAAATTTCCTTCCCTGATGTAAAGATTTAGGGTACTAGAGTATGAACTATGAAGTGTAAAGAGAAGAAAGCTATAATTCTCGTACTAGAATTTGTATTTAACGAAATGGTTAAACATGAGTTTTTAAGTGTTTAGGTTTGTTATATATGATATTCATTTTTTTTTTGGAGAAATATGATATTATGCAAGTTTCTAAGGGAATATATGAAATTGCCTCTTTAGTAATTTTCATTTCAGAAATAGCCATTTCTTTGTATGGAGACGAGCCAATATGGGCACAATCTAAAAATTAAGTGCTTACAGGGCTCTAAATCATTTTATTTCTTGGAAAGTTAAAATTTATTATTTTTTAGTAATATTGTTGATTTGTTTCTACTATCCTATTTAATACATTCATTGTTTTAGTTCCAAAAATAGACTAAGAAAACGTTGGCTTGGCCATATTTTGACCAGATTTTTTTTATCTGCACATAAAATTACCCCTTTTGACCCGTTACCCAACATGTTTAAGTTGTCACATTTTGCTAACTCTAGTTTATTTAATTACATTCTTCTGTTTGCATCTTTGTAGATCGGTGATCTTGGCCTATCGAAGGTAAAACAACACACTTTGGTGTCTGGAGGTGTTCGAGGAACATTGCCCTGGATGGCACCTGAGCTGCTTAGTGGCAAAAGTAACATGGTATCGGAGAAGGTACGTCATCAAATTTGAATTTACTAAAATAAGCCTTCTGTCGTTATTTTTTCCCTTGAGTTTTTTTCTTCTTCCATAAGACGGTCTATTTATTTTTATTATGCTTGCCATAATCTAGATTGATGTTTACTCATTCGGGATTGTCATGTGGGAATTGCTCACGGGAGATGAACCTTATGGAGATATGCATTGCGCTTCAATTATCGGTACGCACTTTACTTACAAATGGGTTGTTCTGACCTATTTACTTTCGATCTCTATTTGACCTGCCAATCATGACCCGTTCTTAGATAAATAGGTTGATTTGGGTAATTTTTGTCATTTAAATGGGTTGATTTGTTACTCAATTTATATAACGGTTCAAAATGGGTCACTCCTATAAAGCTAGCTAACTTAGAATGAGACCAATTGGGCCAGCACCAACCAATTACCATTCGCAGCCAACACGACCACCATCAGTCCCTACCTGTCATAGTTTGGCCCGTTTAGCTGACCAGACTTGATCTCTATGTAAAATACTCTTGATTCGTATACTCCGTATTGTAAAAAGATTAATATTTTATGTTTCTGAACACCGGTGTGGTTTTGTGTATTTTAGGAGGAATCGTGAACAACTCACTACGTCCAACAATCCCAACATGGTGTGATCCTGAATGGAAGGCGCTAATGGAAAGTTGTTGGTCTGCCGAGCCAGCAGAAAGACCATCTTTTTCAGAAATTTCTCAGAGACTAAGAAACATGGCTGCAGGTAGCAATGTGAAATGACAGTTTTACGCCAACTGCACCCAACATTTTTCATAATCATCATGCCGCAGCCCTTCCATATTTAAGTTAAAGGTATGCGTATGTGTATATAGTTATCCGCAAGTCGAACGTATTATTGTCTTGTTTTAGTAGGCAATAATATATTTAATATTATACCATCTTTGTGTAAAACCTAGATGATCATTTTTGGATCTTTTAATTCTCACACCAAAATGCTTTATAGACATGCCTTTAAAGCCTCTGGAGAATCAACTGCACTATAATTTTATATTTTTATGTTATATACAATTACAATGTATGTTTTTATTCGGTTTAGAATGTGGTATGTTTGCATGAATCAGAAGTTGAGATGAATTCAACCTCAACATTGTATTTATGTTTGTTTTAATTAAAGGGTATAGCCTGGAAAATATCTAATATTGGAATATGTTGAAGGTTATGTTTTTGAACTTATTGGAGTCCTTGTTTGTTTTCATTAAACTTAGATAAGTTTGTAGCTTTGGAGGTTAACATCTTAAAAGTTTATGTTTTAACACTTAAATGTTTTATGATAGTCTTTTATTAAGTTTCCTATGTATATTGGTTGAGGTGTTTCATATTTGTTTTGTTATGTGAATTATATTATACAGCGTTATTCACAAAATGACTAAATGTTCTTAAGCTTCTAACATATGAGTTAATAGACATTATGAAATTACACTTGTATCTACTAAGAAAATCAACACTAGATCCTTTATCCAAGTCCCAAAATGATCCCTAACTATGACTTCGACGATTTCATTCATGTGGATACATGATATCTTGTGATATTATAGTACGTCATGATATTTTAACAGTTATAAATGTAATCTGGTTGGTTTGGATGGTAAAGATTATTGCATGATCATCATGATGCTTAGTGAACATGACTTCTTTAGGTGGAGCATGTAGATTAGGAGGGGTGTTTTCGCTTGTTCACAGTTGTCTAATGATTAGCTGAATCACTTTGGTAATACATAGTTTTGTATAGAGTTCTCATCTCCTTGATTAGAGTTTTGCAGCTATGAATTTATGATTTTGTTCCAAATTATATACTAATTTAATTTAACCCAATTACATCAATAGGGACCTTTTAAGTTACAAACCCCTCATCATCACACCAAAATGAGACAATGAGAGGCATGTAACATCAAGGTGTGTTGAAATAGTTAAAAGTATATCGTCGTCTTCTTCTCAATGATCGCCAAATTGCGGAACAAATCGATGAATTTCCTTAGCCTCTCATCTTTCTGTCTGTAATTGCCCGACCGACTAGAAATCCTACTCGCGGCCCCTACGTTTGATTCCCATGAATTGCTTCATGTTTGTTGACCATAAAACAAGCTAAATTGTAATTTGTAAACCTTAATTTATAATTTATAAATCCACATAACCTCATTTATCACAACTGCCCAAAATGTCGTGCCTACCTTTTTTTTTTGTTTTTTTATTGGCTAAGGACATCACCTTGGTATCCCGTTTCGAATTCCCTTTTCGCATCGTCCCTAAGGGCATAAGCTTGAATTCATAAAGTCAAACTTGTCACTTGTCATTCGACTTAACTAATGATTAAAATAATGTTAATGTTTTCGGTTATGTATAGCTTCTTCAAGTTCCAGAAATAGTGTGTATAGTTTTTTTAACGGCAAACATAACTTTCATACCACCAAAACTTGTGAGAAGCTTGAAGCTATTATAGTTGAAAGGGATTTTAGAACAAGAGGAAATTCAATTTCTTGGATACTAAAGCAAATGGATTTGTTGGGAGGTGAGTGTTGACAATTTGTATTTTAACAAATAAAAACACTGATTAATTAATTATTTGAATACTAATATTATTAAATAATTAGGGCTTAATTGTTATTTTTCTTAAGTGCATGAATTGATAACAAAAGTTCCGATTACTTTAACTAAAAGCAACCAATTAGTCCTTAATTAGGTCTATTCTTCAAGGCATTCTTTGATTATTTAAAATTTTGACAAAGGGTACGACTTACTTAAGCATAAAATAATTGTCACTTAAAAGTCACCTTTTACATATCATATAGATGACACAAATTATGATGGTTGTTTAAAGTACATGCAACCAAAAACCAAACCAAAAACACTAGTCAAGCTGCTGATATTTTAGTAAGTTTTAAAATTTTGGTTTGTTATTAATTATTTTAATTTTTACATGCACATATTCATGGTTACATGCATTCAAAACAACTATATATACTATAATATTTTTTAGCCTTTTTAATTATAGTCAACTATATAACAAGCATGCGTGTGTTGACCTGACTGGGGTATCCCCATTGGTGGGACTTCGGGATTCGGGTTTTGTGGCTGGGCAGGCAGTTTTGAAAGCTGAGGGCAAAAAAGTGGATAAACATGAAGCGGCTTGTCTAGAGAACCAGTATGTGTTTGTGCCCTTCGCTTTTGATACTTTTGGAGCGCTGGCCCCGCAAGCAATCAAGCTCCTCGATCGCGTGAAGAAAGTTATGCAAAGTAATTCCCCAGCTGCTAAGGGCCAATGTTTTATTTTCAATAGAGTAGGTTTTGCAATACAAAAAGGGGTAGCGGCGCAACTTGTAGCCCGTTTACCTACGTATCACTTGTAATTGGTTGTCTTTAGTTTAATGATATTTGAATATTATAATTAAAAATGTAATACAATATTAGGGGAAAGTTAATTTGCGAACACCTATATTTCGTGCGAACCGTGAGAACGACATCTAAAACCATTCAAATTCAAAATTTCTTTTTACACTTGTCTTTGTTACTAAAATACAATCTTAAAAACACAATTTACGCGTAAAAATTCAAACTTATACGAAAACAATTTGTTTTTACACATGTGTAAATTTACTGTTTATATATGTGTAAACTGTTTCATTTACACATGTGTAAAAAGTTAATTTGAAAGTGTTTTTGTAAGAAAATATGAATTATTTGGAAAGAAAATTCATTTATTAATGTTGTATTTTGATTATAATGAGTCTTGTATTAAAAAAAATTGATTTTGATTAATTTTTTTACTTGTTCTCACGGTTCTCACAATATTTAGCGTTCTCAATATAACCCTCCCCTACAATATTATACTAGACATATATGTACACACATTTATACTAGACATATATGTACACACATTTAGGAGCTAAGCAATTCAGTATACGAAGCTCGGTCTAATCATATGTGAGTACTATTTTTTTTATATGGTGACCTTAAAGAAGATGTGTATATTTCATTACCTAATTGATATTTTCAAAAAAAAAAAAAAAAAAAAAAAAATTGAAAGAAGAGTTTGTAAACCCGAAAAAATCTTTATATGGTTTGAAAGAGGCTCCTAAAATGTGAAATGAGAAATTAGTAGGAGTGTTGTCTAAATTAGAATTTCTTCAAAGTAAATGGGGCGGCAATTATTGACACGACCTGAAAACCGATCCGAACCCGACAAAAAAAAAAAAACAGATTTGGGTCAAGTAACCCACCCATTAAAAAAACCGGGTCGGTTTCGGGTCGACCCGTATTAAAAATGGGTCGGGTTCAGGTTGACGCATATATAAAATAGGTTGACCCGTTAACCCATTTAAGTATTTAGAAAAAAAGCTCTATTATATTTTTGTTTTTCTTTTTTCATTTCTATTTACATGGTTAGTTATAATTGTATTATTTTTGGCACACTATATTATTTATTTGTCACACTTATGTACTCACCATTAAACACTTTATTGATAACCCGCTTACAACCCAACAACCCGCTTATAATTCATGAATATGTATGACTCATTTAAAAATATGTGTTAAACGGGTCGTCTTCGGGTTGACCCAGATTTTATGTGGGTCGGTTTAGGGTTGAAATATTTGACACGAATAATAATATGGGTCGGGTTCGGGTTGCACATTTCAACCCATCAACCCGCCAACCCGCAACCCGTAAACCCGCCAACCCATCAACCCGACACGAATGACACCCCTAGTAATTGTTCACTATTTTATAAAAATTCAAATTCTGTAATTATGTTTCTTTTAGTATATGTGGATGACATTATTGTTACTAGGAATGAGGTTAAAGAAATAATTAATGTGAAGGAATGTTTGATCTATAAATTTTTGATAAAAGACTTAGGAGAATTGAAATATTTTTTTAGGAATAGAAGTCCTTAAAAGTGATCAAGGGTATGTCTATCGCAAAGAAAGTATTGCATGGAGTTGTTATGTAAATATGATATGTCAACATGTGAACCAGTAAATACTTGTATTGAGCAAAATCATGTTGTTACTGCTTTATATAAAGAGTTTACTAATGTGTTAGTTTATATTACTGGGTATCAAAAACTTGTTGGCAAACTGATTTACTTAATTAGCTCACAAAAGGCCTGACATATAATATGTTGTCCATTATCTATACTTACTATATAATGAATTCTAGAAGGATAGAATTGGAATTTCACATTAACTTAACAAAATTCATTTAATAAACTTTATTTAATAAACTTATCTATTTCATAAATTCATTTAATAAACTCTATTTAATTAATTCTATTTAATAAAAGTTCAAATGTAATATGGACAATATTTTTTGGGGACTGAATCTCCTTAACATGTCTATTGGTTCGCATAATGAGTAGAGGTTCGTTTGACCATTGATTAAACCAGTGAGCCGATTAAATATTGACGACTCTAATGAGAATGTGTAATTACCTTCTTTGTGAACCAACATACAGAGAAGATGCAACAACCTGCATAGAAACAACTGTCATGTTACTAATTTCACTTACATATGTAGCTATGCATATTTTGAATTAACACAATAGGATGTTATAAATTACTTCTGAATATATATTGTAAACATAACAACATTAGTTTGTATAAAGTTACACCAAATACGTAAAGGACAAATTTTTATTTGGGTACAAGTTTGAAGATGTAATGCGGTATAATTGTATTTAGCGGAGTCACCTTTCTATGAAACCACTGTTGTTGTATTGTGTCCCCGCCACAACATGCGGACACCCCTCTAGTTTAAGCTAATTCATGCACAAACCAACTGAGTCACATTTAAAAATAGCATTAATACTACTAAGATATCTAAAAAAAGGGCTCCAGGTAAAGGAATTTTCTTTGAAAAGACTAGTAGTTTAAATCTTATTGCATATTATGACACTTGTCAATTTCCTAGGTCAAGATCCGTTCACGGCCTTAAACATAAGTCATTTTTATGTGTGCATTAGACATTATTTTGATAACTATGTCATCGCGAGTCTAGCAAAGCCCAAACTATTTCTAGGAACTCGTTTACATTTTTCAATAACGTCCATTTACGCATGCACAGTGGCGAATCTTAACCCAAAATTTCGGGGGGTCGTAAGTTACCGCAGGGTCGGAAGTCACTAGTTTTGGGGGGTCGAAAACCAATTTCGGGGGGGGGGGGGGGGGGGCGTCGTCCGCCCTTCCCCACCCCATAAAAGAATTGGCAATGAACAATCAAACCAATGACACGATCAACAGAGAGCAACACATGGCCAATTATTACGTACAATTAAAACAAGTCTACTCGTAACAATATCCAATTGAAAAAAAACTATACATTCTCATATGAAATACGAACATTTATAAAGCTATTTTATAAAGACCCAACGTATTATTTTGTAGAGTGTTGTCGTGGATTCAACTTCTCTAAAATACATATGCATATATAGTATATATATATATATATATATATCTATATAGGGCAATTATAAAATGAAAACCCTCTTGAGTTGAGAAAACCTTGGAAACCCATGTAAAAAATCATTATTTTTTTTTGAAAAAAATAACCAATGTAAAATACATGTTTTTAAGTGTTTTGGGCCAAAAAAATAAAAAAAGCGCCGAAGGGATTTTTTTAAAAAAAATAAACAAAGCTGCGAAAACACATGTTTACACCTGATAAAAAACAGCAAATAGCTGAAAACATATGTTTTTTTAGCAACTTTGTTTATTTTTTTAAAAAAAATCCCTTCGGCGCTTTTTATATTTTTTTTGGCCCAAAATGCTTAAAAACATGTATTTTACATTGGTTATTTTTTTCAAAAAAAAAATTGATTTTTTACATGGGTTTCCGAGGTTTTCTCAACTCAAGAGGGTTTTCAATTTATCCTTCCCCTCTATATACAAAATATGATATATATATATATATATATAAATCCTACACGCGTACATATATAGGAGTGTGTATAGAACCATCAAGTTTCAAAAGTATATATGTATGCATAGATATCCCTCAATAAAACTGTGTAAACTTCCATTATAATCTTAATATGCATGTGTACATGAGTATTTTATCAAAAACAAAATAAAACCTTACAATAAATAAATATATATATATATATATATATACATACATGATCGTATATATGCATTTATAATTGAAATTGAATTAATATACAATGTATACACACATGCAATCCATATATGTGTGTGTGTTGGACTTGAGTCATGCATGCATTCATACATTAAAACAAACATAATACAAACAAACAACACATCTTTCACCAACAAAAGACCTTAACCATCCTACAACATCCTCCAAGGCCTTGTTGACTTCCACATTTGTTAGGCTTTTAGTCCCAAAAATCGGCTCACATTTTCCATGAAGCATACATCTACAAGTCAACTTATTATACAAGATAGGCAAGCTTCTTTTTCACCACAACATTTGTCCATCCTAATCCAAACAACACCTCCTACAACTCTCTCTCTCTCGTGGCTATATAACAGGGCCGATGCTCATTTTCTTCACACCACAACCTTTGAATTCTTCTAACACTTCCAAACAAACCCCCTCTCTTGTTCACCTTTGCTTCGGCTCGACCCAAACCCCCACCCGATTCCATTTTTTGACCGCAACCACCACCATAGTCGACTAACAATAGAGTTCAAGTGTCCAAGGAGCTATAAAGTGGAACCAAACTTCAAGAACATGACCCATCTCACTTATTTTTCGATTCCATTTTAGTGGTACGTCAAACTAACTAAATCTATTTCACATTCTATCTTTCATTCAATAATATGTTCACCCAAAGCTATAATATACATGAACACACTAAACTAACTAATAAAGGTGGTAAGATAACAAAACAACGAACATGTACATACATATATACACACTCGCATATGTGTGTTAGATACATACACACAAATGTATGTATGTGCACTCACATAGCCGCGTATGGGTATGTGCATGTACGCGTGTGGGTATATGGTCAATTATGATACATAAACTTAACAAGGAACTTTGAACATAAACATATACATGAGTTCATGACTTTAAGAAAACATATGTTAAAGGATCATCAACATGTGTTAACACTTAATAAAACATAAGAACTATAAACATATGTTAACACATGGTAATATATGATACTATATGGTAACATATGACATATATGTAAACTTGGATTTGATTAAACTAGTTGTTATGACTAAAACGAATGGATCTAATGAGGAAATACAAGATCTACAAGTTAAGAAGCAAAACTATATATCTTTTTGAAAGAACAAGTGATTTTACGTAATAATCATCATGTATTTGGACAATAATACAACGTACACGTTTCGGGTGAACGACTTGCATGGTAAATCATCGAGTACAAAGACTTAAGTTGTCCTTTAAAATTCTAGGGCTCTTTAGGTTGGACTCTAGTTTTCATTCGGGCTTACCATTTGCTAGCATGCTTGTACGGACACAAGGTGAGTTTCACGGCCCATTTTTACTGTTTTCTTATTTTTGGGGAAAAACATGTTACTTATTCAAGTTACAAACTGTTTGGAGTGAATTCTATCATGACTACCATGTGAAACATGAGAAAATTGGTTCATGAGATCTCAATAGTCCTCGTACACACGTTTCACCGTAACCATTAGCTACGGGTTTAGCCATGGAACACATAAATATATCTATTAGGTTTGACACCCCCACTCTTGGTTAGTCGCGCTAACCTGTTACATATAAAAGAGTGATTGTTTTCTACGATTTTTACATTGTCTTTATTGTACAATGCGTGAGGCACAACAGTAAGAGGTTTGGTTATGGGATAATGTTGGCATAATAATCATTGGCTTAGCTAGCTTTGATTAGTCACTCATGAATTTCACTAACTTTTACTTTGCGTACATTCAAACCTGTAAACACACCAACTTTATGTTGACAAATCTTTTATGCATGTTTTTCAGGCAATTGATTTGCACATCATGGGACTTGATAACCATTTGGGCAATGCACCTTTTGATACTGATCGCGTGTCGAGTGCTAATCAAAAACTATTTTAAAAACAACTCCTTAGCTACAAGGACTGCAATATAGGGAGTAGGGTTGTCGAACCACGAGGAGTATGTGGTTAGTGTTGATAGCAATTTTATTAGTAAAACTAATTAATTAAAAATAATATATTATGAAGTAGAACGTTGTTTTGCTTGAAAAAAGTTGATTAAGTGATTTGAATAGAAAACAATAATAATAAAGAAGTAACTTCCTCTAAACTTCAGGTTCTAGGTTTTACACAGTTTTCAGTTTATAGATTGGGAACCACATAGACATGGTTCTGGAAATTAGTTAATTAACTGGTAGCACAAGTTCTTGTCATCAAACCTATTATCTACCCAATTGTAAGCGTCAAGTCAACCCTCTTTATGTCACCCAACCCGCTACTAAGTTTTGTCATCAACCGAACAAGTTGTAAAGAAAGGACTCAAAACACAAATCAATTGTTTAATAACTAATGCATCAAGAATGTTTTAATTGTTTGTCATCACAAGCAAAACATAATCCAATACTAAAAATAAATAGAAAGAGTGCAAAACCTAATTAAACCATTCGTCTAGAGGAAGCCACAAAAGATTTAGCCTAGCATCTTGCCCCTTGAAACTTGTCCTCTCCTTCGACCTGTTGTGCGATCCATTTCTCTCCGTTCGTCCAGCTTCCTTCGGTGTGTGTCCCTTTTTGATGGGAGCCGTGCTAAAAATTATCTCCCAAAAAAACCCTTCTTTACCTTTGACGTTTTCTACAACTTGGGCCTTGGGCCGTTGTTTTTTTTTTTGTCAAGAGTTTCTTTAATTATTATTATAATTATATTATTATTATTATTATTATCATTATTAATAAAATATATTATATACTATTATTTATATATATTATTATTACTCCATGCTCTTGTACCGGGTGTCTGCGACTTGAACAAAGTTCGTTCGTATTAAGCTCATATCTTACAAACACCTACAAAACATATGTACACCAATAAATAATTAAGAACGCCTAAAAACACACAATAAAAGACTAAAATATATACAAAACTAACATATTAACAAGGTGTGTATTACAACACATCACACCCCCACACTTATCTTTTTTCGTCTCGAAAAAATTATATATGTACTCTGCTCAAGACATTATCACAGACTAGCACCCCAGTCGCCCATCATACCTTAGCTAAGGTCCAAAGTCATACCCCATTTACAGATAAGCATTAGATGTGTTAATTCAGCAAGTCAAATTGATTTCCATTTAAACACAGAATTAACCCGACTAAGCCTAACATGCTTCCGGTTTTTATTTTCATGCAACACACCCCTCACAATTTTTCACTCCCCTCGGTTTAATATCTGGACTAGCATGTAGTGAGCTTGTATTATTCACTCAAAACCAAACATGTAACTCTGTTATCATAGGCTTGTATAACAATCACACCTCAACTGTAGACAATGCACATATCTAAAGGACTTACGGGTTTTGGGCTTAGGGTAAAGGTAGTGAACGTTTAGGCTGAAAGTGGCTAAAATAAAATGGTGAAACAACTTGAATGACAATCCTTATTCACAATACACATAAATAAACACAACTTTGGGCATATTTGACCCATAACACATACTTCTATTTTTTTTTCTTTTCTTTTTCTCTTTTTTTCCTTTTTTTTCTTTTTTCATATATATATATTTTTCTTTTTTCTTTTTTTTTCTTTTCACAACTTAAACATAACTCAATCACTTGAACAAAACATAAACACAATGGATGTCATCAATTTACACAAAGGTAAACAAGCCAATTTGGGTAATAGGTTTAATCAATTGAAAGGGTATAGGCTCAACATGGGTTACTAAGGGTGATTTTAGGTAAACGGGTCAACACATAACAAATAAATGGGTATTAAAAGAAAAGGGAAAACCTAAATTGCCTTTATCATCTACGTGCATATCTAGTCTACAACCTCAGCATGTATCAAATCACACAAGTTCTGCAACAGAGAAACATCTAGCCTACTCTCAACAAACGAAAATATATATAAATCAAGCTATCATCTAGTAGGCTCAAGATCTCACAAAGTAGGGAAAATGGGTTGCCGATGTGTGCATGTATTTATTACCAATAGCTTGTTAAACCTAGTCAAGCAATTCTAAACATTTTTCTTAAAAACACCTGCTGAAAATGGTTCATACTACTTTTCCACAAATTAGACCATGACTAAGGATCTACTGCCAAAACAATCAAGAGACAACTGGTACGTACTGAAAAACTGCTTTATGTCTGATTAGAGTGCTTTTTAGGAACAATTTTCGAGACATTTTCTCGATTTTTTGAAATTTTTTTTTTGAATTTTTTTTAAAGACTCAAAAATAAATAAAACGAAGTTTCCCCACCCCCACACTTGAACGATACATTGTCCTCAATGTGAACTAGGGAATAAAATAAAACAGAAATAAAACTAATGTACAACAATAAAAGGAACAGACTCCCCTGGATATAGGCAGTGCGTGTATGAGTCCGTGCAGTTCCTCCCAATCGAGTCGTATAGCATTTCATTCGCGGCCGATAACTAAACCTGAAAACTAAGACTCAAAAGAAAAATAAAAACATAAAATTCTGGGATGCCTTATACACCGATAATGTACAGCTTTACGTCGCCTGAATGGAGATTGAGTACAGGCGAGGTTATGTGCTTGCAAGTTAAACTCCAAGCATTCCCAGAAATCAAAAGAGACTCAAAATACAAACTAAAAATAAAAGAAAAAAAATAAAACAAAATATATAAATATACAAAATGTACAAGAATCATACCTGATGTTCCTTCATGGTGGTCTCAAAGAACATTTTCCTACCGAATTTCCGAAGTATGTTCGGTAGTTTACATGCCAAATAAACAGATGTTTAAAGATTGACATGTGAATTGGGCGCTTTTTGTCATTGTGGAAGAACCATCTCACTCGCCTTTGCCCGATGTCTTGTAATCTCACATTCCTAATATTTGTCTTTGGATCTTCATCCCGAACCTTGTTTATGAAGGTAATCAGTGCGGGATGAGAGCTGTGAGAATCTTGAGAAAGACTTGTGACACCTGCATCAATAACAACAACCTTTTCTACTTGTAACTCTTCAACAAGTGAAGGATTTGGTGTGGTATTAGTCTCCACAACCTCATCCTTGACTTGAGAATAGTCTCTGATATCATCAGGTAAGGGAGATATGAACTCTGCTATATCAATCCTTGCCGATAACACCTCGCATTTAAAGCTCAAGTAATCAATTCTTTGTTGAATTGAAAGGTTAGGTGTTGATAACAACTCCTCGACATTAGATAATTTCTCTTCGATTCGAGCGAGTTGCAATTCCTCCTTGCTTTGATATGTAATCTTTACACATTCTTCTTCATATGGAGGAAATTGGTATTGATTTTGAGGGTAACCTGGAGAATAACATAATTGTGAATTTTCATAATAATAATAATAATTCTCCTGGTTACCTGAAAATGGTGCCTCTTCGGGTTTATAGTCATAGTGACTATGATAGTCTTCTCGACATGGACTTGCCCGGTATCCTGATTTCAACATTTCATTCCAATATTCTGGATCATTCCAATATGTTGGGCAATCTTCATCTGTATGTATTTGTCCGCAACAGAAACAATGCGGATCTACCGGTGGTAAGGGTTTTGGACAATCTTTACAATCCTCAGTCCAGTGAGCGAAACTTCCACAATTATAGCAAGGTTCATTGTCTTCATCAACCCAATCCATAGTGTTCTACACCTGTAAAGGAAAAACCTGCACAACTAGAACACCAAAAGTGAAATCTAATAAAATTAAATAACACTTTTATATACACATCTTTTTTTTTTAATGTAAAGACAACTAATACTAAAAACACTAAGCGCACGCACTCCCCGGCAACGGCGCCATTTTGACCGCGTGTCGAGTGCTAATCAAAAACTATTTTAAAAACAACTCCTTAGCTACAAGGACTGCAGTATAGGGAGTAGGGTTGTCGAACCACGAGGAGTATGTGGTTAGTGTTGATAGCAATTTTATTAGTAAAACTAATTAATTAAAAATAATATATTATGAAGTAGAACGTTGTTTTGCTTGAAAAAAGTTGATTAAGTGATTTGAATAGAAAACAATAATAATAAAGAAGTAACTTCCTCTAAACTTCAGGTTCTAGGTTTTACACAGTTTTCAGTTTATAGATTGGGAACCACATAGACATGGTTCTGGAAATTAGTTAATTAACTGGTAGCACAAGTTCTTATCATCAAACCTATTATCTACCCAATTGTAAGCGTCAAGTCAACCCTCTTTATGTCACCCAACCCGCTACTAAGTTTTGTCATCAACCGAACAAGTTGTAAAGAAAAGACTCAAAACACAAATCAATTGTTTAATAACTAATGCATCAAGAATGTTTTAATTGTTTGTCATCACAAGCAAAACATAATCCAATACTAAAAATAAATAGAAAGAGTGCAAAACCTAATTAAACCATTCGTCTAGAGGAAGCCACAAAAGATTTAGCCTAGCATCTTGCCCCTTGAAACTTGTCCTCTCCTTCGACCTGTTGTGCGATCCATTTCTCTCCGTTCGTCCAGCTTCCTTCGGTGTGCGTCCCTTTTTGATGGGAGCCGTGCTAAAAATTATCTCCCAAAAAAACCCTTCTTTACCTTTGACGTTTTCTACAACTTGGGCCTTGGGCCGTTGTTTTTTTTTGTCAAGAGTTTCTTTAATTATTATTATAATTATATTATTATTATTATTATCATTATTAATAAAATATATTATATACTATTATTTATATATATTATTATTACTCCATGCTCTTGTACCGGGTGTCTGCGACTTGACCAAAGTTCGTTCGTATTAAGCTCATATCTTACAAACACCTACAAAACATATGTACACCAATAAATAATTAAGAACGCCTAAAAACACACAATAAAAGACTAAAATATATACAAAACTAACATATTAACAAGGTGTGTATTACAACACATCAGATACCAACTTTTGTGGGGATTTGCTTGAATTAACAAACATTTATGTGTTTTTATGGGTATTCCACCCCAATTCCAAGACAATTTTACCCTCGTTGTGTAAAACATTTAATCATTTGGTATCAATTTCACTAGTTGCTTTTATGTGTTTGCTCAAACATTGTGCTTGAAAACCTTTCGACGTTACATCCCGTGTTTCCGCCTAGGCGGGGTGTGACACATATGTTGATTCTGATTGGGTTAAGTGTTTTAATACTAGGAAATCCTGAAACACCCTAAACCTTTTTAACCGAAAATACGCAGCGGAAATAGGAACCCGAAAATCTCTAGCTTTATAAAAGCATTCTCAAATGTTCGGATAACATATCTCCAAAATATTATATGTGTCACAACTTTCATTGTTTCTTATTATATTCAACACGACTCATCTTTATTAGGTTACGTGATCGCGATACCGTACAATTCATTTCCTTACTCGATCTCCTACCATTCCTTTCTTTGTGAGGTAGACTAGACAACCTGATGATCATGACCAAACGCCTTTTGCAAGTTCGAATATGAATTCCGGATCCTCACCTCTAACTTCTATGCCTTCGTACGTACATACCTTAATCTATATTACCATCCTCATCACAAAAAGGGTCAAGCGTGTTCGGTTCTTCAGAATAGCTTGATCCTTCATCCGGCTCCAAAGTAGCGCACACCTAGGGTTGCACATCAACAAACCCTTTACACGGTTAAACAAGTTGAATAAAAGAAAACTGAATTCTAACAAGCCTTGCTAATATGAGGAAACCTCCTCTGCTCATTCTTCCTCTGGTCTAAACTATCCTCTAGTCTGAGAAAATATCATGTGCTCATTCTTCCTCTGGTCTAAACTATCCTCTGGTATGAGCAAATACCATTTGTTCATTCTTCCTATGGTCTAAACTATCCCCTGGTCTGAACAAATATCCTCTGCTCATTCTTCCTCTGGTCTGAACAAATATCCTCTACTCATTCTTCCTCTGGTCTAAACTATCCTCTGGTCTGAGCAAATATTCTCTGCTCATTCTTCCTCTGGTCTAAACTATCCTCTGGTTTGAGCAAATATCCTCTGCTCATTCTTCCTCTGGTCTAAACTATCACCTGGTCTGAACAAATATCCTCTACTCATTCTTCCTCTAGTCTGAACAAATATCCTCTACTCATTCTTCCTTTGGTCTAAACTATCCTCTGGTCTGAGCAAATATCCCCTGCTCATTCTTCCTCTGGTCTAAACTATCATCTGGTCTGAGCAAATATCCTCTGTTGACCCATTTATCCCAACTACTTTCATTATCGTATGGTGAACGATGCTTGTTCACTAACAATATCCATTCACTTGTCTTACTATAAGTTACCATTTCATTCTTGTTTCCCATTCTAAATTAATACATAAACATGCATTTACTAAACTAAGAGCTTAGTTCATAAGTCACTTACCTTAAATCCTCCAAGTTCATGCTTGTTTACTTGCCTCATCTTGACCCATTAGCTTCCCATGCTTGAGTCCATCATTCTTATCCTTTCATATCATCATGTTCACATCATTGTTAGCATACATGTTCATTCATAAACCAATCATATCCAACTCATATATCACATTGAATTGCATAGGTCAATGTCTAACATGCACATCACATAATTAACTACCACATTGTTTATCAATCAAGCGATCCAACATACCATCATGTATGACACCTAGATAATCTAACTTATATCACATGATGTCCTTAATAATCACAATCATGTTGGGTAGCCTAACCTTGTTAGTCATACATTGGTGACTTTTCAGAAAGCCAACTATCAAGTATGCAACTTTCAACATTTAGATACATACATCCATATCGATATACAATTCCGTAGCAATCTTTACCCTAAACATTACATTAGCATGTTATAGGACACATATCATGATATGACCACTTTGGTGCACATAGAATTCTTTCGACACATACTAACGCTTTCATGATTCTACAATTGGCAATTACAAATCCAAGGTTAGCCAACATCATACAATACCAACATTGTCTTTTCTTAATAAGTTCACACATTCGCAATTAGTACACATTCATTTCTTAATTACAAATAAGAAGTAAATCCAACACTTGGTGTGCATCATACTATCCAAACATAGAATGCAACATCCTAGCACACACTTCTTACCAAATCATATAATCCAACCAATTCCCACATGAATACTCTCTAATACAATCCTCATGTTAACCTACTATCAATTGTATCTATTATCACATTACTTTCATATTTGTCGAGACTTGCATACAAATTCATACATCATACTCATCTAGACATTTCATCAAACACGTGGTGTGCGTACAACATTCTAAGCTCAATGTACAAGCTCCTAATACACGCATTCCACCACAACGCATAATCACCTTCAATCATGATCAATTTTCCACATGCATATCATCAACTACCCATTATTCCTACAATTACATGGATTTACAACTAATTTAGCAACATCAAGGCTCTAATGAAAAACCCAATATCATCATCTTTTGCAAACAAGCAACCTCTATTGATTAGCTCATCTCTAAACCATTAGAGATGATCAATATCACTTACAATCAAGCAATAATATGAATTTAACATCATTTGCTCAAAACCCACATGTGGGGTTCAAACCTTACACGAATTTGGGGGTTAGGGTTCTTACCAAAGCTCAATCCTTGAAGATTAACCCTCTAGAACACACCCTTCATCCATTACTTCAATCTCTTGCATTAACTTCTTCAATTGAGGGATTATTAGGTTAGGTTTTTGGCTCAAGGATGCCCCTTTGGGGCTGAATACGTATGACCCTAATTGGGTCTTCTTGATCCTCTTATTTTGACCAAATAGTTATATTGATGGTCCCTCAAGTTTTCCCTCCTTCCATTTTATTATGAAACTTAACCAACCAAGTTAATTCCTAGTGTTATTTACTTACATATTTAGATAACACTAACAAGGTTATTCCCATATTGGAACATAGCCTACATTCTTATCATCCTGTTTTATTATCCGTATGGGTTCATTCTACTATTTAATTCATCTTGTCATTTCTTATTCACGCCTAATAGCGTAACTAAGCGAAACGGATTTTCGGGATGTTACAAATCCGTTACTGGGTTTTGTATAATTTTTGGTAAAACCCTAATTTCGTAGAAAAGTAAAAAACATGCAACTATATCCAGGTCATTAGCAGAGGTTGGATATAAGTCCACGTGTGCAACAACTTGTGAATTAATGTGGCTGCTAAATGTGTTAACTAAATTGGGAACAAAAGGTAAGCCTTCAAATAATAATACATTGTTATAATTTTGCAGCATTGTCAGTTCCTGCAAACCCAATTTTCTATGATAGAACCAAACACTTTGAAGTTAACTTATTTTTCTAAAGAGATCAGATTTCTAAGGGAGTAATAAAAACTCAGAAAATTTTAACTGATAATTGGATTGCTGATGTTTTGATACAAGGATTGTTTTTAGGAGAACATAAAGAGTTGAGTAAAATTCTAAATATCTTTGATCCATTCTAAGTATTAAATTGAGGAGGGGTGTTAAATAGATAAGTAATAATCCAATGTAATACTTGTATGATTTTAAATGTTGTTAGTCTAATGTTTACATGTTTTATTTTTCATGAACAATTGGACTTGAGTCATGACTCGGTGATTTAGGCTTGTAGCTGACTTAGAAGGATTTGGGCTTGTTCCTGACTTAGGAGTTTGGAGCTGTTTGATGGGCTAATGACTTAATGGGCTCCGAGATGATAACATATGCTCTCATGGGCTCTTTGCCCATTCGTGTATAGAGAAGTGGTGATGAGCCTAGGTCTTGTCACACCCTGCCAAGGCGGAAACACGAGATGTAATTTCGAAAGGTTTTCAACACACAAGTCACGCAAGCATCAATTTCAAAAAAATAAGAGATATATTAAAAGACATCATTGTTTAGCAACAGCCATCAAAACATTGTCTTAAGAACCATAGTTAAAATGACATTGTCTAAAAATCATTAGATCAAAACAAGGTTCATGATATCCCCGAGATGCTCGTGCGGGATTCCAAGTTCCATGATTCTCGATTAATTGCCTAAAAAACATGCAAATTAAATATGTCAACAATTAAGTATGGTGAGGTCACGGGTTTTTAAGTTCTATGTAAACCATGGGTGACTGAATCATTGCCTAGCTAAGACAATAATCATTATGTGACTGTCATGAGCCCGTAACCAAACCTTGACGAATGTTGTGCCTCACCCATTTTACACTAAAGACAATGAATGTAATGTGAAATACAAGCACTCTTTTGATATCTGCCATCCAGTTAGAGCGACTAACCAAGAGTGGAGGTGTCAACCTAATAGATCTATTCCGGTGTTTCAGGGCTAAGTCCATAACTAATGGTTACAGTATAATGTATGACACGAGGGCTTATGTGTACTCAGAACCTTTTTGTCTCATGATCACATAATAGTCGAAAATGTAATTTAACTTGTACACATGTTTTTCCTCCAAAAAGTACGAAAACAGTAAAAATGGGGTTGTGAGAACTCACCTGATGTCTAAATGCTACAACTGACTGAGTCTGATGAGGGAATGTCTGAACAAAAGTGCCCTAGATTCACATAAGGACAACTTAAGTCTATGTATTGTACTGTTTACCATGTAATTGCTCACCCGACTTGTACTTTTATGGACTGTGTGTTTATGTACGGCTGTCCAAATGTGTCACACACTGTATGTGTTGAAAAAGCTCGTTTTTGTCATTATTTGTGTCTGTGATTAACCATTTTGTGACAAAATCGATGTCTTGGTTTCAATATGTTAACATATGATGTGTGTGTTACTCATTTGTACCAAATGTGACATATTAGCATATGTTTTCAAGCCTTTTTTCGTATAAAAATGCCATTTACTCATGTTTTTCTTCAGGGAGTCTTTACGGTTACTCAGGTTAAGAAGATTATGCGAGAGAGTAGAGATGCGAAGAGGGTGCAGTCCATGAGGTGGGATAATTGGGTCCCTTTAAAGGTGAATCTCTCTATTTGGAGAGCTGAAATGAACCGGCTTCTGACACGACTAGCTCTATCTAGGAGAAGGATAAACATTGATGATGTATCATGTTTGTTTAGTGCTGCTGCAGGCGAGTCCGTTGATCACCTGTTTACGGGGTGCAGTTTTTTAGTAGGGGTTTGGGCAGGGATCGCTACTTGGTGTAAACTAGGACCCATTTTTTCCTTTAATTTCAATGACCTACTCACGTTTATAGACTTGAAGCCGGGTTGCAAAAAGGGTAAACAGTTATTGAATGGTATTGTTTTGATTTGTTGTTGGGGGATTTGGCGAGAGCGGAACATGAAACTTTTTGAAGATAGGGATCCAAAGGTTTATAACTAGGTGTTTGCTACTATAAAGTCTCTCTAGTTCTTATGGTTCAAGAGTCGGTTGTTGTATTCGTCTCTAGAATGGAAGGATTGGGCTATATACCCTTTTTGTATATGT